>CM032231.1:64977500-65577500 GCA_019009955.1 Riptortus pedestris
TTTAGTTTAATTTTTTTTAGCATTTCAACAATTGTATGAGACACTGTTATTCCATGAAATTCTGCTGTATGTATGCTTGAATTATCGGGGAGTTTAATATAGTGATTTGGTCGTCGATAACTGTCCATTAGATTATAATTAATAGACACCCCCTCCCACTAGTCAACATAGCTGACAGTAGAATTGAATTATGCCTTCCTCGGAATAACAGGAATGAATGTTGATAGACTGGAAGTTGACCCTTTAGTCGTTTAAACACGGGTTTCATAACGAATTCTCTGAACTTGTTATGAAACATTGATTGTTTTTCCTGGAGCTATGGGAGAGATTTTTTTTTTTTTTTATTGGTGATAAATTCCAAATCATCAGTCATCAATGTAGCTACATACTTGAAGTGTATCATACCACAATTTCTCAATCACCCTTTAACAGTGGTGGAGATAGAATGGGGAAGTTGTAATCAGCATTGTGGCGCTACCTAGTGCCGTTCTGTTGAAGGTCCATGCCAACAAATGAATGGGTGGATCTTTAACATTTTCTGACCTTGGGTGCTATCCTTAGCCGATATTGTAGTTGTTTCCTGCTTGGACAGTCCAGAATCTTTATTTTGGCGTACGCCGACGACCTAATCCTCTTCTCTTCAAGTGTGGCTGGCTTGGAGGTTATGTTAAAGGTCTTCGTTATTGTGCGTCGGAGTTAAATCCGGCTAAGTTTTCGGTTTCTAACTTTCACCCCAGTTGCAAGACGCAACGTTGTAAAGTGTGACCATGGTGTTGGATTTGCAGTTCCGCAGCGGGATGTTGGGCGCCTGGGGATTCAGGACACATGGAATTATCTGGGAGCACGTTTTAGAGCGACTGGAGAGGTTCATGTGCCTATTGAATTGGAGGACAAACTTCATAGGATAGAGCTGCACTTAAACCACACTAGATGATGGAGATCCTTGGCATTTTCTACCTGCCGAGTCTCTATCGTAAACTGGTGCAAGGCCATGTCAAGCCTCCAGCCCTTCGTCAAGCGAGGAAGATCACAGGAAGCCTCGACGAAGCGGGCTTGATAAATTTCCTGAAGTAGGATGGACCATGGATCCTTAGAGCTTCTGAACTGACTGGAGTGCCTAGAAGTAAAATGTACGTACCTTCCGTCAGTTTTTCCTGGGAGGGACTATGGTAGAGATGGTCTGGACGGGAATCAGCCGAGCTCGGAGTCTCCCGTTGTGCCCTTGCCTGGATGGCAATAGGAGTGCTCCGGGAGTCCTAGAGGATATGGACTGTTTGGGAACGGCTGACTGGGAGGATGGGAGTACCTAGAAGAGGTGTCTGGAGCTAGGGCGGTCTCCCAGTTGCTCAGATGGCGAGAGAGATGTTTTTTCTATATATACATTGTATTATTTCAGAAGATTTAGTTTTATTTTTGGCTTGTTAGCAATGGTTTAATTATTTTTGGTGGTTTAGTAGATGAACTATGAACTTGTAAATATATTAGTGTACTGAGTTGGTATTCTGGCAGGTGGAAGTGACTTCTAATGTAGGTTGGATGAAAGAATTGGCTACGCATCCACTGTAACAGTTTCTAAAAACGTTCTTTCTTTGAACTAAATAACACATAAATATTTTCATACATCAACAGGCAATTGTTTTTAATAAATTAAGTAAGTACTTACTTAGTTTAGTTCTCCGTTACTGTGGAAGCGTGGCCAATTCTTTCATCCTACCTATATTTGTGTAGTTTGCTAGATTATGAGTAACTGTCTCATGGTATTTTTGTATGTGTTATGTTTTATTATATTTTGAATTTACTAAATTATTAGGACAGATTAGTGTTGTATATAGTAGGTTTGCCTTTTAGCTTTAAGATTCAATATACATTGTGATTTAGTTACTAAGTTATTGATAGCCCTGGGGCGTAGCTGGCCATTGTGCCCTGTTTGGCCCAGTTATGGGATCAGAGCATTCTAGGGATTAGAGCATGGCTTGCGTCAGGAGTCATTGATTTTAATTATTTGTTTTTTATGATGAATTTGGTTTACAATTTTTTTGTTGTTGTTAATACTCAAATAAACAGTTTATATATAAACATATACTTCACAGAGCTGTCTGTTATTTTATGGCCTAAATCGCTCTAGAAAGAATGGGTGATAGAAGAAAAGGTGAAATTAAATAGCTTCGATTTCTTTATTAAGTATACATCGTAAAATATTTATTTACTTGATTGTGTTGGGGATCACTTCCCCTAAAGTTTTGGATTTTCGTATCGCCTTAATTCGAATGTTAACCACATTATTTTTTACCCACTAAACAATTTATGCCCGCAAGAATATCATACCTTATGATATGCCAACCTAAACGCCAAGCACTGTTTACATTTAACTATTACTGAGGTAGATACGTCATTGAAAGTCAGTTGTAGTATCCAATGAATTTAAAAGTATCTTACAAATGATTGCATACATTTGGACTTGGTCTTTGCCAAAATGCAAACTCTTATTTTGTTTTCAGAAATCCATAGGCTGATAATTATTCATTAAATACATTTTTTATAGGATTAGCGTTTTTTAATAATTGTCATTGGCACATTTTTATCTTTACAGTTAATAATAATCCTAAATTATACTTCAGGTTAACCGGATTGGAATGTGAATGACTTGTACAATGCAGTTTTCCATTATTAACGAGGGGTGCTGTGCAATAAAATCAATAGTGATTACCAACCAGAAGCAGAACGAGCAGGCCTTCCTGTTTCCTTCATCTACCTGCTGATAAAACGGCTGTCCATTCACTGACAATTTCCTTAATTTAATCGCAGCTCTACCTGCCTAGGAATGCTACAGAATCCTGGTTGGTATGCGCAATATGCTTCCATTCTTAGTAACACAATACTGTCAATCAAACTGATTACAAAAAGAGGTCAAGTACTTTTGACGTGGCTTATCGCACGTACTTTGATTAAATATTAAGGCAGGCTTATAAGTAGTGCTACTGCAACCAAACTAAGTATATCTTTGTTCTAAAACTGCTATGTTAATGAGTAACTATTATTTACCTGAATGGATAACGAGCTGAAACGCCTTTAGCTTTTTAGGTCTTACCCAAACTTGATGGGTAAATTAGTAAAATAAAATGCTTTTGACATTTTAAGTGGAAATACCTTATGTAAAAGTAAACTAATTTTTAAAATCATGCTAACTGAACATTCTTAGTACGCTTAATACAGTATGACGTTGAGTGATGATGCAGGATTCAGCAGTTTAGGATAAGAAAGATGTAGTATTCCTCCATAATATCTTTATTTATTTTTACTGGTTCCATCAAATTAGTGTCATCCTCAAGCTTATATTTTCAAAAATAAAACAATAGTAAACGGAAACTGCTAGTGAAATGTTTGGTAAAGTAGCTTACAGCCTAGTTCATCTATTTTTCTTTTTAAATAAACAGATACCGTTGTGCTGAAACGGTTTGTTGTAAACAAAGATGCCATGCAGGGAAACTTTATTGCTCTTATCTCGGAGATGATTAACACAGTTGTTAAATTTTCATTCACCAATTGCAGTAGATACCAGGACATTCTTGCCTGGTTGTGATGAAAACCCTATGTTTCAAGGAATTTCAATTTCGTAGAAGACTGCATGCTGTACCAAAGGCAAAACAGACATCAAAGATTGCTTATTGAAAGCCCCTTCCAAATTTGGTAAAAGTAAAACAGGCCGAATTTCAGTCCTGGATGCATTAAGCGAACGACATCTCCTTTACTTAAAGTTTGTTCGCGTATATAGGGTCGGATGGTAGTAAATGCTGCGGAAGCAGCTGGTGTAGTGCCCCAATAACACTTTCCTGCCCATTTACTACAGAAGGGGCTGCTTTTCTCATATCCCACTCAGCTCCACCTTCTTCACAAAAAATAAAAGAAAAGAAAAGAAGGAAAAGCAATCGAGCTAAAGACCAGCAACTTTTAATACTTTTATAAGTATCACTACAAATTTTAAACATTGTTGATAACGCTTTTATAGTATATATGTTATTATATTATGCTATATGTGTTTCACCTGGTTGAAAGTTTGGGAAAATAAAATGGTCTCACTTCCAACTATCATTATTGCATTAAACGAACCATTATTGGCAGTGACGAGTCCTTCTAACAGAATATCGGAACCGGCTTATGAAAATTGTTGGTGAAAGTTACTCTTCAAAACGTTATACTAATTCTTAATTGAGTACTGTACCTGACCAGCGTATTCAGCATGTTACTGGAATAACTGGACTAGAAGGAGTCCGTCCCCAACTGCCTTTTTGTCTCTGAGCAACAAACATGTACCCAAGGTTTGACCCACGTCATAAGTGTAAGTGGCAATCAAAAGCAGGATGCGACAACATTAAATTTCATATACCAAAAGTTATTTTTGAGTTATGTTTTAAATAAAAATGTTTTATTTTAACTTAAAAGTAAAACCAACATAGAAAATCACAAAGGTATGGCGTTGTTCATTGATATACTGTAGTATTTGGAGTACATATTTCGATGAATCTGAATGCTGCAAGAAAGGGTCTAGGCATACAAGAAGTCCAGGACAATGATTCTTTGCTATTGTCAAAAGTAAGTGGGTCCGACGATAGTAATGAATTTTTGTCTTTTAAAATCATTTATATGAGCATCCTGTGATTCTGACATTAGACCATCTTTATCCAAAAGTTAGCAACATTTTTTTCTCGAAAGCCACTGTGCGTCAGTGCTCACAAGGAGCAGTATAAACTTTGCAAATTTCTCTCTTGCGAAATTTAACAAAATCATTTTTGTTTGATGACTGGTGAAAAACTCGCACCAGTCCTTGTGACGCCATCTAGTTTAATTGTACATGATACATGTAAATAACGAGTTTGGTATTGATCCAAGGCTGCATGGACTTTATTTTAATTCAAGCGACCTGAGAAAAGTATTATTTGCCGAAGTCATGAGTGCTCTTAATTTGAGGAGCCTTTCCTAAGACCTATTTTAATGTTAAAAGATGATGACAGGTCGTCTCCCCCGTTGAAGACAGCGTTGAAGAATAATATTGATAACAGGAATTTACTATTTATTTTCAAAATAAATGATAAATGAAAATAAAGTTGAATAAACTTTGGTATAATAAAAGTCCTAACTTAATCATAAGAATTAATCAGAGTTCCTTTGATAAACTGATGTTTGAAGTACCTATTCGTTGGGTAACGTGACGTTATGCTAATGAAGTTAGCGAACCCAAAGTCTAATATAGTTTTCGTGTACTACCCCTGAATTTTAATGAACGGTCAAAAGTTTATGTTGGAAGTTAGACCTTTCCATTCAGCTTGGTTGCTAGCATCCATTTTGGTTGGGGGGATTGTATATTTAGGACAATTTTATTTTTAGTTTACCTAACTATACATAACTCTTGTGCACATTGGGGCTTACATATTTGTTTCTAGAAGTTTATATTGCCAACTCAGAGATGACACTAAGTAAAGGAGTATTATTTCAGAGACTGCCACGTTTTGCATTAATTTTAATATTTTTGTTAGTTTAATAGTTTAGCGGTTGCTACATTTCTGAGGAGTTTTGGGCTTGAATCTCACATAGAATGCTAGTATCGGCGGTCTCTACAATAGTTTCGACAGAAGAATTATATATATTGGCAAATCTACCCACTATTGATATATTAGCAGATTTTCCTTACAGAAAATTTCAGGTGGTTCTCAGGGTGTAATTTCTGAATTGTAGTTGAGTTCTAGTTCCCGCAATTGTCCTTTGACTCTAATCAAATTGAGAATATAAATGTTTCACATATTACTAAAACACACACACACACACACATATATATATATATATATATATATATATATATATATATATATATATATACTCTCGAAATAAAATAAAATATAAAAATAAACAATTATTTTAAAAAAAAAAAACAAAATTTGTGGAGAGTCTGTGGGGTTCCACAATTACGTTTATAACTGACGCCATGTGGCGTGACGCAACCTCCGTTTTATAATGAGTTGAGCAACGATGTCCTCCTGGGTTTTTTCCCTAATTCCAACCAAATCAACCACTGTTGATCAAGAGATTACAAATGGTTTTAATTGTATTTTTTTTTATGTCTTAACTAATCCTCCGTTTTAACTTACCTCAGATTAATACTAGAATAATGTTTCACGAATCTTCTCACTCCAGCTTAAATACAACTCATTATTTTAATTGAACCTTTCCATCTGAGGTACTTGAGTGAATTTTCGTGACAGACTTTATTAGTGAGTTTTCTAGTTACGGCACGTACAGCTATGTCTTCATTTGATCTTTACTGCAATCAATAATTAAGCCTCTTGTGGAAACCTAACGATTAACAGCGTTAAACGTCAAGATAGGTCTAAGAAAAGTGGAACGTAAACATATTATTATTAAATCCTATTTCCTAAAATGTGATTTCCTTTGAGCTTGATCATTTAAATTGTTTACCGTAACTCGTAAAAATAACTCGTATTTATTCTTTTACTTCAGTTATAGTAATATAATAAATCTAAGTTTTTAGTCAGTACAATTTATAAAACTAAAAATACGGTATGTTTTCTACGTGGCTTAAATTAAAATAAAAAGTGGCGTGGGAAACAGTTTAGAATACTAAGAATTCTGAGTAGATTATTTATGAGATGTGGATCTTCAGAGAAGTTAGGTAAAAATGTTAGGTACTAGTTAGGATTCACTTATTTAAGTTACTATCTATTCCCAAGTTTTTGAGAGTTCTCCAGTGTTTCAATTGGAGGGCCATGGAAGTTACGTCTTAATTTCAAAATTACGTTTATAAACTACAATAGCACAAGAATAACACAATTGTTAACTCATTTGCAATACTCTACCCAATTACCACAGTCAACTAACAATAAATTAGGAACAGCAATTACTAACTACAATATCAACCCAAGTCCTTTATAAATCTGGTTAATGGTAATGTCTTTGTACACACTTTTTTGGTTTAAAAAATTATTTGAGAATTAAATGATCCATTTCATTACAAATTTTTATTATTATTATTATTTATTAACGTCCACTTTTTGCAACTTAGGCTAATCGGGACGGGTTATCTACAGGTTACCACCCTTTTCTAGCCAGGATGGGATTTTTTATAAAATTTTTATAGAACAATGCTTTCATCCAAGAATGATTGCTTTCAACAAGTCTTTATTAAATTATTCGTTATGTTGTAAAATGAATGGAATTGAAATAGAGTGGACAGTGGGAGTTGCAGAGAGGTTAGGAAAAGAAATACTGTAGTCTGAAGGAAGGAATGAGAATACCCATTCTCATCAGATAATGGGGGTTATGTTGGGTTCTTCAACTCACGACAATGTTAATGTTGGCAATATGTTCTGCCAGAAGCTGGGCATAATTGAACAAGGATCATTATGGTTGTAATGAAAAAAAAAACAAAAAAAAAAACAGTTTTATGTAATAAGGTAGTGTACCGGTTCGTGTATAACATGTTAGTCAGAAGTTGGTATGGACGTTCTGGCATTCAGTCTGTAGAAGTGGGAGAGATCTTTTTTATGAATATTCGCAATATAATGGCCTAGTTGGTGAATTTCTTCGCTTTTCCAAGCTTGATTACTTTAATAAATAATTTACTTCTGTTATTTTCAGGTTTTTCATTATCTAAATATCAAATCGTTAGATTATTAAAATAGGCTAAAACATCAAATTTAGAGCAATTGCAATTGACTTTCATTATAAAAAAGTCCGTCACGAAGGGGCTGCGTAAACTAAGCAGATTTCCCACGTGAAGTTTTACAATAGAGAAATCTCCCTAATAACAGTAGTAAGAAACCTCTAAACCTATTTACGAGGGACGAATAGTTACGAAAACGGCCGCCAGAGCTCACGGCGGAAAGACCGAACAGCCACTGCTGCCGAGCACATGCAGAATACAAATGCAAATATCTCAGTTAATATTCAAGATAGAGAATAAATATATAGAACAATATTTATAGTAAATTTAATTTGCAATAAGATTGATTCTGTAACATTTTTCGATCCGACGTATAGTAACGAAGATATTTCGAATTTTCGAAAATCCTCCCCTCTAAACCCCCCTCCTCCCACTGGTCCGATTTCAGCCGTTAACGAACTTGATCTTTCTTTTTACATAAAACGACTAAATATCGAGTTTGGTAACGATCAAACAAAAATTGCGACCACTAGAGCGGTAACAGACAAATATATATATATATATATATATATATATATATATATATATATATATATATATATATATATATATAGAGAGAGAGAGAGAGAGAGAGAGAGAGAGATACAGTTTTGAACGGACCTCATTTTCGTCATCTACTAGGTAGGATCGATGGACATTTGAAGAAATATTTCGAAAATCCCGTCATGAGTACAACCTCAATAGCTGATTTCCCTTAAGGGAAATCTGCTAAAATAATTATAATTAGGAATTATTTAATTTAGCTACTTTCTGCAAGCAGCAATCTTATAACATAAGACTCACATGTATCAGTAGAGTAGTAGATAGTAGCACATAGATCAGCAGAGTTACTCTTTTCCCCAGGAATATCTGTTCCCATCCTGGATGGTAACCTGAATTTATGATTTTTTTTGTCAAATTAAGATTCATCGCATTTTCAGACTCTTTGTGCTTACCACAAGAGGAATACTAGTCACTCTCACTAACTACGTTCTACGATTCAAGGCCTAAGAATTAAGTTTCTTGACGTCAGAAGCAAATTATTTCTGTCCATGTTTACTGGGGTGACTATATCGCGCATTTTGGCGATTCCAGATTTGAGACTATATTGAATTTCAAAATCACCGCATGTGATGACGATGAGGGATGTCTAACGATTATGGCTCTCCTAGATCCCGTTCACAGAAAATCTTACATTGAGTCAGGTGACCTCTTACCTCCCGGGTACACCAGTGATCTAGAGACAGTTCATTCAAGCTCCTCCCTGGATAACGGGGGTTGTATGTCGAGTTGATCCCCTCTATGTAAAACTCTGATCCAGAACCACTTGAGTTTTAGGGGAGACTAAAGATCTCCAAGGTCTATAATGCCAACTGAATACGGTGCGTCCAGAGCGCTATTATTTTAGTTCTGCTTGTATATAAGCATCTTCACAGGAAGACGACCTCAGAATCGGCTTTAAGATGTCGCTCCTCCAGATAGAGCAGCCTGTGCCATTTAGTGGCAACGCGAGGCACAACAGCACGTAATCCTCGGCAGGAACGAAGTTAATTTCCCGAAGACAAGAACGGGAAAGATCTCCCCGGGATTCTCGTTCGAGACACTCTACAGTGTAGTGTAGACACACCTTTTTAGCCTAAAAAGAACACAGAACCTAAAAAGAAAGGATAATTACTGGCTAAAGTACTGAGGGCCACCAGTGGAGTTTTGCATGTTAACTGGTGAAGTTACTCAAATCACCTGAATCGAAGCACCGACAACTCTTCTGCATGCCAGCTGCCCTCACCACATGTAATGCCCAAGTAAGAATGCTCCTATTTTATCCGTAACCATCCAGCTCACCTCATATCTGCTCTCAAGGCCTACAATCCAAACCCCCTTTAGTCAAAATTTAACTAGTCAAATAACCCTTTATGTAAACATTTCCCCATTCCACAACCCTGCCAATTTCTTAATATATATTAACCAATGTATTTTATGCTTTTCTACTTTCTACCACAAACCATATCATAATTCTTCTTATATGGAGTCAGATCTCAGGTCAGTTATGTAGGAGGGTTCCTGCCTAATTGCAGGCAGGTCTGAGATACAACAAAAAGTGCACACACCCACACACACCCATATATGTGTGTGATTGTATATATGTCCCATATATGTGCATTTTTGGTACATTGTTGTTTTCTCAAATAGAGACATGATAATGTAATAATACCTTGATCGAGGGCCTAAATGCTGTCATGAAATGCTTATAAACTTCATTGTGGGAATGTGATCATTCCTCATCACCGCCTCACCCTATAATTGCATAGAGTTAAGCAACAACAGTGTTAGCCTAATGCAGTTTGCAAGTAGTTCTTCTGCATTCAAAAGGCCTGTCAAAAGTTTTACTGATAGCTTCCTCTACGCCGGCCGAAGTGAGTATCCATTAAACTTCTATCGAGCCGACAGTTCTGGCGGGGAGGGAGAGGGCTTCTGATTAGCCCCGGGTTTTCTATCACGCCACCCTCTATAAACAGGTTAAAGCTAACAACTCGGCGTGTAGGCCTTCCTCCAATAATGAACGGAGCAGATATGTTTGAGCATTATTTGCACGAATCCGTAGCATTTGCATTCATTATTCCCCCCAGATTAAATATTTGGTCTACAAAAGAAAATGTACGTAATGAATGTCAATCAGGCCTACTACCGAGTCAACAGACTTACTTAATAGTAATACTCCCACAGCGATCATTCACCAAGACCAAACCCTCTTAAGCAAATGTTTGGCAAAAGGAACAACAAACTAAGGTCAATTAATAATTACAATTCCAGTTTCTCTTTCCAGGATTCACTCTTCCAGACGCTTCGAATGGGGCATTAAGAAGAACACATATACATGAAATTAGGAAAACCGATTCATCTTTGTTTAGGTCTTGTAACACTTTAAAATATATACTTTCTGCTGACTCACGAAAGACATTGACATAGCTCTTGCCAAAAATGAAACGCCTTTAGATAACAGCACACACATTAACTCCATACTAGGAGGACTACTATCTTCAACTAGGGGCTCAGGTTGACCGTGCGAGTTAAGGCGTTGGTCTTAATCTCGCGTGGTAGACCTAGAGTGGCGGGTTCGATTCCCGCCCTGGGCAGGAAAAAAATATTTAGTGACGGGCTCATTAAATAAACTCCTTAGGCCCATCCTGGCTAGAAAAGGGTGGTAACCTGTAGATAACCCGTCCCGATTAGCCTAGTAGCATAAAGTGGAAGTAAATAATAATAAACAAGCTATCTTCAACTAAGAGGAATATTTAATGAAAGCTACAATAAAAAAAAAGTTTATTCTTTTGCCCTTCTCTGCTAATGTATTTTAACTTATTTTATTATTTTATGTTTTCACTATTTATTAAAGTAGATTATTTGATGCTGAATACCATATAATAATTTACTATTGGCATACATAATGAAAAAACTCTTTAATGCTCGTATATAATAGCATTCTTATTTTATGAAATCATTTACGTTTTTAACTTTTATGAAAATAAAGATATTTTGTTAACTTTCATTCATCCATTGAAGGGCTGATGATATGGGACTACAGTCTTTGAGCTAGTCTTTCAGAAGTCTTTAATTTACATCAATTAAAGTGTGACACTAATTTTCATTGTTTGGTATTAAAAACCGTTTACACATCCCTTCTCCTTTGGGTATCCCCTGAAATGTCTAGGCCAGATTATTGATCTTCCATTTCAAAAGGTGAAGAAAAATGAACTCTATTTTGTTGAAACATACACCGAAAATTCTCGAATGATGGGGAAAAAATCGTATTGCGTTTGGTTAGGTCCTGAATAAAATCGGAAATTGGCAAATACTTAAATAAATAATTTAAGAAGGATAACTAGTCATGAGCATCTAGACGCACTTAAGGAATATTTGTAGCCATTTACTGCTGTATATTTGGATATATTAGTAATAGCTTGAGATTAATTAATTCTAATTAACATTCCAAATCTTAATGCTAGAATGGTCGAATAAGATAGTTTATCAATGCCTGGCTTTGTGGTTGGCCATCCGTTGCTCCTGTGTCAATAGCAGCAGACGGGGGTAAGTGCAAATGACCTTTGTGCAACATCTATCCCATTGGCGCACTACCATCTACTGTCTCTCTGAACTTCCATGTCAAAGGCTTTCCGTCCTGAGGGCATCGCGCATGATGGATTCATCTTGTCTGCAGACTCGAGGGAATGATTCAATCTAAGTCAATTAATCTGATGTACGAACCTTTCAGACAATAATTATTTATAGGATTTTATATTTGGTTTATGTTTGTATACGAGACTCAACATTGGAATTCCTGGACTAACTGCATTACGTATTATTTTAGCTAAGCTTTATCATGAACTTAGGCAATGGGTATTCATCATACCTGGCCTAATATTCAGTAACATATATTCCTCCATTGAGCCAGAATGCGAAAGACTACCTCCCGTCGCAATAACATGACAAAATGCCAAATCAGACCATGACTCTCTCCATATTACCACGTCTTACTCAGACTAAAATGCTTCTGCTCTAGGAATGCCAGAATTCTTTCAATCCTTCTATAGATTAAAAATTTCAATATATTAAGAGAGGAAACTACCACCAAATAAATTCCACATAATAAATGATTTCCTTCATACAATCCCATAACACAATATAATTATGAAAATTGCTTAACGTACATAGAAGGCCTCACCTTATTTTCATACATTTATTGATGAGAATTGAGTAGAGAAATGAATACCTTTAGGGATATATCTCTTGGTGACATTGTCCTTACATGCAAGTTATAATTTTATCCTGTTTTCCAGAGAAAGAAGCGATGACTTTTAATTCTCACCTGTTGTAAGAATAAATAATTCTGAGGGTATTCACAACCCCCATCCAGCACCAAGACAGAATTACCTTTTAGTGCTTCCTGAAGTGCTGTAGGATGTGTTTATAATTACGTTTAGACAGTAGTTTAAATATGAATATCTGAAGTTATTGTGCAAAGAGAAAAAATCAAATCAAAATGCACTTTTCAGTGGTCATTTCGTTAATAGCTTTCCACACACTTGCGATCTATGTAAAATAAACATTTGAAGCTACTGAAACTCTCCCTCTTAGCTCCAATAAATAAATATAATGATGAATAATATTTCATTATTAAGGAGCCTAGAATAAATATAAATAGCAGGTAGCAATTCTGTGGTGAGATAAATCAAATGATTTACAAAACTTCTGTATATCAAAAACATTTTAAGGAAAAATAACATGGGTACGACGAAGTAAATCGTGAATTTGAGATGATGATATCGGATGTTTCGAATGGAATTGAATGGAAATTAATATATCACCTGATAAATAAAAAAAAAATCTCTTTCCGACTCTTTCCAATGTATCGTTATTGAGTCAGAGATTGGAGCTTCTGCCGAGGGGGATATAAGGAAATGGTATATGAGCACAATATATTTGGAAATGGGTCGTGGGGTACATTCCAATATAGGCTGTCTATGCTTTGCCCCATGGTGCCTCTATGTTACCCTTCCACACCAATAGGCTCTTTCAATGTTTTATTCATATAGTACAATGGTTATAAATCTTTGTTATACTTTTGCCAGCGAATAAATTCTTCAGGCTGTGCGATTTTAGCCTCTATCTATGATAAAAAAAATTAAAATCTTTATGCTATTCATAAAACTCTTGCAGGTTCATTTCAACCATATTTGGATAAGCTAAAACCACTTCCAAACATAAGTAAGCCCCATTTCTGAAGCATGCGAAATTAGCTTAGCCAAAGAGAATCGACGGGCATCACGAACTACACCTAGAATGTATCAAGATGCCAATTTTCTCGAAAATTCGAAAATTTCTCTAAATGAGCGTCGCAAAATTATAGAATAACATAATTAACTAGAATGTGGTCATTTCGATCACGGAAATATTTGCATGACATTAATTAGGGTTTAGACCACTAAATAAGGAAATAAATGACCCAATCCAAACATCTTCCAATTCGTCCAATACAAGCAAACTTTAAGTTTCATAATCGGGAATTTTATAATACTTGGCAGTTGATTTAGATTACTTGGAAGGTAGAGTACTCATATGGTCATGATATCATGATACTTTAATGAGCATTCCACTGCTTGGGGCGTTGCTGTGATGGAAGCAAAAGGGAAATTAATGGAGGAGTTCATCTCCAGAAGAGATTTGACTTTTTAATAAATGACCACTCGTCACCTCGGACGTTTAGCACACGGAACACTAGTCCTGACAAGAAAATTACCTAAATTATCACAAAATCCTTCAACAATTATCGAAGCTGAATACGCTAGCAATATATTTAGAGAAATACTTAGAACGCAATGGAACTTGCCAAACATGGATACTCCTCACTAGTTTCTGTACTCTATTAAAGTGTTGTGCCTACCAATGCTGTTCGAGCTATACCAGGTCAGATGCCTATCAGTTTCCTAGCTGGATCTAAGAGTATCAGATTGTGACCTTCCTACGGGTATTCCAGCCAGAGTAGGTACCAAACCGTACACTTCCGGTAAGTCCAGGTATAATGAAATGAAGAGCATACTTTTTAACGAAGCCTAATACTGTGGCGGAGTTCATTGCCGAGCTAATAAAACTCATAATTTCTTTCGAATCAGCGTGAGGCTTGGGATGACCTGGATCAAATCAAATCATGAGGTCACGGAACCTGGTGACCTCAACTAGAAGCTCCACTATTTCAAGTGCAGGATTGATACGCACGCATATGGGGACAATGCTTCTGTTGAGCACATTATATATGAATACTCTTGAAATGTCCGCCATAGACTGTAGCTTGCAGGAGAATATTTAATGTTAATTTGGCTCACAGAAACTGTAAACCTGCTATAAAAGTCCGTCACGCAGGGGCTGCGTAAACTAAGCAGTTTTCTCTCGTGAAGTTAAGTGAAAGATATATATATATATATATATATATATATATATATATATATATATATATATATATATACATACTGATAACACAACACCACCGTGACACAACAACAAACGGAAATATGAAATGTTTCGGCCAATTTCAATAGCCTGCCTACCGGAAGCGTTAGGTTAGAAATGTAAACAAACAGGTCTGCCCGCCTCACACCGGAAAGAAAAACATTACTGAAATATATCAGAATATAACATATTAATTTCATTGAGAAGTATTTACTATATCTAGTACTGTAATTAATAATGAGTCAGAATAATTGTTATCTCAATCAATCAAATTTTAGTAGTCCAAAACCTTAAGACGGGGGGGGGTCACCAGGACATATTTGGATGTATCTCGTATAATAAAGGTCTCTTGAATACAATTTTTGGTATTTGAAATTCGAAAAATGTGATTTATTATGTAGCAGAGTATTGTTTATGTAACATGAGTAGAAGTGGCGATTTGCTGATAGCTGAAAACTGAAAAATGCAAATATCTCGGTTAATATTCAAGATAGTTAATAATTGCATATAACAATATTTATAGTATATTTTATTTTCAATAAGATTGATTTTATACTATTTTTCGATCCGACGCATAATAACGGAGATATTTCGATTTTTCGAAAATCCTCCCCTCTAATCCTCAAGGGAAATCTGCTAAAACAGTAGTTATATTTCACGATTTTTTTGGGTTTTCCAAGAAATGTTTTCCAGTTAAAAGACATTATCTCCGCATTCACATAAATAGAGATGTACTTATTTTTTAGAACTACGGTCTGCGATATTTTAATTTAACTGGTCATAGTTTTAAGATGTAAATATTAAAATTAGTTAGGTTATGCATATATTACTGACGGAAGCAGTGAGGTTCTAATATGTAGGAACCCGATTAGTTGCCTCTTAAATTGATTAATAGTAACTGGTTGTTAAGAAGGTTCGGTGCCCACCAAGGAAAACCATGAGTTTTGTTGTGAATGGACCACCTATTAGAATTGGTAACGCAAAATTTGAGAGAAAGAGAGTGAGAGAGAGAGAGAGAGAGAGAGAGAGAGAGAGAGAGAGAGAGAGAGAGAGAGAGAGAGAGAGAGAGAGAGAGAGAGAGAGAGAGAGAGAGAGAGAGAGAGAGAGAGAGAGAGCTGTGTGCGTTGTTTGCTTTCCATTCATAAACATTTGACTTTCTTATCACCACCGCCCTCATTGCAGTTCTTGCATGTTCTAAGAACATATCCATCCATTAGTACTTCTACAATATATCACACAGCTTCATTGATTTTTTTTTTTGTAATTTTCTGTATTGTGTGGAAAGGCTTGCACTGAAAATTGAATAAACCGATAGTATTGACAAATAGTGTACTTTTTTCGAGTTAAGTGTAATTTAATAATTGAAAAAGTAATAATATTGTTATTCATTTTTAATTACACTTGAAGAATAAGTTATTTTATGCCACTAATTGTCACAGGTTAGCACTCTTATTTGCTAGGGTCAAAACTACTAATAAATACTTTAGTGAGTACATCACTACATTAATCCCTACTGATCATATGATAATCGAAGGCACGAATCTAGGTTTAAGAAGTGAATAATGAGCAATGTCTTCCTTCAGATAGCTATCTTAAACCCCATTATTTATTATTATTTTTTTAGGATCAGTATAAGCGTTTTTTTTTTATTTATTTGTTTTATAACTCTGGCTTTCCTCTTTTCAATTTGTTTTCTTAGACCTTGAATAAAATTTATAAAAGTTTTGGAAAGAATTTGTCCTATTTAATACCTCTAAGCTCCCTCCAACTCCCTCCTCTATTATATTCTGTCAGCGACTTACACAATAGTTAACATTTTTTATACAAAGAAACAAATGAACTTGTTTTGACCTGTAAAATAAACTATCAATTTATTTTTATAAATATAGAAACTTTACTTCTAGAGAGGTAACGTAGACGTAGGAATGATTAAAAAATTGGTACGGATATAAATTTCTGTAAGTAAATAATATGAGTTAAAATTTGTTGGTGAATAATTTGATATTCTTGAACAGAAATTGAGTGAATTTGCTGTTATTGATTTAATTTTTTAGCAGATTTCCCCAAAGGGAAATCAGCTATTGAGGTTGTACTCATGACGGGATTTTCGAAATATTTCTTCAAATGTCCATCGATCTTACCTAGTAGATGACGAAAATGAGGTCCGTTCAAAACTGTATATACATATATATATATATATATATATATATATATATATATATATATATATATATATATATATATTTGTCTGTTACCGCTCTAGCGGTCGCAATTTTTGTTTGATTGTTACCAAACTCGATATTTAGTCGTTTTATGTAAAAAGAAAGATTAAGTTCGTTAACGGCTGAAATCGGACCAGCGGGAGGGGGGGTTTAGAGGGGAGGATTTTCGAAAATTCGATATATCTCCGTTAGTATACGTCGGATCGAAAAATATTATAGAATCAATCTTATTGCACATTAAATGTACTATAAATATTGTTATATACATTTATTCTCTATCTTGAATATTAACTGAGATATTTGCATTTGTATTCTGCATGTGCTCGGCAGCAGTCCGCCGTGAGCTCTGGCGGCCGTTTTTGTAACTATTCGCCCCTCGTGAATAGGTTTAGAGGTTACTTACTACTACAGCTGTTATTAGGCAGATTTCTCTATTGTAAAACTTCACGTGGGAAATCTGCTTAGTTTACGCAGCCCCTGCGTGACGGACTTTTTCTGAAGACTATTAGAGATATTTAAAATTCATTATTGCAGGTTGTTTGAATAGAAATAAAAACCTTGTAAATTGTAGGTTGAGCAATTCATCACTAAATAATAGATCATATGTTATAATCTTAATGTAATATTCATCGTTCTTTGAAACGAGTATTGTCCTAGAGCTCAGGAGGGCATATTCGAGAAACACCTTATAGTCCTTTAACTAAATGAAAGTTGGTGGAAATACCAAGGTGGAGTGTATAGGTCACAGAGAAAAATTATTTGGCAATCAATTAATTTTCACATTTTCCTCGTATATGTCCAGAGTTTTGCGTTGTATTAAATAAAACATTACATTCATTCGTACAGGCCTAACTACTTGCTTTCCTCGAGCTCAAACAATGTTTTGATAATGAATAACAGGCTCCTGTTGAATTACCTGATAAATATTTCAAAATTGGACACTAATTAAACCGATGGAACTGAGGAAGTGATTGAATCATTGGGTCAATGGCCATCAACGCATCGTGAGAAAAGCGACAAGTAGTTAAATTATTGTGGTGTGTTAGCAGTTATTGATAATGAACAGCTGGATGGTGAAGGCTCTGTCAGATTTGGGTAATGCAAACCACATTTGAACAGTATGTCCGGCCGTACTGAATAAGTTGAACTGAAAATTTGTTACTAATTGTGTTCATTAGACTTCTATTTTTATAAGGTTTTGTACTGTTTATTTTTGTTTTTGTTTTTTTCCATGTATTTCCTCTATATAGTGACTCTATGTGGAGGGATTTCATTTTTCTGCACATCCCATACATATTAGCATTTTATGTGCATTTTGTCAAAACGTTTAACAATTTTTATATAATTATATATGTATATATATATATATATATATATATTAAAAATGGAAATAAGATTATGAAAATTTAACATGACTAAATAAAACAAAAAGCATTAATTAGAACAATTCAGGAATACAATTAAATATTCAATAAAAAAATACATAATATTAATATTTTATTTTCCTCTCTCAGCTTAAGAATTTGGGTGCTTTGAAAATAAAATATCGGGATTGATAGGCCATGCGGGAATATGAGTCTTTAACTGTCTTTGTATGTCTTGAGTCAGTCTACATTCATAAATCAGGTGGGTGAATGTCTGTGTAACTGTCGCATTTACAAGTATTTGAGTCAGTAAGTTGGAATTTGTATAAGTAAGAGTTTATATTTCCGCGTTCAGTTAGTATTTGTTAGGCAAAATGCATGTTGGAATAGTGAGATATTGGTTTTTAAAACAGGGATATATAGTTTATATGTAATCCTTTATCTGTTTGATTCCATCTCTGTTGCCACAAATGACTAATTTTTTCTCTTAATAAAGATTTTAACACGGAGAAATTTTATTGTAAATTACCTCTTCGCTACTTTTAGAGGAACTTTTGGCGTGGATATTGACTATTTCATTGCCCATAACTCCTGCATGAGCCTTGACCCTTTTGAAGTGAATGAGTCAGTCTATTTTTTTTAATTGTGTTATTTTATGGCGTATTTGTTCTATATGTTCGTAGTGGATTTTTTATTTTGTCTAGTTTGTGCAAAAGCATTTGACTGTCTGTGTGTAGTAGAATGTAAGTGTTTGGTGGCAAGACCATTTCATTTACATACTTTAGAGCCTGTAAGACGGTAATAATTTCTGTCTGGTTATAAGAACAATGGTTGCCTAATTTAAATTTTTACATCTTATAACATCATAAGTTTTATTTCCTACAAAAGTGATATAGGCAGTGCCTTTGTCCCGTCCCTCCTTGCTACCGTCTGTGTAAATTGTATATTGGCAAGAGTGATTTGTATTTTCTATAATATTATATTTAAAGCTTATAAAAAGAAGGAGCTATTGACGGCGGAATAAATTGTACTATGTTAATAATGGTGCAATTACTATTTGATGCTTGGCACGTAAAATAAAATGCATAGTTGTATTGGAGTTATTTCTATCGGTTTGTTGTTCACATTAGACATAACTTGTTCGAATTCGTTGCCTTCAATTAGTTTATTACTGATTGTAGAAACCCAGTGGTAACCTAGAAATTTCTTAATTTGACTTCGATAAATGAAGAATCTTTGTCATATTACAAGGATTTCAACCAATTACTAAATTGGAATGCTTTTCTCCATAATGCCATTTTGTATTTGGGTGTAATTCCAATTAGTTGATAATGATCAGTTATGTCATCAAGGTAAACGAGATCTCTATTGACTGAACATTAAAACCACCTTTATATCATATGAATAATATTTACAACGCTACAAGGGTTGAGACTAAAAGGAGAACAAGGATTGCCTTGGGATACTCCTGATCCAAGGACTAAAGAGGCGCTTGCTCTACTAATATTTGCTTCTCAAATAGAGGTTACAACTTCTTCACCTGGATGCTACCTGTTCCTATCACACTTCTCCTCAGCAAATTGACTTTAAAACAAGGCGACCGCAACATTATATATTTATTGAAAAATAAAATTTTATCATTCAAGAAATGATGACAGTGAATAATAAAAAAATATGTGTACTTATATTTTGCATACATCATAAAAATATATGTACTGATATTTGGTACTTACTAATTTTCACCGTTTAGTATATTAACACTTCTATTCGTCGCACAACATTGGTTAACTGGGACTGGTTGTCTACAGGTTACCACCCATTTCTAGCCAGGTTGCGCGTTATGTATTTGAAGGGACACTAAATTAATTCCTATTGCCCAGGGGGAATCGATCCCACTACTATAGTTTAGCCATGTGCGATAATGATCAACGCCTTTACTCACATTACTAACCTGGAACGTCTTATTTCAAGCCTTAATACCCAATAATGTTTTCAACTGATGTTTACTAGATGTGACGCCTGTAAATATGTTGTGTCATGACGATCAGGTTTTTATTTGGAAATAGAGAATACATGGTGTGGTGAGATCCGTTGTTTCAGTCCAGCTCGTAGGGTTTCTGCTTTGTTTACGCAGCCCGTGGGTGAAGGGCTTTTTTTCACATATCAAGCCCTGTAAATTAGAATAGTTCCAGGGAAGTCCTAATCGGAGGATTATTTATTCACCAATTCCTTGGAACTATTAAGGTCATAGCTATGAGCTAATTGAGCTCTTGTCTTGATAATTGTTTCCGAGTAGCAGTTCATTTACCAACAAATACCCGCAGACTTATGGACTTAATGAATAAGCATTATAACCTAGACCTTGAATCAGCGTCAAATAAATTATTCACTTTATTATGCATCAGGCACTGGAGTATCCTTGCTGACTTTATTAATAAAATTGTAATTACTACTTAGGTGTATAGCTAAAGGGAAATGATAAATTCTGTGAGGGGTCTGGCTTTAGCTATTTATTAAACCTTGAGTAGTGAGTTCGATTCCTATGTGGGCAGCAGGAATTTATTTAATGACGATCTCATTAAATAAAATCTTTTGCTCCACCCTGGCTATAAATTTCCGCCACGCAGGGGCTGCGTAAACTAAGCAGATTTCCCTCGTGAAGTAAGTTTATTAATAGATACATCTACATATTGGTAACCGAACACCACTGTGAATAAAACAAACGGTAATAAGAAATCTTTGAAATGTAAACAAACCGGTCTGTAAACCTCACACAAGAAACAAAAACAATTACTTTAATATATCAGAATATAACATATAAACATTATTGCAAATGACGTACTATATCTAGTACTACAATTTAAAATGAATCAGAATAATTTATATTTCAATAACTCAAATTTTAGTAGTCTAAGACAGGGGAGGGGGGGGGGGAGAGGATTTACTAGAACATATTTATCTATTTATTGCATGTAACTCGCATAATAAAGTTCTCTTGAATACAATATTCAGTATTTAAGCTACTAATAATGTGCGTTACTGTATATATATATATATATATATATATATATATATATATATATATATATATATATATATATAACAGAGAATTGTTTATATAACATGAGTAGGAGTATGCTGTAGGCTAACAACTGAAAAATGCAAATATCTCAGTTAATCTTCAAGATAAAGAATACATGTATATATCAATAATTATAGTACATACAATTTGCAATAAGATTAGTTCTATACAAGTTTTCGATCCAACGTATAGTAACGGAGATATTTCGAATTTTCGAAAATCTTCCCTAGTACGATTTCAGCCATTAAGGAACTTGATCTTTCTTTTTGCATGAAACGACTAAATATCGAGTTTGGTAATTACCCACCAAAAATTATAACCACTAGAGCACCGTAAAAAACAAATATATATATACAATTTTGAACGGACCTCATTTTCGTCATCTAGGTTGGATCGATGGACAATTGAAGACAAATTTCGAAAATCGCGTCATTAGTACGACCTCAATAGCTGATTTTCCTCAAGGGAAATCTGTTAAAAGGTGGAATAATCTTCATAACCCGTCCCAATTTACAACTAAAAGTGGGCGTTTATAATTACATAAAAGATATTTAGTCAGCTGTGGTTGGAGGCAAGCCAACCGTAGACCCATTCATCTCCTTTTCTGAGCCATTCATTCTTCATTCTTTCTATTGGCTTTCCTCTCGGTTCTTCAAAAGCAATCCTTCCCCACTCTACACCGATTAACTCCCACTCTACTTGCCTTCACTAATGCCTCATGATAGGTTCTCACCCCAAACACTTCACATCTGAGGTTTATAGCCAGTAGTTACTCAAATACTTCTGTTCCTTAATTCTTCTATTTTACGTTTTATTTTTTTTTGGTTTCACCTACTTGTACGACTAACCGTACTTCTCTGAGGATTTAAAAAAAAAAATTAAAAATAAAACAAGACAACATTTTGCTGCCCACTTTAACGTATTTATTTCACCATTGATTTCTTTCTGAAGCACAAGTGGTATTATTTTAACATAAGCTTTTTAAGCAGATTTCTCTTAGGGGAATCAGCTATTGAGGTTGTATTTAAAATGGGATTTTTGATACATTTCTTCAAATGTCCATCGATCCTACCCAGGAGATGAAGAAGATCCTACCCAGGAGATTTTGAGGTCCGCTCAAAATTATATATATATATATATATATATATATATATATATATATATATATATATATATATATATATTTGTCTGTTAACGCTCTAGCGGTCGCAATTATTGTTTGATCGTTACCAAACTCGATATTTAAACATATTATGTAAAAAGACAGATCAAGTTCGTTAATTACTGAAATCGGACAGGTGGGAGGGGGGGGTTAGAGGGGTTTTTCAAAAATTCGAAATGTCTCAGTTACTATACATCAGATCAAACAATTTTATAGAACCAATCTTATTGCAAATTAAATGTAGTATAAATATTGCTATATACATTTATTCTCTATCTTGAATATTAACTGAGATATTTGCGTTTTTTAGCCTTTAGCAACCCCCCCCCCCTCCTTCTACTTATGTTACATAAACAATACCCTGTTATGTAATAACCCACATTATTCGGAGCTTAAATACCATAAATTGTTTCCAAGAGACCTTTATTATAGGAGATAAATGCAAATATGTTATGGTGCCCCCCCCCTTTCTTAAGTTCTTGGACTACTAAAATTTCATTGATTGAGATAAACCTGATTCTGATTCATTACAAATTACAGAACTAGCTTTAGTAAATAGTTTTCAATGAAATTAATATGTCATATTCTGATTTATTTCAGTAATTGTTTTTCTTTTCTTTGAGAAGATGGCACACCTGTTTGTTTACGTTTCAGGTGCTCCCCATCTGGAGGTTTCTTATTATCGTTTGTAGTTATTCATTTGATGTTGATGGTGCTATTGTGCTACCAGTATGTAAATTTATCTATTGTTAAACATCACTAGGGAAATCTGCTTAGTTTACGCATCCCCTGTGTGACGGACTTTTTTATAAATGCATTATGTATTACGCTACTGAGTCTAATCAATGGGTCACCACTATGTTCTATCCAGGGGGGTAATAAGGACTTTATTTTATGATGTCATCACTAAATAACTTCTTGTTCATCTCGCGGGAAACGCGTGCACAAGAATTTTAATGAACATAGTATATCGGTCTACAGTTGTGATTTCACACACCCTACCATAGACTTCTGATTATTTATTTAGTTATTTTCGTATTTAAATGCCGGCTTGAGTTTTTCGTTTGGACAACATCGTCACTTACTTGATCTAATTAGCCAATTAGGGCTTTAATTAAGAAAGAAGTAAATATTTTTTTTCATTGTTCTTTAAAACATTCACCATTTAATTGATTAAAGTTCAAATTTGTTAGAATTCAAAGGTCCACAATGTTTTTGATATAGAAACCTGTTTTATAAGCCCCCAAAAATACAATCAAACGTTTATTTACTTCTGATCTTCTGTTTTTAATTTATGTATTTAGAACAAATAAAAGGCTTAAAATCCTTCCTAATTTTCATTATTTCTCATTCGAGTGGTAGATAATATAAATGTAAGACAATTGGAATCCTAGAAATTTTGGAGCTTAACTTTAACTAGTTGTTAGTTGAACTTTTCCTTTCCTTTTTTGAACAAAAAAACCTTCAAGTCCTTATTCTTTTGAATCTTCCTTTTTGTTCCACCTCTTGAAAAAATTTATTTTCAGTTGTATGTTTTCAAGCTCACCCCCATATTTTTGTATAGAAAAATACTTGTTTGCATCTTCTTTAACTCCTAGTCCATTGAACTACTAATTACGGCATGGATCCCTGTGCCATCCAAAAAAAATGTTAGATTTTCTTTAAGTAGGTACATTAAAACTAGTTATATTGGTGTATTATTAAAATCGAAAAATTTCTAACTGATTACATCTGCACATCAATAACGTCGTGCAGAATGATTAATTTGCCTTTTGCATACAACTTTCTTCTGCTTGCTATTATTGTTAAGTTTTAATTTTTTATTTTACTTTTTTTAGGAAGGATAAGCCAAAAATTTGACAGGATACTTACAAAGTTTTTTCATGTAATTGATATTTGCGGAGAATTATTCAAATATAGTTAATTAACATTTATGGGAAACAGTAAAATATGTTTAATTAGGTAGATTATATAGGTTTAAGGGAACCAGTTTCATTGACTATTCTACCCGCTTGGATATACCATGTGAAACTCAGAGCTAACTAGATGTGATTTCATAGTTGAGGTAAGCCAATGAATAGCCGATCTCTCGATGATCTTGATACTACTAATTGATTCCTGCTAACAAGCCTCAATTATTCCCTTGATAGGCAACTTCGATCATTCTGTATATTTGACCGGTGTGTATACGATCTAGTGTTAAACAATTACAATGTTTATATAAAACTAAGAGAACATTTTGATTTATTTTTGTTCTAGTTCTGATATAGGAGTTGGTGGATTCACTAAAAAGTATCGTTAAGTCTACTGCTTAAAGATAAGTGTGGAAACGTCTGGTAACCCCTTCCTAATTGGCGTTATACATATAATGTAAACTTTGATTGCTTTAATAAAATAAAAATTTAGGAGAAGTAAAATAAGAGGCAAACATTTCCACAACAAATTTATTTCCTTCAGAGCCAATTAAACGTCCATTTTTATGCCATCACAATGACTAAAATTAACATTAACAATGACCTTAATATCCATCTATTTTCAGGCAAAACATAACAACTACAGTTTGCACATAAGGATAGGGAAATTAGTAAATGAAGAAGGATATGTCGGAAAGGTAAGACAGAGAAATTCGATTGTTCTATGAACCCGGTCATATTGAGGGCACATTATAAGTGTTCCTGAAATAATGTCTTAGCAGAGTGTGTGTAGAGAAAAATGAAATCATTGTTAATGTTTTACTTTTTAAACCCGAGTTCCACTCTACTCTTTCTGGTAGATAACAATTTTTTTAATTGTTGCCAAAGATTTGAATCGCCAAGTAGTTAAAAGTGAGGTTTGTAATCACTCTCAAATAACTTCTGTGATTAATAACTAGCTGGATCTAGTAATTAATTCTTAACTGAGGCGGTTCTTTATTTTAATTGAGAGAATAGAAATAACGAGTTTGTAGACGTTCATTAAGGAAATAATTTGTCTATAATCGATCTAGCCAGTTTTTTTCTTCCTTTCATTACATTCTCTGTGTGTTATTCCTGCAGTGAGATCAATCACTAAACTGATCGAATAGATTATCTTTTTATTTATTTATTTAGACTTAACTGTTTTTTGCCTATAATGAGTAAGATCGTAGTGAATACTGTTGAAATAATTTATAAATTAAAATCTAAATGCATATTAAAAAACATTAACAATTAAACATGTTTGATTAATGGTTCCTTAAATAAGTTAGATCCTAGAGTGGCGAGTTCAATTCCCGCCTGGGCAATAGAAATTTATTTATTGTCAGACTCATTAAACAATATTCATAGTCCCAAACTGGCTAGAAAAGAATGATAACCTGGTAATAACCCGTCTCAATTGACCTTAGTAGAAAAAAGTGGGCGTAAATAAATAATATTAATTTATTTATTTATTTGGAGCTTCACAGCTGTGGGGATGTTGCTCAGGAAAAAAACTGTATAAAAAATAAATAATAAATAAGTAACTTTTAAGTGGAGATTAAATGGTGTGGTTTCATATACATGGCATCGAAATTTGAATAATATGACATAATTAAGGATTATACTAGACTAAATAATAATGAATGACTTAATAAAGAATGAAATTCAGTAGGACTATTCCACAATAATTACTTTAAATCAATTGAAACAAAACAATGGGAAAAGTATTTGTCTCTAATTTTTTATGAAGGACAGGACAAACGTGAATTACAGCTACCCACAATTAAGAGAATTATAAACAAAAACCTTTTAATTAGAGATAATAAATGCGTTTCCCTTTATGTGGAAATTATAAAAGGAAATTACATAAAACAACCATAATTTACTGTAACGCTCACGAGAAGTTCGTATAAAGTATAATTTTCAATATAATAATATTCAGAACTCGTACAACAAAGTCGTACAAGGAAAGTTACATCATACCTGAGTGAACTACATAGTGTAGCTAGGTATGTTGTGTACCATAAGTAACCTAAATCGCTTAACCCTGCTATGGGCTATGGGAATAGTAAAAAATTATTAGTTGTTTTTTTTTACAATAGATCAGGGCTTCCCCCAAATTTCCTTTACTGGAGAATCCTGAATGTTATAAGAATACTAAATTTTGAACTTTAGTCCACGGAATTATAAGTAAACTTTCACACTCCAACGGAGTATCACTCTACTTTCCTAATTAAGATAAATTATAAATCATATTTTCTATCTCAAAATCACAGTACTTCCCTCTCTTCCTATTATTACTCAGCCTCCTCAGCAGACCCAACGCAGGACAACGTGGGCAGGAGCTCAAAAAACCGAGTCTTGATAGCAGTAATTGTTGTATTTTTATTTGTTTGCTATTGTGTTTTAAATTGCATTCTCTTAGTCACTTTATTTGTGTCGTTATGTTCGTTGTTTCCTTTCGAATGGCTTTCTTACATATGGGTTCAATAAATTAATAATTTATTCAATTAATTTTAAACATGTAAGTTCATATTAAACATATATTTCGTAACCAATGTACCAATCTATACAGGGTGTATCGCAAGTAGTTGACAATCCTTAAAACAGTACAACTAAACTACAAAAATGTAGTTATACGCCACCAACCGCAAGTTTCTATCTCATTCCGTTCCGGACATATGCCGTTCTAAAGGTTATTTCGAGAAAACCATGTTTTTTGTAGAAAACCCCCAATTTTCTCTACTTTTACTCATTGTATTCAACAGTTCATTACATATTTGAAATCAGCATTAAATTTAATTTAAGACTTATGCACTTTCAATGTTCACAAGTAACTTTTTCACTCCGCAATTACAGATCAAAAAATAGACATTTAAAAAAAAAACTTAGTTAGCGACAATGTTTCGAGATTCACTGCTCTTCCAAAAAAGGTCCTACAAACTTCCGAATCTCACAAAAGTTTTAAAATTTAATTACCTTTCCAACGGTGTACCTAAAACTCCAATTATCTCTCAATTTTATAATATAATAGGAATGGGAGTGGGAAAAAACAACTAATAAGTAAAACTGAACCTGAAACTGAATTTTCACGTATGTGGTAGGCTTAAGTCTTTAGTGTACAGAGTAGCCATTCAGGACATTAATCACCTGATTGTAAGAATTCGCGAATCATGTGTAACAATTAGATCTCTAACCATGACGAGATTAGAAGGGCTACATCAGCGGTGTTGACTAGATGTCGTCAGTGTATTCTACAAGGAGAAGGCCAGTTTCAGCAACTTTTATAATTTTCCAAGTAATTTTTTTGTCTTCAAATTTAATGTAAGTGTCACTTTAAATTACGTTAATTATTCTTTATAATTTAATTTAAGTACTTTTGATGCTGATTTCCAATATGTAAAGAAACGTTGAAAAAAATTTGTAAAAGTAGAGAAAATTGGGGGTTTTCTACAAGAAACCATGGTTTTCTGGAAATAACCTTTAGAAGGGCATATGTCAGGAACGGAATGAGATAGAAACTTGTGATTGGTGGCGTTTGACTACATTTTTGGTGTTTTTTTTTTACCATTTTAAGGACTGTCAACTACTTGCGATACACTCTGTATAGAAATGAAAATAAACGCCATTATGAGTTTATATTTATGAAAGAACTTAGGAAGGGCCCCATCTGGAAATTCCCTTCAAGAGCCCGCATATATTCTTCGTAACGTACAATATCTTAGAAAGGTGCATTAATAGCTAAGACCCACATTGCCTGTCTCTCCTTTTAGCATACTCACTAAAATATCAGTCATTCTTACAATTATACCCCTCAAGGGCGAAAAATTATACGTTAAATATTGGAATATATTACATACATATATTAATTATGTGTAGAAATATCGTGGTATGACTAGCTAATTTAATTATTTCAGGTTTATTTTGATTTACGCTATTCTATAACCACTTATCCGATCTCATGGAAATTTAACGAGCCATTAGACAAATAATTACAAATATTGACTAGAGGTTTACAAAAAGTGATCAGGGAAAATAAGAAAGTAAGGGTGTTTTCACGAACTTCTTGGTGGCTACTCGATATACAGTGACTACTCCATGTAACATCAGTCACTACTGTTGTTAGTATTTACAATTACTGATTTTCGTTATGAGTCAACACAAATAATGCTTAGGATCATATTTAGTTAGTTACACAAACTTAAATTAAGATTCTGTTCATATGAAACTCGAAAGTATATCATACATTATATTTAAATTTGGTAGGGGAATTTCGTAAATTCGAAATATCTCCGTTATTATGCATTGGATCGAAAAAGTATATAAATTCAATATTATTGATACTTTAATGGTCTATAAAAGTTGTTCTATCTATTTTTCTGTATCATGAACATTAATCTAGGTATTTGTATTTTTTAGTTGTCGGTATTCAGAAACCCCCACTTCTTATGTCATATTAAATGTAACCTGCTGTATTATGACGCACTTTATTTGACGCATTAATGCCAAATATTGATGTCAGCGAACTTTTACATTTTGAGATAATTGCAAATAATTAACATGCTCTCGTATGCAGCCCTTCGCGCCTAACACTTTTCCAAATTTCGGACGGCCAGATGACAAACTGATAACTTTGAAGTCTTGAGTGGTAAAAATCGTACAAAATAATCAATCATCATATAATTGACGTACTTGATTTTGCTGAACACGAATTAAAAATTAGTGACAGCTTAGTTAACGCAGCCCCTGCGTGATGGAATTATATATTTCTGAGCCAAATATCCCAACATATAACATGAACAGGTGGTATTATGGAAAATCAAATTTCCGGTCAAGACTAGCGATTAACATTGAAGTCGAAACATACATTCATCTAATATCTCCTTTTTATTTTTTTTGGAAAAAAAATTTTTAAGGAAAAAAAATTTTTTAATTTCAAATATCTCCTTTTTATTTTTCTCATATACGCTGAGCGATTTCGGGGACTAAATCCCCATCCTCTGAGCGACCAAACAATGTAACACCATAATTAGGAGTCTAAAAATCAGTTGTTAAAAATATTTTACATACTTAGTAATATAACAAAAACGTCTATAAAATTATAATATTTTTTTAAATTTATAACACCTAACTTAAAAACACATTTACAATTAAAATATAACAAATTCATAATTACTATTTCAACATTAAAGTAATATTATAAGCAAAAATTACCGTCAGAGCGTAGGGCAATCCTATAGACTTGCTACTAGGCTAAACCCTGCCGATGCACTGAGGCCAAGGGGATCGTTCCAAGCCGCTAGGGAGGGGGCAGAGACAAGTCTGGACATGAGAGACGCGTTTGTGTCAGTCTGCACATTTACATTGCCTTTATTTATGGCTTTTTCAAGTTTTATTTCCATAGCCTCCACCATGTCCAACAGATAACCCCTAACATCACTATGAATTAATTTTATCCGGTGGTCTCCAGCATGGTGGTTGTGCTCCTTACAATGTGCATAAAACTCTGAGCCTGCTCTCATGTGTTCCTTAGCCCTGATCCGTAACTTCCTCTCTGTCCTCCCAACGTAGCTGGCTTCACACATCCCACACTTCATCATGTACACCCCTGATCTGTCTCCTAGAGGAGTTCCCACCCCTAAAAATTTTATTAAACTCAAAAATGATAGTGGCCTCATTAATAAAAATCCCTGCCTCCCAAAGTATATTGTGTTGTAAAAGTACATAAACAGGGATATCCTCTGCGGCCCATCGTTTCAAATGTAGGATCACCTACAGAACTGCTTGCCAAAAGAATCATTTTTGAGTTTAATAAAATTACAAATTTTAAGCCAGCATTCACTATTAACAACAGTTCTCAACTTATAGAAAAAATAGGTAAATTACATTTAAGCAAAACGTGCATTATGGTGTCCTTTGACATAGTAAACATGTATTCAAACATACCCCCCCAGGAAGCGTGGTCGCTTTTTGATAGGGCACTATATTATAAAAAATGTGACCCTATAATTTCTTTGGAGATTTCTAACATAATAAAACTCATTCTTTCGCAGGGCTACTGTCTGTTCGAAGGAAAATTTTATAAACAGAAAGGTCTTGCTATGGGAAATCCGATCAGCCCCCTAGCGGCCGATGTATTCATGAACTGGTTTGAACATTGCTTCATAATGTCGGACAGAAACCCCTTTAAAAACAAAATTAAATTCTGGGCACGTTATGTAGATGACACTTTGTGCATTTTTGAGGGGTCAACAGAGGATTTGCATAGGATGCACAACTACTTAAATGTGCAACATCCCAACATAAAATTTACTTTGGACCAAGAGGAGGCAGGAAAAATAACCTTCCTGGACCTAAACATTTATAGGAGCGGAGAGGGGGTTAAATTTTCTATTTATAGAAAGCCGACTTGCACGGACATAAGTATTAACCAAATGTCTTTCCAACACCCCAGGGTAAAGGAAACCCCTTTCATCTATCTCATTGACAGGCTCCTATCTGTTCCAATGGACGATGAAAATTTCCAGAAAGAATTATGCCATATTTACCACTTAGGAGAACAGAATGGCCATAGTCGCGATTTTATAAGAAAAATATATGGCAGGAGGGTTTCTAAAAAATTGATGACGGAGACTTTTCGGGGTGGGGGGGAGGAGGTTAAATCCTGGGGAGTATTGCCATATTTGGGCCGGCTTTCGGAAATACTTGGAAGAAAACTAAACAGGCAGGGCATTAGAATAGCCTACAGAAAGAGGGCGTCACTTCTGAATTTTGTCTATAAAATCATGTATGCTACTCCTCTAGGAGACAGATCAGGAGTGTACATGATGAAGTGTGGGATGTGTGAAGCCAGCTACGTTGGGAGGACAGAGAGGAAGTTACGGATCAGGGCTAAGGAACACATGAGAGCAGGCTCAGAGTTTTATGCACATTGTAAGGAGCACAACCACCATGCTGGAGACCACCGGATAAAATTAATTCATAGTGATGTTAGGGGTTATCTGTTGGACATGGTGGAGGCTATGGAAATAAAACTTGAAAAAGCCATAAATAAAGGCAATGTAAATGTGCAGACTGACACAAACGCGTCTCTCATGTCCAGACTTGTCTCTGCCCCCTCCCTAGCGGCTTGGAACGATCCCCTTGGCCTCAGTGCATCGGCAGGGTTTAGCCTAGTAGCAAGTCTATAGGATTGCCCTACGCTCTGACGGTTATTTTTTGCTTATAATATTACTTTAATGTTGAAATAGTAATTACGAATTTGTTATATTTTAATTGTAAATGTGTATTTAAGTTAGGTGTTATTATTGTAAAAAAATTTTATAATGTTATAGACGTTTTTGTTATATGACTAAATATGTAAAATAGTTTTAACAACTGATTTTTAGACTCCTAATTTTGGTGTTACATTATTTTGTAGCTCTGAGGATGGGGATTTAGTCCCCGGAAGCGCTCAGCGTTTATAAGAAATAAAATTGTGAGGAGCCATAAAAAAGTTTTGTGATTAACCATTCATCACCCTCACCACCAGCTATAAATAAATATAAATAAATATGTATACATAATGTTTCTTGATTTATGAACCTTCCAAATTTTATTGGAGTTTTATTGGAATGTGCTTTCTAACCCATGAAATTCTTCTGAATAATTCCCAGATGATGAACCTTTTTTACTTATCTCTGCTGAACTCCCTTAAGAGAACAACCTTTCAAATGAGAAACGCAGGTGCTTAACTATCGAATATTTTGAAAGTTCAGGCAAAATGAGTTTAAAATATAACTTGGAAGATAACTTATTAAATACATTTTTCATTAACTCAAGTTTAAAAAAATATATATATAAAAATTTTTTGAAAAAACGCCACAAAATTAATGCATACTTATAATATTATTATATAACAATAAAACATCTCACTCACTGATTCTTCTTCTACATGATTATTCTTCTTTGCCAAGTTAGGAGTATTATGTAATAAATGTTTCACCTAATCTTATAATTCACTATCAATTAAATAATACTATAGTCACTTACGTAAATGAAAAACTCCGTCCTTGGTGTAGTCGAAAATATGACCTGAAAAAATAAAAAATAATTATATTTCTTTGATTGAAAAAGTATGATGTTATTATGATAGTATGAAAATAGGAGAAATGAGTAATCTTTGTCTGTCTGAGTATGGGTGAAATGATCTAGTGAACACTATTTTCGGGTCATGTAGCAAGAAAGAACATAATACTTCCAAGTGATGTGTTTGGTCATTTAAATCATTTAAAAGTTCATTGGGCTCTAGACAGATTTCACCATGTGATCAACGGATTATGTGCGTACATCATGATGATGTTATGGACGATATAATTAAGGAGTTGTGAATATTTTTTATGGAATTAGAATTCAATTCATCAATATCTAAGTACCCTTTGCATGCCTAGTAATGGATTTGATAAAGGTTTACAGGGCTACTCCCATTCTCTATCTTTTTCGCTAAAGTGTGTTTTGTGTCGTGGCTGTCTTATAATAAGTAAGGTTATATGTTTATATTTAAACTTTCAGTTAATCTTTTTTCGTTTTGCTATTTATATGTACTTGAATTCAGCGTTATATTTCAATTATAAAAGTATAGTTAATTCAAGTGAAAAGATACCATCTCTGTTTTCCAAGAAAAATATACAGAATGCGAATACTGTAAAAGTAAGAGAAAGGTAAAACTTCATGAGCGGGAGAGAGAGAGAGACAGCGTTAGTCACGTAGGATCCGTAGATCGAGAAGGGTCGGGGGTAGAAACAGCTGATCCGGATTATGGGTGCTAAATTCTACCCATTTGTCTCTGGGTTTATCTCCCCACAGCACGTCTGTTGGTGGGACATTCTGTCATCTGCCAGGCCCCATCTGCTCCGCCATGTTTTAAAAAGCATTAGTTTCAAATCTGCACCAGCAGCGGATAGAGGAAATTGAAAATATTCAGGAAAATATGAGAGAAGAAACCCGTTTTCCTGGAAAGGAAAGAAAGTAGCTGCCTGGTTGCTTTGTGTAGTTTATTTAAAATTCAGAGAAATAAAATTTTCCTTCTAAATCTAGTATCAACTACCCTCTAAAGAGCTCTTAGGGAAAAATGAAGGTTATTCTAAATTCAATTGAAAAATTCTCCTGTTCCAAAAATTATTCTATTAACCTTCCTAGGACTGGGTGGATTGTAAAACGTTAAGGACTGAGTGGGGTCCGCACGGACCCCAGCTTTAAATTTCAATTAAACACACTAAACCACATTTAATTCTTTTTTCTTTAATGTATTTAATATTTAGGTATATTATAGGTTAAAATAAAATAAAAACAAATATAAAAATAATTTTTTGTTTATTTATTAATAAAACGTTTAAAAAATTTGTACCTTTTGATCATTAAAATTATTAATTTACAAAAAAAGGTTTTATAGTAATTAAATAAGTTATTTTACTGTTATATTTATAAACATCATGAAAGCAAAAAAACATTAAAAAAAACAAAAAAGAAATACTAGTTTTCAACATTGACACAATTTATACATGCAGGATTATGATTTGTATGTTTTGGACATATAAATTGTCCACAGCTGTTACAGAAATTTTTAACTTTGATATCGACTTTTCGAGGACACAAATAGCATCTTCCCCTACTTTTGGGCCTTGTTGCTGTAGCAATCGACGTCGAAGGCTTCGATTCTTGATTTTCTTCGATGTCGATGCACTTTTCCATCATTCTTATAGTATCTCTCTTCAGCCTTCTCCATAAATGTGGATTATTCAATCTTTCTCGAATAAGCGGTTCTGCTAATTTCTTTCCCAACTCCAAGAGAAAAATCCGCCTTCTGTCAAGTGAAGAAATTTTCCAGTCAGGATGGAGTTTCGTCCACACAATATATGCATTTATCCCTGCTATATCTAATGTATTCATAAAAATCGTCATTGGCCATCTTTTAGTTTGCCGTTTTGTGGAATATTCTGCTACCATTTTGTCGAGAGTGTCTACAGCACCTTTGGTTGCATTATATGTACTGATAATTTCTGGTTTTTTTGTTTCATTATTTATAATATAAGTTAGTTTTTTATCAAGAAGTTCTTCCGCCAATTCTAAGGACGTGCAAAAATTATCAGTGGTTATTCCATGGCCAGGACCCAGGATGGAAACTAAATCTAAAACCACTCGTTTTCCTTGTTCACGTTCAGGGGTTGGACCAGTTTTTCCCAAATAAATCTGAATATTTTTGCAATATGCTGTTTCACAATCAGCCATTACCCATATTTTGATGCCATACTTTGCAGGTTTTGATTTCATATACACCCGAAAAGGACATCGTCCTCTGAAAGGAACAAGTTGTTCATCAATTGTCAAATGGCTTCCAGGGTGGTAATGTTTTTGGCAATTTTTTGTAAATATATCTATTACGTCTCTTATAGGAGCTAACTTGTCTGTGGATTTCCGTTCCAACCTTGTGTACATATTGTCAAATCTACAATTAGAAGAAATTTCTTTGAACCGATCTCTCGACATCGTAGATGAAAAAATAGGAATTTTGAAAGGGTAACTGTCCGTCCATAGCATATTTATTGGTTCTCTATTGCTTTTCATGGCTCCACTAATTATCAGTAATCCGAAATAAGCATACATTTCGGTAGGGGTAACATTTTTCCACAACAAATTTTTACCATGTTCTTGATTATATACGAGTATGAATGTATTATGAAATCCCCTCTGATTTGTAGAACTGACGACAATGTCTATAATGTCCGGAGAAATAAAAAGTTTGAAAATATCTAAAATTTCACTATCTAATGGAATTTGTTTAGAAATACCTGGTGGCATGTTGATAATATTCGAAGACCTTGATTTTCTTCGCACTAAAGGTTGCTTCAACCAAAAAGTTTCATCTTTAGATAGAAATATTTCTCAGGCTGTCCTGCTGTGAGCGCAGCTAGTTGTATGATTTTCACTGTCCGAGAAGAAAACATGTTGACACATACAAATGTAACACGAAACTGATTCTTCAAAATAGGGAGAGAGAAAAGTAAAATCTAAAGGTCAGGAATTTCTAGGAAATTCAATTACGATTTATGTAAGAAATAGGCTTTAGAATTCCTGTGAAAGAAAAAACCATGTTTTTCAAATTATTAAGTTAATATTATTGAGTCGATTTACTACCAAGAAAAAGTAATTTTAAAGTTAAAAAAAAAAAGTTTATTTATACCAAACTAAATTTGGTCACACTAACGACTACGTGGGGTCATCGCACACCCCAGGCCTGTTTTTTGTCATATTTGTTCAAATATCATGCAATTCATTTAGTTTTTTCTATTTATTTTTTGATATTTTGAATCAAGACACTTGCAGAGGAAAACTCCTAGAAGGACTAAGGGATATCTATAAATTTATAAAAACGGCTAGCGAAAAACGAGCCGTGGGGTGCAGGATGACCCCACTCAGTCCTAGGAAGGCTACATAATATAATAACAACAACAAAAGCCTTCCACTTAATTCAAAGACTGAAATATAATATTAAAAATATAAAATTTTTATTTAAATATTAAAATACCTCTCTTCAAATGAATTTACAATACATACAAGAGTTTTTAAAAATTAAACAAGGTAAAATGAAGATTCAGGAAAATGAAGATATTTTAATTGAAAATGAATAAGCAGATCCATCCCTCAGTAGTATTACAGTTGGTAGAACTTAAGAGCTGTTTACAAAGCTAGATGATACGAATGTAATTAAAACGGAAGACTATAAAGATCTAAATATGGCATACGGATTGAATACAGCAGATAAAAGAAGAGACTTCCAAGTTAATTACAAACATGCAAATAATATTATACAGTAATTGGTTCTTAAGTTTCGTGAAGTAAACCTTTCATTCATAGCTACTTGCCTGCGGGAAAAGTTGGCTTTTTCAGAAAAATTAATACCTCCACCAGAAGAAAATAATATAGATTAGAGAAAGAACAGGACGTAAATTGACCTCAGGATGTAATGATACTGTAATGATGATATTGAGAGAGAGAGAGAGAGAGAGGAGAGAGGAGAGAGAGAGAGAGAGAGAGAGAGAGAGAGAGAGAGAGAGAGAGAGAGAGAGAGAGAGAGAGAGAGATACAGAGAGAGAGAGAGAGAGAGAGAGAGAGAGAGAGAGAGAGAGAGAGAGAGAGAGAGAGAGAGAGAGAGAGAGAGAGAGAGAGAGAGAGAGAGAGAGAGAGAGAGAGAGAGAGAGAGAGAGAGAGAGAGAGAGAGAGAGAGATAGAGAGAGAGAGAGAGAGGGAGAGAGAGAGAAGTGTTACCATAAAAAAAAAATAACTAAAATAATTGCGCTAATTTTAATGGTGGCAAATTGTGAGAAATCTGACAATTACATTTTTTTAGAGTGAAATTAATTAGGTCTCTCTTGTTTGTGCTCATATGTTGTTCCAAATTTTATTTAACTCTGTTTGAACTTGTCTTTATTATTTATTATTCAAAAGACATTTTATTTATTATTCTTTATTATCAGTTTTTTTTCGTACCAGTGTTGTTTTTTTTATAAATTTTAAATGACTTTTTTTTTTCAAGTTTTATTATTAAAACAATCAGTCCTCTAACCCACATGACGGACATCCTTAGAATGGAACAGATGTTAATAAAAATAGATTAGCGATCGCAACTATAAGAGTTGGTGTGTGTGTGACTTGGAAGTGTCGTTATTTTGTCGTCTAATAGATGCTCATCTAAGAAATTTTCTACTTTCGAACATGTCTTTTAACAAGTGATTTTCTTCAGGCGAAACATCATAATAATAGAAGTAACAGTAATTGATACCGAATGAATGAACTTTTGATACATTTGATACTGAGGAAATGGAAAAAATCGTGTTCTGAGGTGAAATTGTACTAATGGCTTGTTTGTACTAAAGACAAACCCAGAGAGAAGAAACGATGAGGCAAACATATTAGTATAATAAATGAAACACTATAACTGTAGGTGTGCGCTCTATGTGATAGTAACATTGGCTTTAAAGTACAGATGAGACCTTTCTGAGGAATATAGAAACATACATGAGTAGTAAGATAGCAGATTTATATATTTATATTTTCTACAGGATCAGAAATAGACTGGAGAAAGGGAAATGTTAGAAAAAAGAGGTTCAACGAAAACGAGGATGACAGAAGAGTGGACAAAGTGGAAGAAATCTTCTTAGAGAAGGACTTTTGGAAAGAATGGATTCATGATCACCTGACACGAATAACTCTCACGAGTTCAGTGCCAAAAGACAATAAAAAAAAATAACGAAGCTTCTTTATGTCAGTTTTGTAATTAATGACTCTTCAAGTTAAGTGACATATACGTAAGGAGCTTACTCAATTTTGAGTTACAAAATCTCGCTATCTTCATCGAAAAACTATATAGGCCTAGAATCTATTTGGAGGGAAGAAAATGTCCAAGTACACAATAGTCTTCACTTCGAACAAAACTATTGTGAAATAGAGTCATTATCCCAAAAATTTTGTTTCTAAAAACATTTTTATTTTATCGTATTTTAGTTACAGTTTATTAATATCTTTAAATATCAACATTTATCGTCGGTAACATTTTTAAAAATTGAAAGATATAGTTCATGATTATACGAAGGCTTGATTAATTCAAGGAAAACAAATAAATTATAACTGGTAGAAGACCTAGCCAGACTAGGGCATAGCATCAAGTTTACAATGAAAGCATTCGTATGCAAATGGAAAAACTGACCAATGACAAGATGAAGTAATGTAATATGAATGAGATTTTGGGTCTGGGGTAGGCTACTCCTCACAGAGCAGGGGAAAGTTCTTTCGTTACTGAGAATGCCAATATTTTATGTAAATAGTATAAAATGTGATGAAATGCTTAAGGTTAAGACGATAGTGGTGTAAATCACATATCTTGCGTGAGCTAGTGTGGGAATCTTTGAGCTAATATGGGGGAAATCCTTCATACTGAACCTAGATTTTTTTAGTGATGAACCGAAATGGACGGCGATCCTGTTTTGATGTCCCATTTTTAAATTTTCATTATTAGAACAGAAAGAAGTCTCACTGTAATTTATTCTAGTAGCACTCGAACTAAGCACCAAAAATAACACTGTATTGCTTATTTTATTGTTAGTCGATTGAGAGTGGAATCAAACCAGGAGTGGCAAGGGTTATAGGGTTAAAATTAAGGATTACAACAATTTTTCTTAAAATAAATTGTAAGGATAAATTTTGTATAACCAGTCTTGGAAAACATTCATTAGTTATATCATAAAATAACACATAAGTTAACTCATTTTGGTATCTTTTCAATTGGCTGAGTTATTTGAATTTTATTTCGTTTGTAGATTTTGGTATATCTCGACTCCTACTCATATCGCACTAAGGAGGACCTATTGTTTTTTTCGAAACTTTACTGTGGCGTCATCAATGATATATACAACAATTGAAACATTGGCTATCACTTCCTAACTGCCCCTGGCTACTTCTCATTTAAGATGTAAGATAGTATCTCTTAGTTCTTACTCTACAATAATATGGGTATGTAATATAGTATTCATTATTTTTCTTTAAGTGTTTTACTCTCATTCTTTTATTGCTTTTTTTGCATTTTTCTTGAAATTCAAAATTTTTTGTTACTCCACACAATTTCGATATTTCTTGCTTTTGTTATAATTCTTTTTATTTATATACTTCGTCCTATGTAATTGAAAATGTCTTGGTTTTATTGAAAATATCTTCGTTTTATTGAAAATGTTTTACATAATTTTGTTTGTTTATTGTAGCTTTGAGAAAGGAAACCAATGGTGTCCGAAACTGTTTGCACAAAAATACGCACTTCAGTTAATCCTCTACGCATGTGATTTTAAATTAGAATAATTATTTCAGTAAAAATCTCGTTTTCAGTTTAAATTTCAAACCGTAATATAATGTGAGGAGAAATATGAAGTAATATTTTCTTGATTCAGATTCATCCTTACAAATGGTTCAGATCGATAGCGAAAGGGTCAAACGGAAATCTACATAAGCTACAGCAGAAAATATGCATAAAAAATGAAATAGCATGGAAAAATATGTTGATTTTTGAAGCTTAACTTACTTGAATTTAAAATGAATGACTTTCATTAACGGTATTATTCATGTTGTATTGTTATTATTTAAATGAGCTGAGATGGCCTCAGGAATAAACAATTCACAATGTTAAAATAAATAATGCTCTTAGTGAAACAATAAAAGAAAGTAAGTAGAAATGTTGTACTTTCTTACTTTAGACTTTGTTATCTACAAAAATCAAAACATCTTATTTCATAAGTTAGTTCATAGTTATTTATGAATAAATTCGCAGGGAAACTTTCAAATAGGCAGTGTAAATGTAAGTCCGGTATAATAATCACTAGTACATGAAAAGTCCGACACGAAGGGCTGCGTAAACTAAGCAGATTTCCCACGTGAAGTTATACAATAGAGAAATCTCCATACGAGAGCCGAGCAGTTACGGCAAAGGGCCGAACTAGCTTTTGGCGGGAAACAGTCGTCCGTTATCGGCTCAAATTTAATAAAAATACAAATATCTCGGTTAATATTCAAGATAGAGAATAAATGTATATATATATATATATATATATATATATATATATATATATATATATATATGTAATATTTATAGTAAATTTAATTTGCAATAAGATTGGTTCTATACAAATTTTTGATCAATCCAACGTATGGTAACGGAGATATTTCGAATTTTAGAAAATCCCCCTCCCACTGGTCCGATTTCAGCTATTAACGAACTTGATCTGTCTTTTTGTATAAAACGTTTAAATATCGATCAAGCAAAAATTGCGACCGCTAGAGCGTTAACAGACAAATATATATATATATATATATATATATATACAGGGTGTCCCCAAACCAAACGGACAAACTTCAGGGATCGATAGAGGATCGAAAAAATAAGAAAAAAAGTCCTCTGGCATATGCCTCGTTTTCGCTTCGTTTTTGAGAAAATCACAAAAAACTGAAAATAGTTGTGCAAAAAGTGTATTTTTTTTTAATAATGTATTTAAATTACAAACAACTATTGGCTTTTTGAGTAAGCTTAATTTTTTAATTTACGAGGAGTAAATTTAGAAAACATGAATATTCTCACGCTTTCCTTATCAATGAAACGTCTAGGTTGAGTGTTTAAACTTAAAAAAGAAAGGATTAAAAATGTTTACTATCATTTTAATCCTTTTTGGGGGGAATCCAGCCTCGCATTCTCACATTAGTGGTGCTAGTACTGTTCAGTGAAGTCAACAAATATGGCTAGATTTACCAACGCTGAATACGCGGACATAGTCTACGTCTACGGATTCTGCGATGACAATTGCACGTCAGGCAGTTCGGGAATATCGCTGACGGTTTCCAGACCGAGAAACCCCACACAGAGGAGTTTTTACCAGCACTTTCAGAAGGCTTCGAGAGACTGGGTCCTTCTCATGTAATCGTCGTGGAAACCGTATGCAGGCTCCGATGGAAGCCGACCTGAGGCGGAGGGAGAGGATACTGAGGCACTTCAATACCAAACCCTGGCACAAGCGTCCGGAGAGCTGCTTCAGTTCTAGGCATACCAAAGACAACCATTTGGCGCACATTAAGGGCTGACCGCAGGCATGCTTACCTTGTACAAAAGGTACAAAATTTTAATACCCGCTGATTATCCCCGCCGATTAAATTTTTGTAATTGGTACAAAGAACAATTGCCAAAACGATTGTAAACTTAAGTTCGAAAGTAATCTGGACGGGACGAAGCGACTTTTACACGTGCGGGCGTATTCAATCAAAGAAACTACCACCTTTGGGCACATGAAAATCCCCGCGCTGTTAAGAGAATTTCACTACCAGCATGAGTTTTCTGTAAAACGTGTGGGCCGGTCTTTGTTATAATCGCATAATAGGTCCCGTATTTTTACCTGCTCGACTTCACGCTGGAAAAATTATCATCTATTCCTGGAGAATGGACTTACGGGCACTTTTGGAAGATATCCCTTTGGAAACAAGGCTTGAGAGCTGGTTTCAAACTCGATGGTTGTCCTGCATATTACGGAAGGGCCGTACGAGACTGGTTGGACATTCAACTACCCAGGTCGCTGGATAGGACGAGGTGGGCCGGTGCCTTGGCCTCCCCGGTCTCCGGACCTCACGCCACTAGACTTCTTCGTGTGGGGATACGTGAAAGAAAATGTCTACCGAGAGCCCGTCCGCCACAAGGGATGACCTCAACGAGCGCATCAGAATGGTTTGCAAACCAGCTCACCTCAGAACAATGTTTAGATGCAGTGCGATCTGTGAGTACGCGATTGTGATGCGTGTATTGCAGCGAGAGGCCAGCACTTCGAACAACATTTACGTTGACGCTTTAGAAATTAACGATGTAATTTTACAGAAGGTAAAACCTTCAAATTTTTCAGGGTTTTTTCTTATCACTAAGGTAGACCCATATAAAAACTGAAACATTTATGTTTTCCAAGGATGAATATTTAATTATTTTATTAATTTTCTAATTTTTTAATTTTTTTTTATGTTTTAATCTTCAGTTATTGTTCCATACTGTTATCTACTTTAAATAGGTAATTTTTTTTTATACTATGAATATTTGAATTAAAAAAGTATTTATTATTTTTTCTTAATAAAAAAATAATTTTTTTTTCAATTACCTTTCTGTTAGTATAAGATTAGAATACAATAATTGTATTGGAATAACATTTATTGCTAAAATTCATTCAAGGAATAAAATCCGCTCTTCCATTGGCCTTAACTAGTTTTTGCACAACTATTTTTATTTTTTTTGTGATTTTCTCGAAAACGAGGCATATGCCAGAGGACTTTTTGTTTTAGTTTTTCGATCCTCTATCGATCCCTAAAGTTTGGCCGTTTGGTTTGGGGACACCCTGTATACACACACACACATACAAATATATATAGATATATATATATATATATATATAATTTTGAACGGACCTCATTTTCGTCATCTCCTGGGCAGGATCGATGGACGTTTGAAGAAAATTTTCGAAAATCGCGTCATGAGTACGACCTAAATAGCTGATTTCCCTTAAGGGCACAACTCCATATTCTAGTTCTAACTAAAATTAAAATTTGTATTTATTTCTCGAACTTACTAATACCTATCATTAGCCACGTTTTGAAGGGTGTGGGGAACGGAGTGATGTCTCAGTAAACATTATTGCCAAGAACGGAATTCTCTCCATGCTTATGCTTTTGTTGACTGGCATTCTCGTACAGAATGCAATGAGAAAGCACCACATATATTTGTGGCATTGTTACATTCCTTAGGAATTAGAAATGTTTCTTCACAGGAAGAACTATCACATGAAAATAAAACAGTAAGTATCATTTCAATTAATTAGGAATAATCCTACAAATACTTTTATTTTGAACAATATCCTTAAATATTAAGACTTTTTCTTGAAAACAAAAAAAATGTTATTCGTTTAATTAGGTTATTTTGAATTGAAACATTGTTTTAGGTTTTTTTATTTAATAAAGGGTTCAAACTAGCGGACTTTTGAACTCATGTGAAAAAAAAAATGAAACGCTGTGTAGAATTATTCTAAAATGTGCCATATGGAAAGAGCAATTCCAGTATTGTAATTTTTTTCTATCCCATAGCAGACAGAAAATAAATGTGATAGACCCTTCTAATATTCATGACGCAGATATGTTTCGCAAAAATATACCATTTATATTCAATATATACAAGTTAAAATATATACGGTCATTCCGTGATACTACAAGGGAAGTACATTAGCTTCATTTTGCATAATCTAGAAAGGATCTTTTTTTTTTCTTTTTGTTTTTACTATTTCGCATATTAATGAATCTATATCAATATTTTATTTTTATTTACTTTTTTACTTAACCTCAAAATGGATGGGTCATTGGGAGTGAAGGAATTGTAAGTATGAGGAGCTAGTTTAATAAAATAATGATATATTTGATTGATTGTCAACATAACTTGACCTTTCTTGACACATTTTATTTTCACAACAGTTGTTCTAAAAGCTTCAGGCCGGGTTATGTCGATGTTCCTGCAGTACACGATGTATACACGAATGCCATCGTTAAATTATGTCACATATCCCATTTGTTGAACTCCGCCAATTAATTTCACTCATTTTGCTCTGGATAAATAAAAACTAAGAGTTTTATAAAATGCAATAGTCATTGGTAGACCTTTATTAACAAAAAAAATCTCTTTTGGGTTTTTGTTGTAAGGGGCTGCATGAACTAAACATATATCCATGTGCTCGAATGGTGGAGTAGCTTTGCCAACTCACCATATATTTTCTATTTATAATTCAGAACTTGGTTAGTAGCTGTGGGAGTTAACTGAAGGCTGAAAATACGATAGATGCGAATAACTCACTTAATAGTTGAGTAACGGGAAAATGTGTACAACAATATTTGTAGAGCTTAAATAGTTAAACAAGATTGAACATCCAACATTCAACAAGATTCCATTGTACAACAGACCTTAAACCAGATGGTACAATAACATTTTTCCATTGGCCTCATAATAGCGGTGATATTTTTTATTTTCAAATCCCCCTTATAACACTCCCTCCCCCATTCCCTCGTCCGATTTCAGGAATTAAGTAGATAGATGAAATATTATTTTTGAGATAAAAACGTATAATTTTAATTGATGTTATCACACGACGTATTTGAATGTATTATATCAAACGCAAAAAAAGGACTCTTGAAAACGATATTTGGAATTTAAGGTTGAAATAAGCTGTTTCCTGATATATTTGCTTATTGGTAATTTGCGATGACTAATATATATATTTTTTTTTGAATTTCAGAATCAATTACTTTCCCCGAAGACTTGTTTCAAATATAATTTTGTTGACTACAGCTTTCATGTCGCAGCATTTTTCAATAAAATGTGCCGTTTCTGAAATAAAGATGTGTACATTTGACGGTTAAACGATGCGTTAAATCGAAAAATTCACCAATACAAAATCGCTATAGAATTTGATTTTCTACCAGAATCCTCCATAAAAAGTAGGACATTCCATTGGAAATTCCAAAGTTATGGTCGCTGGAGATGTACTTGAGAAGGTTACAAGGCAGAATTCGGTCTGAAAGGATTTTTCAGGGGTCTCAATTCCGGCACACCAAATCTTAGCTTCATATTAAAATAATTTGAGATTTTAAGAGGGTTGTACGGGATTTTGGGTCACCCTGTATAAATAGTAGAGACATACAGGTGTGTAGTTTCGAATGGATCTTATTTTAGTATCCCGTCGGTGGATCGTCGGCGATAGAATGTTTTCTTTCTTCGAAAAGCGGGTCATGAGCAATTTTTTTTTTTAAATCCTTTATTGGTGGTTATTTTAAATCATTTATTATCCTAAGCGCGTTTTTGTGAATGCTGTTTTGATATATATATATATATATATATATATATATATATATATATATATGTATATGGGAACATATAGTCAAAAAGGAGTTTCTTGAAATTGATCTCCCGTTGATTTATTTTATATTATATTTTTCTATCACGCTTCTGACAAATATGTTTAATTTTTCAGAGGAGTACAATATAAAAATGCGTTATTTGAATAATTATCAACAATATATTATTTATACCAACAGAAATAAAATAATAACTGAGGTAAATTATTCGTATGATAATGATGTGAGAACTCTATTACAGATGTAGTTATATATCTGTTAATATTTTTGCTGGGAATCTAAATTTAACAAAAATAATCATATAAATATAAGATAATATAAGGTTGAGTTGCAATAAAGGTCGGTGTCTTGAATTATGGAATGTTGGGGTAAAATAACGGTTAATAATATCCTAGTCGAATTTGGAGCTGTAAATCATTCGTAGTGGTATTAAAGAAAGTTGGAACTATTTGTTATTGCAAAGAACAGAACTAATGACAGAGCATAAATAAATAAAGAAAAAGAGAAATATAAAGTAGCCACGAATCGAAAGTTTCCCTGATCAGGGACCTCAAGGGATAAGTTTATTTTATATTCATAAGGATGCCAGGGCATCTTGCCGTGAAAAGTTTATTTGTACTTTAGCTTAAAAAAAAAATATAAAATAAAAAAGGAAAACTGGATTCACATTCTCCATTGCTCACTTTCTTTAGAATACATTTGTAAGCAAGCGCTTGCCTCACTGGTGTGGATTGTCACCAAAGCAGGTATATTATACAAACATCTGTGGAAAGGCTTTCCCCCGCTTTCATGGAAGAATTCTTCCTATATCTACACAGTGCTATGCTCGCTCATGCATACGAGGAAAACCAAAAAGGAACGATATGTTCAATTTAGGAACATGTTTTCTGTCAAACACCAAAAAAAAAAAATCGCTGTTCCACATAATTCCCGTCGATTCTTTTCTAACACTATTTCGCTAACACATAGCGAAAAATAATATGAGGCTAGGATATCATCTAACTTCATGATTTTTTCTTTAATGTAAAGAGAAAAATAAAACCTAGATGTAAACAAAGAGACTGGTATTGTTCAGGCACATAAAACAGTTGGGCTAAATAATTTTGTTATTACATTTATTAGATGAATGTTGTAGGATTTCAAGAAGAAATATGAGCGACATCAAAAATTAAAAAAAACATTAATTATGTGTAGAAGAATTCAAGAAATTTAAGAAATTAAATTCTAAACACTTAAAACTTGAAAAAACCAAAAAAAAAAAAAAACCAAATGTTAATAACTGAGGAGAGACTTCTTTATCTTATTTCATAGAAAAAAAATTCACCAACACTACAAATAATGAAATAGTAAACATTACAAACCAGATGAAAGTTCTGTTCCTTTTATATTTTATTTATTTTTTATATAATTTCATATATTGAGGGGAAAATAAACTCAAGATAGAGTGTTGTTTTTCTAAAATATCTGAAACGGAATGTTGTTTTTGGTATTCTGATTTTTGGAAACACGGAAGTCATACAAAAAAATCCACAACTGCTTCTCTCAAAATCCTGATGCAGAAGTGACTAGCAATAATGAACAATTTATTAATTCAGAATTTGTGAAATTTAGTTAAAAAAAAATAAAGAGTCTGACAATATGATGGTCACTGGTGTCTCCGACAGAATTCATATTTACGCATCATCATCATGTCTTGTTGAAAACTGTAGGAAAATGACAGAAGTATTTAATATTAATCAACTCTTTTTCTATTTCTTAAATGTACGTGATACTAAAATATACGTATATATATTTACAGGATAGTTAGGCCAAAATTAAATGGAACTTAAAACCATATTTTGTTAATATCGTTTTCTCATATCCGTTGAATAACATTGAATCTTATTGCCAACTATTTTTACAACAAATATTTTGAGTGTGAAAAATTTGCTTTTAAACTTGTATCAACGGTACTTTCACCATTAATTTCTATTTGAAAATAAAGAATCCTTCAAGGTATAAACTACACGTGCGAAACATAAATACACATCGCATATGAAATTCTATGAAACGGTAAGATAGATTACAGTAGAAAATTAAATTATACTGCTATTACCAATCTGTCAATTGCAGAACCAATTACTCTCTAAATGTTCGATTTTCCTCTAACATCATATAGAATCCATTCAGCGAATATTGCACAAAGTGTTTTCCGTCACATGTTTAATTAACATGTAGGGTAACAGCTTTTACATGCAGCTCCTACGTTTTTACGTAATGTAAGACTTGACAAGTTAATTGAAAAATAGCCTGATAAACCATACACTCTTCAATCTCTCCGAAATTAAATCTGTTTACATGTTGCGCCAGCTTTTCAATTGAAATTCTGAGCTTTATTATTCGGAACGCTGGCGAGTATCGATTAGATAACTGAACGTCGAACAAAACACTGAATCACTGTATGGAAAGTATACAAAGATCGGAATTTATTATATTTTTAAATAGGGGAATTCTGGGAGCCCACAAATTACTTATTAATTTTTACCCCAGTATGAGTTAAATATAATTAATTATATCACTTTCGTACCTACTTATTATCAAAACAAGCAGGTATCATGAGGCAACATCAGCGACAAACCATAACAATCACAGATGAGGTGAAAACGTCATTATTAAGAACTGCCATATATCGGTAAGGAAGGCGTAAACACTACAAAGATATCAAAAGGGAAGGTCAGATACAACATATTTCTATTATATGAATTGAAAAAATAAATGTATGTATCACATGGTAAACCTAGAGTGGCGACTTCGATTCTCGCCTTGGCAAAGGAAATAATTTAGTGTCGAAATTCATTAAATAACATATATCAGAAGGGAAGGTCAGAGACATTGGAGAACTCGAGAGGGAACATCAGAGGCACTCCAAAACAATCAGATATCAGAAGGGAAGATCAGAGGCACTCCAAAACAACCAAATATCAGAAGGGAAGGTCAGAGACGCTCCATAGAAACCAGACATCAGGAGAAGAGGTTAGACATATTCGAGAACTCAGGAGGGAAGCTCAGAGGCACTCCAAAACAACCAAATATCAGAAGGGAAGGTCAGTGACGCTCCATAGCAACCAGACATCAGGAGAAGAGGTTAGACATATTCGAGAACTCAGGAGGGAAGGTCAGAGGCACTCCAAAACAACCAAATATCAGAAGGCAAGGTCAGTGACGCTCCATAGCAACCAGACATCAGGAGAAGAGGTTAGACATATTCGAGAACTCAGGAGGGAAGGTCAGAGGCACTCCAAAACAACCAAATATCAGAAGGGAAGGTCAGAGACGCTCCATAGCAACCAGACATCAGGAGAAGAGGTTAGACATATTCGAGAACTCAGGAGGGAAGGTCAGAGGCACTCCAAAACAACCAAATATCAGAAGGCAAGGTCAGAGACGCTCCATAGCAACCAGATATCAGAAGGAAAGGTCAGAGACGCTCCATAGCAACCAGATATCAGAAGAGAAGGTCAGAGACTCTCCATAGCAACCAGATATCAGAAGGGAAGGTCATAGACGCTCCATAGCAACCAGATATCGGAAGGCCAGGTCAGAGACGCTCAATAGCAACCAGATATCAGAAGGCAAGGTCAGAGACGCTCCATAGCAACCAGATATCAGAAAGGAAGGTCAGAGGCATTGGAGAATTTGGGAGGGAAGATCAGAGGCACTCCAAAACAATCAGATATCAGAAGGGAAGGTCAGAGACGCTCCATAGCAACCAGATATCAGAAGGCAAAGTCAGAGGCATTGGAGAATTTGGGAGGGAAAATCAGAGGCACTCCAAAACAATCAGATATCAGAAGGGAAGGTCAGAAACACTCCAAAACAACCAGATATCAGAAGGCAAGGTCAGAGACACTCCAAAACAACCAGATATCAGGAGGAAAGGTCAGAGACACTCCGTAGCAACCAGATATCAGGAGGTAAGGTCAGAGACGCTCCATAGCAACCAGATATCAGAAGGCAAGGTCAGAGACGCTCCATAGCAACCAGACATCGGGTAAAGATGTCAGACATAATCGAGAACTCAGAAGGGAAGATCAGAGACGCTCCATAGCAACCAGATATCAGAAGGCAAAGTCAGAGGCATTGGAGAATTTGGGAGGGAAAATCAGAGGCACTCCAAAACAATCAGATATCGGAAGGGAAGGTCAGAAACACTCCAAAACAACCAGATATCAGAAGGCAAGGTCAGAGACGCTCCGTAGCAACCAGATATCAGAAGGCAAGGTCAGAGACGCTTCATAGCAACCAGATATCAGAAGGCAAGATTAGAGACGCTCCGTAGCAACCAGATATCAGAAGGTAAGGTCAGAGACACTCCAAAACAACCAGATATCAGAAGGCAAGGTCAGTGACGCTCCATAGCAACCAGATATCAGGAGGTAAGGTCAGAGGCATTGGAGAACTCGGGAGGGAAGATCAGAAGCACTCCAAAACAATCAGAGATCAGAAGGGAAGGTCAGAAACACTCCAAAACAACCAGATATCAGAAGGCAAGGTCAGTGACGCTCCATAGCAACCAGATATCAGAAGGCAAGTTCAGAGACGCTCCATAGCAACCAGACATCGGGAAAAGATGTCAGACATATTCGAGAACTCAGGAGGGAAGATCAGAGGCATTCCAAATCAACCAAATATCAGAAGGGGAGGTCAGAATCATTTCAAAACAACCAGATATCAGAAGGCAAGGTCAGAGACGCTCCATAGCAACCAGATATCAGAAGGCAAGTTCAGAGACGCTCCATAGCAACCAGACATCGCGTAAAGATGTCAGACATATTCGAGAACTCAGGAGGGGAGGTCAGAGGCACTCCAAAACAACCAAATATCAGAAGGGAAGGTCAGAAACACTCCAAAACAACCAGATATCAGAAGGCAAGGTCAGAGACCCTCCGTAGCAACCAGATATCAGGAGGTAAGGTCAGAGACACTCCAAACCTAACAGATTATCATAAGAAAACTTCAGAGACACTGCAGAACTCCGGAGGGAAGGTCAGAAACACTCCAAAACAACCAGATATCAGAAGGCAAGGTCAGAGACACTCCAGAACTCAAGAGGGAAGGTCAGAGACACTCAATAACTACCATATGTCAGGAGGAAAGGTCAAAGACACTCCATAACTCAGTAGGGAAGGTCAGAGACACTCCAAACCACGTAACAGATTATCGTAAGAAAAGTTCAGAGACACTGCAGAACTCCGGAGGGAAGGTCAGAAACACTCCAAAACAACCAGATATCAGACGGCAAGGTCAGAGACAATCCAGAACTCAAGAGGGAAGGTCAGAGACACTCAAAAACTACTATATGTCAGGAGAAAGGTCAAAGACACTCCAGAACTCAGTAGGGAAGGTCAGAGTCACTCCAAACCACGTAACAGATTATCGTAAGAAAAGTTCAGAGACACTGCAGAACTCCGGAGGGAAGGTCAGAAACACTCCAAAACTACCAGATATCAGGAGGGAAGGTCAGAGAAACTCCAAAGAAACCAGATAACAGGGGGAAGGTCAGAGACACTCTAAAACTACCAGATATCAGGAGGAAAGGTAAAAGACATTCCAAAACAACAAGATATAATGTGAAAACGTCGTGAGTTACTTTAGAACAGGGAGCTATCGTACCTCAAGCTTTAGCAAGGACATTCTTCGCATCAATTAAATTATCCTCTTCTATAAAAAAAATGCTTTGTAGTTTAAATGTGGAAAAAATTGTTGAACCAGACATCATTTTTATATTAAGTTAAGACATTGCAATTTCCATTGGTTTTTTAATTAGTTTTAAAAAAATCTAATTGTCTGTAGCCTGATGGCAAAAAGAAATTTCAGTTTTGTCAAATAGTAGTTAAAACGATTATTAAGTTGTGATGATTATAATAATGAAGTTAATTAAGTATTAAAGAAATATTTTATCGGAAGATGTGGGTGCAAAATAAACATTTCCAATTTTTCTACGCTAAAATTAATGTTTCTCATGTGGCACGATTTAATGCAATACAATAATTAATTGTTTAATAAGAAAATATACATTATATTTTGCTCCTCAAGTATTTCCTATTGATTTGCCTCTGATGAATTAGACCAGGGGTGGAGTCATAAAATAGTTAATATCAATTCAAGATTAATGAAGTAGACTGAGTTTCTTTTATATTTTAGGAAGATATTTAATTACATGTAACTGATAGAAATTATCGAGAACTTTATTCATTCTTATCAAAAGGTATTTAATTAAGGTATATAAGTACAATTGTGCCAAAAAAATAGCATATAATGTATCTTTAATGTACCCATTATTCACCTTTTTGTGACCCATTTCATAAGATTGATTAGAGCAAGAATGAAGCTATTAGCAAATCGATTCATTAAATATATTTTCCCTATATACGATAACTGCTTAAGATCACGAACTCATCTCATTCTCACTTTGTATACCTTTAATTAGAATCAGACACGAATGCCTTGGCTTTTACAGATAAATTTTGCAACTTAGAATTAGAGATGGATTTTGGTATCCAACTCTGATATTTATAATATTGGATGAATAATGGATGGCTTAAAATTCTAGGAATAGTGTCTTACTCATCGCGTTTCTTGTACATTTCCCAAATATGACAGCAATGTTAAAGTAAGAAGTGATCTCTGTACCAAAAAAAAAAGGTTTTGTTTGGAAATCTCGGGGCTCAGGTTAGCCATGTGAGGCAAAACGTTGGCATTAATCTCACATGGCAAACCTAGAATTCCCGATTCCCGCCTGGGCAAAAAGGAATTTATTTAGTGACGAATTCACTAAATAAAATCCTTGGTCCCTCCTTCGCTAGAAAAAGGTGGCAACCTGTAGACAACCATCCCAATTAGCCACAGCAGCAAAAAGTGGACGTTAATAAATAATAATAATATTTGGAAATTGCCAAAAGTGAGAAACATTCGTTCGCAGTAGTGTGAATATGGAAGATCTCTAAATCTCACTGTCTTAAATCTTTATACATTGAAAAAAAAAACTCAATTGTTTTTACCTTTCAATTTTTAAAATAAATATTTCGTAATAACTGCTTTGCCAATAAACCTTTTGAAATAAGTTATGAGAAAACATTTTACAGTTTTTAAAATGTTTATTTAAATGGTGGATAATTCGTGTTTATTTTTAACAACATAAATAAATTAAAATAACCAACAATATTAGTATAATTAAAAACCAAACATCTTCTGGCCCCTCGAGGTTGCACAGCGAGCAAACAGATGCATCATCCAAGCTCCAAGATTGTTCAGGTTCAGATGGTGTACTTAACGTCGAATGCGCTACTGTCATCTCCATTGGTCATTCAGAAGACAGTCATCGATCCATCTTGTTCTTTCCCCCATCTGTTTCTCGAGTATAAGAGGTTGAGCGTCAGATACCACCTAAATGGTCCTATCCTTCATCGCTCCAATGATGGTAGTGTAAATTTCTGAAAATGCTAAGCGCTTATACATATATTTTAGAAGCGACAAAATGTTGTTCTTGATGAACCTGGTTTGATGAAGTCCCACCCCCGCTCGGTTACGAAAACATGGCAACTGATCAAAATCCAAGTACGTTCCAAGCTATGATACTGTAATTTATTAACAGATTTCCCTTAAGGGAAATCAGCTATTGATGACGTACTTATGACGCTAGTTTCGAAAAATTTCTTCAAATGTCCATCGATCCTACCCAGGAGATGACGAAAATGAGGTCCGTTCAAAATTATATATATATATATATATATATATATATATATATATATATATATATATATATATATATATGTCTGTTAACGCTCTAGCGGTCGCAATTTTTGTTTGATCGTTACGAAACTCGATATTTAACCGTTTTATGTAAAAATACAGATCAAGTTTGTTAATGGCTGAAATCGTACCAGAGGAAGGGGGATTTTCAAAAATTCGAAATATCTCCGTTATTATGCATCGGATCGACAAATTGTATAGAACCAATCTTATTTCAAATTAACTTTACTATAAATATAGTTATATACGCTTATTCTCTATCTTGAATATTAACCGAGGTATTTGCATTTTTATGAAGTCTGTGGTCGGGTGTTGTTCGGGTTAGTTCGGCAGTTTTCGTAAGTCTCGCTCTGGCGGAAGCTTCAAACTTAACCTGTCGTTTCTAACCTTACCTAACCTTCGTTACCTTGTGAGATTTATGCAAATATGTTCTGATCATCCGCCCCCCCCCTTCTTTAGTTCTTGGACTACTAAAATTTGAGTTATTAAAATATAAATTATTCTTACAATTCAGAAGCCGTTTCAGTTGAGTGTTTATTAAAATTAACTGGAAGATTTCTCATTACCGTGTGTATTTACTTATGGTGGTGTTGTGTTACCAGTATGCTGATTTCTCTATTGCTAAACTTCACATAGGAAATCTGCTTAGTTTACTTAGCCCCTGCGTGACGGACTTTTGTTTTCTTTAAGGCTCCAGTCATTTGGGACTCCAATGCCAGTATAAATAGAGCCCTTCTTCTATACAAATAGAAACATCAAAGTAGCCGCACCAAAAAAGCCACTCATGACAGCCATTGTTCAAGCTACTGCACTCTAAAGCATGCACTGAAGATGTTATCGTTGCTCTGAAAGTGCACTACGTGTTAATAAACGCATTGTAGAAGAAAGAGGCCTACTTCTTACATCCATTTTAATATTTCCCTTATAATGTATTTAACTATCATAAAAGTATTAATAAGGTAAATCATTTTCTGATGCACTTTTAGCCCGCAGCCTAAAATATTTTGTGATCTATTCAAAAGAGAAAAGCTAATTACTTTTATTGTGATTAATGAATGCGCATGGTTTGATAATGGCTCTTCCTTTCCTTCCTGACACATTTAATTAATAGCCATGAAAATTCCCTCACTATCCTTCCGCTTCATACGCTTTCTCACTTAATTTCCGGACGAAAACATTCATTCGTGTAACAATGACGTAATTTTGCTGCCTAGATCACTAGTAAATATTTTTTTATCAATGGACAACATACATTGTTGAGTGTTCAAGTAGAACAAGAGTTCGACGTAAACAATCTGAATAAACAGTCAACTTTTCATGAGCTTTACGTCGCTGGATTGCCCTTTTAAAACTTCAAATGGATTCACACGATTTCCGAATCCAAATTTCTAAATGAATAAAGGACCAATGCAATTTGTCTCAGGAAGTAATTTAGTAATGAAATATCATAACATAAGCAGTTAACAGTAAGAAGACTATGGGATAGTAATCCCGGTCAAAAACCAAAATATAGAGTAATACCATAAATCTTCGGTGTGAAGTTTTTTTGTATTCCTGAGTGAATTTTAAACATTATTTCATTGCTCGCAAGCATATAATATAAAGTAGCAAGTATCACACACACAAACACCCACCCATATATATATATATATATATATATATATATATATATATATATACTAGTTCAGATACCCGGCTTCACCCGGGAATTGATTTGAGGCTGAATGGTGATGGTATTTTTTTGGCAAGGCTTTATTTTGCACAATATTTTAACCTTTACCCGTCCCAGTGTTTAGGGTTAATACCCGTTGTTGGCATTTGTTAATAAGAAAATTAATTTTTTATGTAAGTCTTCACTGTCCTCCAAATTGCCATATTTCCCGTCTCCTGTGCATTATGCATAGATTTCAGTTATTAAGGACAAAATATTAACATAGATTGAATTAATTTTTCTATAATATAATATTTCTACGCAAATTACTTTCTCCACACATTGTTCCAGGAGAAATGTATAAAACAAAAGTTAATCTAAATATCAAAGTAAACAACTTTTTTTCTTTTCGTATTTGCCGAAAAACGAATAGAAATCGAAATACTGCCATTTTTAAATTCAGGCATCCCTTACAACCCCCACTCTTGCCCGTCCCTAGAAATGATGGTGTGGCTTGTTACAATGAAGGCGTTAGTCCTAATACACGTACCGAGTTTTATTTAGTTCGGATGATTCTTTTGTGCCAAATAAAATTGTTGACTCCCGCTATAATTTTTAGCGTATAACTCATCTATATTTAGGTATACACGAAAGTATATATAACAAAATTTACTCTAAATAACAAAATAAACAACTTTTGTTATGTTTATATTTGCCAAAAAACCAATAGGAAACGAAACACCGCTATATTTAATTTCTGGTCTCCCTTACAACCCCCACTCCTGCCCGTCCCTAGAAATGTTGGTACGGCTTGTTATAATGATAGCATTAGTGCTAATACACATACCGAGTTTTATTTAGTTTGGTTGAGTCTTTTGTGTCAAATTAAATTGTTCACTCCCGCTATAGGTTTTAGCGTATATCTCGTTTATAAATCGGTATAACCAAAAAACGTATATAACAAAAGTTACTCTAAATAACAAAATAAACAACTTTTGTTATATTCATATTTGCCGAAAAACCAATAGGAAACGAAATATCGCTATTTTTAATTTCAGTCCTCCCTTATAACCCCCACTCCTGCCCGTCCCTAAAAATGTTGGTATGGCTTGTTATAATGAAAGCGTTAGTGCTAATACATATACCGAGTTTTATTTATTTCGGTTGGGTCTTTTGTCCCAAATAAAATTGTTCACTTCCGCTATAGATTTTAGCGTATATCTCGTTTATAATTCGGTATACGAAAAAAGTGTATATAACAAACGTTACTGTAAATAACAAAATAAATAACTTTTGTTACGTTCATATTTGCCGAAAAACCAATAGGAAACGAAATATCGCTATTTTTAATTTCAGGCTTCTCTTATAACCCCCACTCCATTTCATCTCAGAGAATTTTAATATAGCCTAAAGTCTTAGTTGGGTTAGTAGTAATATACATACCAAGTTTCATAAAATTCGGTTCAGCCGTTTATGCGTGAAAAGGTAACAAACAAACAAACATACACGAAAGAAACAAAATGCAGTTATGGTGTCTATGACATGTGAAACGAAAAGTTATCGTGAAATTTCGCGAAAAAAATCAATGTACAGACAGAGGTTACAATTTTATATATATACTAGCTCAGATACCCGGCTTCGCTCGGGAATTCATTTGAGGCTGAATGGTGATGGTATTTTTTTGGCAAGGCTTTACTTTGCACAATATTTTGACATTTACCCGTCCCAGTGTTTAGTTTAAATACCCGTCGTTTCTGTGGATTTGTTAATAATAAAATTATTTTTTTATGTAAGACTTCATAGTTCTCCATATTGTCATATTTCCCGTTTCCTGTGCATTATGCATAGATTTGAATTATTAAGCACAAAATATTAACATCCATTTGAATTAGTTTTTCCCGGTGAGGTACCTTGTAGTTCCAAAGAATAATTGAGCAAATATCACTAAATAATAAAATAAACAACTTTGTTATGTGCATATTTGCCGAAACCCTAATAGGAGACGAAATATCACTATTTTTAATTTCAGGCCTCCCTTATAACCCCCACTACTGCCCGTCCCTAGAAATGTTAGTATGGGTTATTATAAGGAAGACGTTAGTGCTAATTCACGTACCGAGTTTGGTTTAGTTTGGTTGAGTCTTTTGTGCAAAATAAAATTGTTGACTTCTGCTATCACTTTTTGGCGTTTAACGCCTTTATAATTAGGTATACGACAAAAGTGTACATGACAAAAGTTTCTCTAAATACTAAAATAGACAACTTTTGTTACGTGCATATTTGCCAAAACCCCAATAGAAAACGAAATATCACTATTTTTCATTTCAGGCCTCCCTTATAACCCCCACTCCTGCCCGTCCCTAGAAATGTTAGTATGGCTTATAATAAGGAAGACGTTAGTGCTAATTCACATACCGAGTTTGGTTTAGTTCGTTTGAGTCTTTTGTGCCAAATAAAATTGTTGACTTCCGCTATCATTTTTAGCGTATAACGCCTTTATACTTAGGTATACGACAAAAGTGTATATAATAAAAGTTACTCTAAATAACAAATTAAACAACTTTTGTCATGTTCATAATTGCCGAAAATGCAATAGGAATCGAAATATCACTATCCTAATTTCAGGCCTCCCTTATAACCCCCACTCCTGCCCGTCCCTAGAAATGTTAGAATGGCTTATTATAAGGAAGACGTTAGTGCTAATTCACATACCGAGTTTGGTTTAGTTCGTTTGAGTCTTTTGTGCCAAATAAAATTGTTGACTTCCGCTATCATTTTTAGCGTATAACGCCTTTATACTTAGGTAAACGACAAAAGTGTATATAACAAAAGTTACTCTAAATAACAAATTAAACAACTTTTGTCATGTGCATAATTGACGAAAATGCAATAGGAAACGAAATATCACTATTTTTAATTCCATGCTTCCCTTATAACCCCCACTCCTGTTCGTCCTAGAGAATATTGACATAGCCTAAAGTCTAAGTTGGTTTAGTAGTAATATACATACCAAGTTTCATAAAATTCGGTTCAGCCGTTTATGCGTGAAAAGGTAACAAACAAACAAACAAACAAACAAACAAACAAACATACACGAAAGAAACAAAATGCAGTTATGGTGTCTATGACATGAGAAACGAAAAGTTATCGTGAAATTTCGCGAAAAAAGTCAATGTACAGACAGAGGTTACAATTTTATATATATACTAGCTCAGATACCCGGCTTCGCCCGGGAATTGATTTGAGGCTGAATGGTGGTGGTATTTTTTTAGCAAGGCTTTACTTTGCACAATATTTTGACATTTAGCCGTCCCAGTGTTTAGGATTGATACCCGTCTTTCCCGTGGATTTGCTAATAATAGAATTATTTGTTCGATAAGGCTTAACAGTCTTCGATATTTTTATATTTCCCGTCTATTATACATGTAAATATGGTGAATTTTTATTTCAGGCCTCCCTTATAACCCCCCCCCCCTCCCGTTCGAACCTAAAAATTTTAATATGACTTATAATCATGGAAGAATTAATGCTAATTGACATACCGAGTTTTGTTAAGTTCGTTTCAGCCGTTGGTGCCCGCTAAAGTTTTAACGTATAACTCATTTATACTTAGGTATACGACAAAAGTGTATATAACAAAAATTACTCCAAATAACAAAATAAACAACTTTTGGTATGTTTATATATGCGGAAAAACCAATAGGAAACGAAATATCACTATTTTTCATTTCAGGCTTCCCTTATAACCCCCACTCCTGCCCGTCCCTAGAAATGTTAGTATGGCTTATTATAAGGAAGGCGTTAGTGCTAATTCACATACCGAGTTTGGTTTAGTTCGGTTGAGTTTTTTTTGCCAAATAAAATTGTTGACTTCCGCAGTAGTTTTTAACATATAACTCTTTTATACTTAGATATACGATAAAAGTGTATATAACAAAAGTTACTTTAAATAACAAAATAAACAACTTTTGTTATGTGCATATTTGCCGAAAAACCAATAGAAAACGAAATATCGCTATTTTTAATTTCAGGCTTCCCTTATAACCCCCACTCCTGTTCGTCTCAGAGAAAATTAATATAGCCTAAAGTCTAAGTTGGGTTAGTAGTAATATACATACCGAGTTTCATAAAATTCGGTTCAGCCGTTTATGCGTGAAAAGGTAACAAACAAACAAACAAACAAACATACATACACGAAAGAAACAAAATGCAGATATGGAGTCTATGACATGTGAAACGAAAAGTTATCGTGAAATTTCGCGAAAAAAATCAATGTACAGACAGAGGTTACAATTTTATATATATATAGATATATATATAATTTTTGACGTCTACTCCCTAAAAGCTTTGGTCATTTGAAGAATTGTTTCGAAACACAAGTCAAGACTACATTCTGTTTTTGGCGATTTATACGTGGGAAATCTTCTGGACAAAATTCCTTCCAAATAGACTAATCTGTAAGCTGAAGAGTTTGATGAATAAAGTTTATTTACAAAGATATCATCAGTATAGTTATTTTTGTCACATCTGAGATGAGAGCTTAATTCATTTCTCAAGCCGAAATTACAAGAAAAATAAAATTTCTATCTCAAAATCTCTTATTCATCCCTTTTGTTTGTTGATTTAAATATGTTATCTTGAACTTTCCAAATAATTTTAAATAGCGCCATGAATATTCCTAAGTTTCATGATTTAAATACTCTATGAAGCGGTGAGTCAATTAAACCAAATTGCATTTTATACAATTTCTGACTTTTAATGTGATTGTGTAAAAAGTTTCAATTGGTTTAAGTGGAATTTTCATTTTAACAACAGCATCTGAAAGTTAATAATTACCTTCTTTTAATTTATTCATCAGCATTTAAAACATTGGCTAAGAGGTTCTCGTAGTCAGTTATGTGGTAGTTAAGTGTTATTAAAAGCCATGGTTTGAATAAAAATGACAACACCTCTACTTCAATTTTTTTTTATTCAGAACCAGATGCTTTTATTTTTTTTCGAACACCATAATGATATACAGTGCACTTTTAAAAACCTAACTCTCAAAAATACAAACAAAATACAGCCACAATATTTTCATAAACAAAAATATTACAAGATAATTTATATATTTTATTTAAAAGAATCTTTAAAGGTAAAAAATAATTAAAACATATCCTCTCAATAATAAGTTTATCCCAAAATATAATATTTACATAAATAAATCAATACTTAAGTAATACTACTTTGATATGAACATAATATTTCAGTTAGGTAAACACAATGTTCTCTTTTAATAGGCGATATATATATATATATATATATATATATATATATATATATATATATATATATATATATATATATCTGTTACCACTCTGGAGGTCGCAATTTCTGTCATTATCATTACCAAACTTGATATATAATCGTTTTATACAAAAAGAAAGATCAAGTTCATTAACAACTGAAATCGGATAAGGGGGAGGGGGGGGGGTTAGAGGGGAAGAATTACAAAAATTCTTAATATATCCGTTATTATGCTTCGGATCGAAAAATTGTATAGGACCAATCTTATTGCAAATGTAATGTTCTATAATTGTTGTACTGTACATTGTTCATTATCTTTATTATTAACCGAGATATGTGCTTTTATTAGTTTTCCACCTTCAGTAAGCCCCCACTCCGACTCATGTCATATAAACAATAAGCAGTTATATTATGAAGCACTTTATTTGAAGCCTAAATACCAAATATATTTCTCATTGAACATTTACTTTTTGAGATAAATGCAAATACGCAGCCCCTGCGTGACGGACGTTTTCATTGTACACTTCTTCTGCCCGAGTTTAGTTTACTCATACGATATCGTTGGATACAGGATTACCATTAGTATATATAGTAGTCGATAACTATCATATCTGCTCTTAATAGTGATCCTGAAGAACAAAAGCTCGTCTCTTCCAAGACTTCCTAATATGGGTGCTATGTCTTTATTTGGTGACTTATTTTCGGTTGTACCATGTTCCTAGTTTGATGCCTTATTGGCAGGGACCCAAGACATAGTGAAGGGTTCCTACCCTCCTAACATTTTTGCATGAGTTCGTTCCTTAGTTGGTTCCGGAGAGAAGGAATTCTTAATAAATTTCCAGAAGCAGGAGGAGCAATATCCAATGTGGTACTGGCAACAAAAAATAAGTGTATGACTTGGAGACGCTCCGTTTAGTTTCTTTAGATCACCATTTCTCCAAGGCCAGTACAAATTACCAAGAATACAAGAGAGTCACAAAATTGCTCGTTATTTTAAAGGCCTCCCACCAATGGGGAGTACTGCATTGAACATTTAAAAGTCGCTACTCCGTTTCTAAGGCGCTTCTCAGGTAGAAAGAGACCCAAAAATAAGTGTTAAGGCGAGAAGAATTCGTAAGCTCGGTTTGCGGGCGAAGAGCGATTTGTAAAGAGTAAACGGAGTTGTGAGATAGAGGGGAGGACAGGAGCAGGGATAAATCAATGCCAGGACCAACTGGCTTGACAATGTATCTTAGCAGTGCTAAGTCGCTCAGTTGTTAGGATAGACCCTTTCTCGCCTTGTCCCGTCTATTTGGGCCATTTCTCTTCTACGTCCATCCCCTTCCCGGGCGTCAGTCTTGTTGCTCCGCCCGGAGAATGGACTCCATTCATGGGGAACAGTTCTTCCGACTCCACTGACAAATCACCGAGCATTCAAAAGGCCATATGGTGAACGAAATTAAAGGTATTACAAAACAGCACTAAATATGTACTGACAGCAGCCATAATTGTTATACATGTACTGCCAATCAGTTCTGTTCATAGTAATATAGTTTTAATTTAAAGTACTGAAGGCGATGAGTATTACTAAATATACTTTTAGTTATTAAATATTTTTACTTGTAACAACCTCGGATGTTACATTGTTTTTATAATTATAATATATATTTTTTTTACCTGTTAGTTTAATCATAAAAGAGAAAACTATTAAAATTGAATTTAAGTTTAAATAAAATTTAAAGTCTGCTTGAGATTAAATACTCTATATATAAAAAAACGCTGTAAAGCCTTTTATTATGGTTTATTATTTCATTATTCTTTCATTCCGTGACGAGACGAAAAAACCTCACGTATTTTACAAATTTTATAAATAAATTATAATTTATTAAATTAACGATTAACTTTACTATAAATTTTAGGAGATATTGTAATGCAATATGCAGTAGTTATTTTGAAATAACGTTTATAATATAGCTTTTGTCTTGACCATGTGTTGAAAAAAATAGTATCCTTAATATTATATGATGTTAAAATTAGATCGCCATAATACCTTCACCAAACTTGTCTTCCATTTTGCAAAATTTACTTTAATAATTCAAATGAATATGTAGATGTTTTTCCTCAGGGTCCAAATTAGGGAGAAATTTGTTTCAAAAAAATTAATTGAATGTGCATTTCCAAGAACTTTAGCTTAAATAAGTGCCATATTGATTTTAGAGATTGACAGTGAAAAAAGGTTCCCTTGGAAGAGAACCATTTTCTCTCCACTTTTTTCCATCCTATCATTGCTGAATTTCATGTCATTATATTGAATAAGTTAGTATTCAAACTCAACTTTAAATTCAACTGATTTATGTCATTATTTGTAAAAATCACAACACATTTTAAACAATTTAAACATTTTCTTTTATCCTATTGAAATAAAAGAAATTTTTTAAATGAATATTCATATAAAGAACACCTTTTTAGTCAAAATAAAACGACATATGTTTATAAAACATTTAATTATTTACAATTTAAAGTTTTTTTTCATATTTGACATTTAATAGTGGTTTAATTGTTAATAATTTTTCTGCGCGCCAACAAATGTTATCAGTACTTGGTCTAGTATTAACTACACTGTTATTTTATTCGAAGAATAAATTTAATAATACAGTAGTATTATCTAGTATCTATTGAAGAGTCAAATGAAATTCTGATAGCAAAATAAGTAAAGTAGATTTCTAAATTAGGCAGATTTAATATAAAAGGAAAGTAATAACTTCAACTTGCTGAACAAATGTTGAAAGGAGATTAATATGTACGTTTTATTTTAAAACTATGTAACTATGGAAATACAATATACCAATATGATGTCCTTTGTATTATAAAATTCTAGAGCTGAATTATATTTATTCATTTCATTTTAAACAATGGTTTAAAATATTTCTTTCTTTTTTTGATTAAAAAAAGTTTGGGCTCGGTATATATTTTACGACTCAACGATCACAAGCGCTCGGATATTAATCAATTAAAGTATATTTTATGTATCTATACATTGCTGAAATCGTAGGGACCTTGAGGAAGCCCTAAATTAAATGAGCGAAATCTAAGTGACTTTACCAAATAATAAACTTTCCGTATCTTTTTTGCTTTTAGTCCTGAAGAAAAGATTTGTTGATTATTTATGAGGCAAAAGACACTAAACTTGGACAAAAGCTTCTAATGTCGATTAGGAATTAAACATTTCTGAAAACGTCAAAAGGGGATAAAATTAATATTCTTTTTAAATGACAGTGAACAATCTACTATGATATTAAATTTTTCAAAATGTATGTGAGTACTGGTATATGTTTCTTTAACTTCTCATTTTTTTTTCTTTTTGTAAATTTCGATTGTTTACTTTATATATTAATGTGGAAAGAAGCAATAACCTATATTTTATGTTTTATGCCACATGCCACTCATGCTTTCGGAAATGTTCGAGCTCATGTAAATCTTGATTATCAAGTATTGTTATTTAGGTTTTTATAAAAAAAAAAACTCCATAAATGTATCTATTAATTATATGATTACTACTGGAATAATCATGATTACAAAGCTTCTATTTATTTGTACAATGAAGTAAAAGTCCCAAAATTGAGTAATAATATATCCAGTCTTTTCCTTAAAAGTGTCTTATTTTTTACGGCGTTCAGTTAGGTTTTAAAAATCCTAATATTCCATCCTTTCTGCCCTCAATATATAAACAACGCAGCCTTTACGCAAGCATATATTTCCCATAAAAATTAACAATAGAGACACTTATACATTTCAGTTGCTGATAAGTGAATAGATGAAGTCCCGATGTAGGCGAAACCTCATACCTAAGGTGTGCTAAATACATTCAATAATATATTAGCTTATTGGTAAAATAAGCTGTACTACATGGCAATTTTGTAGTTGTGTTCATGAGACGAAGTGCAACAGCTGATACCCCTAAATCTGTCTTAATAAAATAAACCAGAAAGAAGACAGAGAAGATTTACGAATACAGCTGTAGACAAGATATGCTGATGGGATGCCAAAATGACATTCATTTATTCCTACCACATCTTCCTTCAAGATTCACAATATTCATCATTTTCACTTGGTTCTCTTCCGCAACATTTAATGTTCCTAATGATCATTTAACTCAAACCTGTTTTCATAAGGGGAAATTTAATATGCATCTATGATTCAATATTTATTGAGGCAATCATTTCTAATGCAAATATCAAAATTTATGTCTTGAACCATAAATAAAATAATTAAATTTGCATTTGTATTATTTATTTTTGATAGATGTAAAAAATAATTTAAAACCTCTCATTAAAGCCATGCTATATAATTTATACCAGTAGTAAGAGCTTAATTTATAGTTTTATCTGTATTTTACAAATATAAAAAATGAAGATAAAGATTAATATTATAAATTTTAGTATTCCTTTACGAGTTCGTCTAGCTGTGGCAATGTTTTTTACAGGAGTTGCAAAAGAAATTTACTTCTGCATTAAAATAAGTTATGTTGATGGATACTGTGGAAGAATACCACTAGGTATTTTAATAATTTGGGGTTAATAAATTATTAATATAGCCACTTTGGGGTGTACAAGGAAGGATAAATAAACACACGATTTGCACACTTACAACTTTCAATACGAAACTATTAATACATTTTAAAAAATCCAAATACTGGCAAATTAATTAAGAGCAAAATAAAAAATACCAGGGCAAATGATAGACAGGGCAGTCAAAGACTTTATTTGAAGCCTAAATACCAAATATTGTTCTCCATGAAATTTTACGTTTTTAGGAGAAATCTGCTTAGTTAACGCAGCCCCTGCGTGACAGACTTGTTAAATTATCATCAGCTGTTGTATGGTACCTTTCGTACCTAACATATTTCCAAATTTCGGACGGTCATATGATATATTGATAACTTTGAAGGCTTGAGTTGAAAGGGAACTAAATAATCATTCATATCAGAAAATTGGCGGAATTGAGTTTGCTGAAGAGGAATGAGGAATTATTTTAAAAAAAATAATAATACCTTTTAAAAATTATTTACTCAAATCAAGTGACAAATAGTTTTAAAAGATCCTTTACGAGCGTGGCTAATTCCATAAGCATTATAATTTTAAATGTTATACTTATTGTGGAATTACTTTGATGATATTGTTTAGGGTTACAACGTTCCAGATCAATATATTGTAGTTCATTAAGTGAAAATGAAATTCATTTCTGTTAATGTCATCAGAGCTAATGCATATTCCTGATATTAAACAGATTATTAAGAGTTGTTCCGCCACTCTTGCAACATATGCATTAACATGCAATTAATCGTCATTTATTTTAGATGAGATGAAAATGATTGTCTATCCAATTAGGAATATTATGAATTATTAAAATTAATATACACTTATGATGAGTATTAATTTTGCGCGATCCCTTGAATAAATATCGTTGGGAGGATGTAGTTAAAAACTGAAGAGTAGAAAAATCGACAACTGCTGTTCTCAGAGAAACACAATAACTTTCTCAATATGTCGTTTGGTAGGATGTTGAAGACACTTTGGAGACCTTTGATTACCCAGTACCAGAATGTGGACAATCAAATACGCCGTCTAAAATGAAAAAAAAAAATACGGAATAGCGTTATCGTCAGAAGACGATTATTTCCAGGGAATAAGGGATAACCCAGTGGTAACGGTGCCCTAAAATAAAAATTGGCAGTATCCCATTACTACGGAGCAGAGACCGAACGTCGTAAAGGGCGAGATCTAATAAAGTCTTTATTGCAGTTTTATTTTCCCCGGAGTTTACCCTAACTGATCTCCAACTGGACCAAGGGATTTTCCTCCCAATACCAACATTTCCCACTATAAAAAGATTCGGTCCCATTTACTCTAGACTACGCTTAACCTTTTTTTTTCTTTACCATGCTTCGGTAGGAATACTTATCCCTAAATAGATTAAATCAGTTTAAGGTAATTGCGGTAAATTATGTATGCAGAAACGACTTTAAGATTAAAGTCTCAACTAACTGAAAACTATCCCAGTACTTCTACTCGATAAAAATATGAGAACCACTAGAAAAAAAAAGAAAACATGTCTGCATGTTATATTACATATAAGCTAAATAATATTTTAAAATAAATTGAGTTTTATTGGAATCCGGTGGAATTAATAATATTGAAAGGATTTTTTGAATAACAACTGGTTCAAACTAAGTTAAAATGAGTTTTGAAATTGTATAAACTCGTGATATAAACGCTAAAAATTTCATAAAAACTCTTTATATCAACTATTTTATACAGGGTGTTCTTTAAAATGTATATTTTATTTTTGTTTTCAGTTTTATTGTAGTAATCTCCCATCCTTACTTATCCCATTATTGTAAAACTACTAAAACAATTTAAGTACTTTTGCACTTTATCGTGACTGAGACTAATAAAAATATTTTAAGGAACAAAAAAAAAATGTTCTCAGGTTTCGTCAAAAGGTTTTATTATTTTAGTGCTAACGTTTCGCCTTCCTGAACATTTAAAATGTTTAATTAAAAATTATTCTCCTAAGTCAATATAAAAACTATACCGGAAAATAAAACCTTAAAGTTATAAGAATTAAACAGTATGGTAATTTGTCCTAGATAACAATGTGTATTTAATTTTATAAAGACTGTTGGTTAGTTCTTAAGATCTTATTTGTGTGCCTTAAATCAAAGTACTATTTCCAGCGTAAACACCGGGGTCTGTTTACTGTGAACATTATGATATAAATTCAGAATAAGTTATGGTTTTTACAGGTACCTTGCAGATAACATTCACAACAGTGGAGTAAATTTCAAACGATTTTCTAGATATATTTAAAACTCTACACATGGAACCATTTTATTCCACAACATTCAATTGTACCCAAAATAAAATTAATAGTTTACCATTGAAAGTCAACCTGACATTAAAACGGGGACTTGGCCCATAACCATCCAGAACTACAAAATACAAATCATCCAGATTCCAAACTCGTAGGAGCTGTTTTTATGTCCATGCTGATGTGTGATTTGGAATTTCCTATTTGACTCGTACTTGAATTAAATGTTAACGATATTTATCTTGACGTTTACTGTGGCATCCAAAACTAATAAAGCATATGAAAATCTTCAACTATATAGGAACTTAGCTGAATTTAAAGTTTAAAGGGCTCAATTTTATAAATTTTATTTTGATAAAATAACTGACACACATACTTCTTATGTCCGTAATATAGATGAAGAAAGTACAAATTCCATTAATTTTCATTATTATTTATCCTTGAGATGCGGATGGGTAAAATCCAAAGAGGTATCTGTATTCTGGTGTTGGAACCTGGGGAAGAGCTGGTGGCACCACCCTGTATTTTCCCAGCTCTATTCACTTACCGAACCAGTCCGTTTTGTGGTATTGTTCAAACCGCTCACGTAGATGCTACCGGAAAGGCCTTTGTCTGTATTTTCTAAGATTTTTCAATTCAGCTGGACTTTGTTCTATCAGCCGGAATGACATCATATGCTCAGCTCATATGAGCATTCTATTTAGTTGTCGGAAGGAAACGAGTTATTAGTTCATTTTCTGATTAATGCAAACATAATGTTACATGATTTTTATTATATATAAGGGAGGAAATTACTAGAAAATCTTTTCCATTCGTAACGAGTATGGCCTTCCTAGTATACATTTTTCTTTTCATAATTATGGATTAGATATTATTAATCGACTACCATTAACAATTAGTGCGGAAATTTGCATTCACCATTCTATATCATTATTCTAGTAAGCCAATAAAATATAATGAATGGTCAATAATCATATAAAGCGTTCATCTTCCATGATTTAAATCATTAAAATAATAGTGTTGATGATGCTGCTTGAATAATTAGCCATAAAAGGGAAACTCATATCCCAAAAATTAAGCAGGAGTGGATGAATATACAAATGAATATAGGAAAAAAAATACGTTACTTATAGACTGTTGGGAAGTCACCAATTTAAAGACGATTATAAAATCATAATTAAAAGAAAATCACTTTATTATTTAAACTAACACTTCTAGAATTTATAAATCACAAAATGGTTAACGGGAGGCCACTCATTATTTACAGATAAAATATTTAATGGTTCAAAACCGCTTATCGCTATTCACTGTTATTGCTATCATTTTATTGCTAAAGACTGTTTATACTTGACTAGGTTCTTTTAGTTATTATGTTTCATTTGTTAATAGAAAATGATTGATCTTTTATTATCACCACTTGGACAGTTTTTTTGCAGAGTTCACGGCGCTTTAAGCAGCTACTCCGCGACAGCGTCCAGTTTTGGGCTAACTCTAATTTGTAATTACGTTTTGCCTTTCAAATATATTCAGAAGTGTTATCTTAAATAATAAAGTGTTTTTTTAATACGATTTAATAATCGTCTTTAACACGCTTAACTGGACTTCAAGTAATAGACTCTGAAGAAGAGAAGAAATTGTATTTACATGCCTACGCACAGGACACACTAGACTAACACATTCATATCTAATGAGCAGACAAGACCTATATGTCGCTACTGCAACAGAACGCTGACTGTAAACCACATACTAACTGACTGCACACAAGTAAAAAACGTACCAATGGCCCACAAATGTATGCGAACTACTGGCCGACAGTAGCCAATTTATAGATGATGTTTTTAAGTAATTAAGAAATATTGGAATATTTGGTGAAATATAAAAGCTATTATTTACGATTATGAAAGTTGTATTTAGCAAGCACTGTGTGTGGAATATAAGTTTTGCCTCCTCCCAGTTTAACTATTTATTTTAATTTTTCTTTTAATATTTTTTTTTGATTTATTTTTATTTTTACTCTTTTCTCCTCATGTTGTAAATATACTAACAATTTATATTTAGTTTTGTCCATTCTATTTATTTAGGACATTTGTAAAATTTAGCTGTGTAAAATTTTTAATATTTATTTAAACTTGTAAAATTATATTCTAACATGCTAAAAGATGAATCGGCATCGTAGCGACATGGTTCTATTTATGTTGTACATTTGTAACATTTAGCTTTTTAAAATTTTTAATATTTATTTAATTTTGTAAAACTATACTCAAACATGTTAAAATATGAATCGCCATTTAGCGGCATCTTAAATAAATAAATTATGGTCTTTAAATGAGTAGCCTCCCGATAGACGACATTTTTTTAGAACTAATAAAATAATACCTAAAAATTAATATTAACCCAAACAATATTAATGGAAGATAGAAATGATCATGGAAACACATCACATGGAATATGCCGCAGTTAACTAAATACTGAAGACAGCAAGAACGTTATTTCCGCGGATGATTATTTATTTTTTTTAGCTGGCTAAAGGTTTCACCACTAGTTTAGTTTTTAATTTATATAATGGGGTAAAATGGGTAATGTTGGACTCCTGGAACACTCGCCGACATTAATATTTAAGTATTTTCAATTAATTAATATCTGATTGCACTCATTTATATATAAATATTATTATGTGACCTATATTTTTATTTCCCCAGTACATAAGTTAATCGACTGCCGAAATAACCTTAGTACAAATGGCCCGGAAATATATGTAGGTGTATGGTCGGGTCTATAGATTGGGAATTTCATTAAATATTTTATTAATAGTATTGTGATCCTGTTTCATGGTTGGACTTCTATCGTGTTCTCGGTGCCCACTCAGTCCGATGTAGTTCTCAGCCCCATTCGAGTAGTATTTTGAACATAAAAGTATGATCAATTTAAGGGAATCCTTCCTTGGGGCCGGCCCTTCGATGGTTGCTGTGTCAAATATTTTCGTTTTTTTTGAAAAGAGTTTACATTGTATGATTTTCCCTAACAAATTTTAAACGAAATCTGACGGAGTAGAATTCCTGGTACTTATGTTATAGCGTAATATAAGTAGAGGGAAAAGGGGGTTTCTGGAACACTTTTAAATCCTACAAAAAAGGAAACGAACAAGTCTAATATTTTACAACGCAAATATTTCTAAAACCATAAAAAAACAATGTTTTTTCCCCTCCGTAAGTTATATAAAAAAGGTATGAAAAATCACAAAAATAAGGTTAAAACATTAAAATAATAAAATTGATTCAATTAATTTAATCATCGCTATCACTTTCACTTCTTACCATAACCTATTTCTTGTTTCCCATTATAAACAAATGATATTTTTTGGGAATTTAATGTTTGAATATCTTTTTTAGATAATTTATCATTAAATCTATCTGGTAGAAAAACTTGTAATTTATCTTCTTCAAAAGAATTTTTTTATCAATGTTTTTTGACTAAATTATATTGATAAAAACTTTCTTTAATAAATGGAGCTTTTAAAAAAGATAAAACAAGTTGGTCAATGTCAAAATATTCCAATATTAAAACTAACAGAGTTAACAAAAAATCATTTATATCCAATTAAAGAATTTAAAGAAGTTAATACTAAATTTGGAAAAAGAATAGTTGGATAATAATTATGGGAAAAAAAGAAATAGGTGATGGTAAGAAGATTCATATTATTGACTTTCTAGAAAACCAAGATGTAATAAAGAAAGTGATAGCGATGATTAAATTAATTGAATAAATTTTATTATTTTAATGTTTTAACCTTATTTTTATGATTTTTCATACCATTTTTACATAACTTATGGAGGCGAAAAAACATTGTTTTTTTTATTGATTTTTCGAAATATTTGCGTTGTAAAATATTAGGCTTGTTCGTATCCTTTTTTTGTAGGATTTTAAAGTGTTCCAGAAACCCCCTTTTCCTTCTACTGTAATACTCTTTAATACTCTTGTTAGAGCTATGGAGGGTTTGAATGCTCTGTTTGGTTTTTTACGCCTTTTGTACGATATTGCTGGGTATTTGCATGCATTGAGGTAGGTTGCAAGTCAAGATAGGGTGAAGTTAAACGTGCGGACATTCTCCTATCTAGATTGATTGCAAGCTAGAGTTTTCTGACACGAATCCAATACCTGTTTCACAAACCACAGCACAACTTCTAACACACAACTCAGGGGCTTCCATTATTGACGTTTTCCACTATATACCGCTTTTTGTATTACTATCACTTTGTATCTATGTTTTCTTCGTTGTTACTACGTTCTGGGTTTATATGTAATTTAACTTTAGGGAATATATCACAGTTCCCGCTGGGGGTTTCAAAAACTAGGAGAACCTCCAAAAATAATTATAACAGAAGTTAAATATACCGTCATTCTCTACATTAATGAATTACACGTTTACAGAAAATAAATAAATAAGTATATAAATGTGTTTACTCGTTTACAAAATATGTGATTTGTAGAGACTTCGGTAATTTTGTCTTGTGGCAATAGCATATTTCCAAGGATATATTCGCAAAACGTAATCTAGTCTGCTTTAGATCTCCGTTTCACTCTGACCGTTGGTAATTGGTACATAAAAAAAATGAAATTTAGTTTGCAAGCTATAAAAAAAATATTTTTTTAGCACTGTGATATTTGGAATTTTACGTTTTAATTCTCGTTCAAAACCACTCTCTTCCCATTCCCCATTCTGACCGAATTTAACGAACTTTCTTTTCTGTTTTAATCGCTTAAAACTTATATATATATCATTTACTCTAGCGGTCAGAAAGATTTCAAGGAATCGTTGTTGGAATTTATGTGACCTACACTTGATATCCATGTTTATTCATTGTTACTAGGTACGTTTTGGGTTCATATGTAATTTGGATTTATGGAAGTAAAGCAATTTATGTTCGCTACACAACTAATTGTTCTCTTCTCCCATGATGAAATAAAAACCATCTTCCTTTGTATTTATGAATATATTAGTTTATGACCGTTAATGATATAAATTGGAACATGCACATTATTAATGGAAGTCAAAGTGTTAAATATTTAAAAAAATTGCCTAAAACCTCGGAACATACATAGCTCTGCCTACTAAGTAAATTACAGGGAAGATCAAGATAAAAGCTAATGAATAAAGCAATAGTAGCTTAAATGATTGATTCTAAAACTACTACAAATTCTTCCCTAAGGGAAGTCACCTATTGAGGTTGTAGTCATAACGTGACACTCAAGCATTTCTTCTTAGGCCCTTAATCCTTCCTCAAAGATGACGAATATGAGATCTGTTCAAATTGATTAGGATTAGGATGAAGTCCTCATATTAATATATTTCAAAAGGGCTTGTCACGCAGGAGCTGCTTAAACTAAGCAGATTTCCCTCGTGAAGTTTAACAATAGATAAATCTACATACCTACTGGTAACACAACACCGCGAATATTAAGTGAATAAATACAAACTGTATTAAGAAATGTTTCAATCAATAACCTCCCAACGGGATGCGTCTGAAATGTGCACAAACGGATTTTTAACCTCTCACAGGAAGGAGGAAAAACAGGAAATGAAATATAACTGAATATAACATATTAATTTCTTTGAAAACTATTTACTATATCAAGTATTGAAATTTATAATGGATCAGAATAAATTTTATCTCAATCAATCAAATTTAATATAATAATGTGATTTATTGTATAACAGAGCATTGATTATGCAAATAAAAAAGACGTATTATTATTTAATAATTTTATAGAACAAAATTTTTGATCACTCGTACAGGAACGGTGATATTTCTAATTTTCTAAAATCCCATTCTCTACACCCTCCACCCTCCACTGGTCCGATTTCAGCCATTGATGAACTTGATCTTCCTTTTTACATAAAACGGTTAAATTCCGAGTTTGGTAACGATCAAACAAAAATTGCGACCGCTAAAGACAACAACCTGCCGGCCATAGAGTAGCTATTGCAATAAACTGTTTAACTAAATTATTTTAGAATGAGGTATTTATTTTATAAATTACACTTTGGTCTACGTAATTAATCCATTTTTTTTAATAATCAATCAAAGACAACCCTAAATGCTATTGCCCTTATCCCGCTACTCAGCTCATCAGTACAAAGTTCGATGCTGTTCAAGGCAAGGATTTTATATAATTCACATTATCTTTTCTGTATAATACAAACACAGTTTGAAGTAAAATATCTGGTATTATAAGCCCTATCAAACATGAAAATGTTAGACAGTATTGTCGTGAGGTACGATGCAGCCGTGGGAAACGCGGCACGAGGCTTGACTAAAGTACAACAAACATGGCGAACGGCTTAGTACACAGTTCGGTAATCCAGCCAGCACTGATGTAGGCTACCATAATACATGGTGGAGATTGAATACCAATGAATTCAAGGGGAATGAGAAGCTCTTCATGCTCGGCTCTGGGCTGCCTCTGAACTGTTTATGTCCTACATCTCTTGACAGAAGACTCACACTAGACCATGAAATGAGTGACGATCGCCAATACCAAAGGCCGTGACGCAGGAGCTGCGTAAATTAAGCAGATTTTCCACAAGCCACTAGTCTGAGACATCTCATATCACCATATATTCTATATTTTAGCTAATTTCCCTTAGGGGAAATCAACTATTGAGGTCGTACTCATGACGCGACTTTCGAAAAATTTCTTAAATATCCATCGATCCTACCCAGGAAGGAGATGACGAAAATGAGGTCCGTTCAAAATTATATATATATATATATATATATATATATATATATATATATATATATATTTGTCTGTTAACGCTCTAGCGGTCGCAATTTTTGTTTGATCGTTATCAAACTCGGAATTTAATCATTTTATGTAAAAAGGAAGATCAAGTTCGTTAATGGCTAAAATCGGACAAGTGAGAGGGTTTAGAGGGGGGATTTTTGAAAATTCAAAATATCTCCGTTATTATTCATCAAATCGACAAATTGTATAGAATCAATCTTATTGCAAATTAAATTTACTATAAATATTGTTCTATATATTTATTCTGTATCTTGAATATTAACCGAGATATTTGCATTTGTATTCTGTGCGTGGTCGGCAGGAGTCGGCTATGTTCGGGACATTTCGCCGAGAGCTCTGGCGGAGGTTTCCGTAAACTATTCGTCCCTCGTGAATAGGTTTAGAGATTCCTTACACTACAGCTGTTATTGGGCAGATTTCTCGACTGTGAAACTTCACGTGGGAAATCTGCTTAGTTTACCCAGACCCTGCGTGACGGACTTTTCAAATTAAAACCCCAAGGCTTAAATAATTATGACCCTAACTGTTACTGCGACTTTACTACTGAACAGACATACATACACTTGCTCTATGACTTCAGACTACTAACGGACCAAAGATAAGACATTAAAACCCAATTAAAATGCCGACAAGAAAATTGGCCTGTTGAGGAAAAACTATTATTTTATAAACATAATAAACAATTAAAACAGTTTGCTGAAGAAATGTATGACTACCTGAATTATTTAAAACTAAAATACAGTTAAATTAATTAATTATTCAGCATTGAATCCAAAATTTGTTTTTGTTTTCTTTTTTTTTCTTTTTCTCTGTTGTAAATAATTTTATTGTACAAATATTTTATGTTATATATAATTAAAAAAAATGTATCAAGCACACGTTATGTACTAATTATTGTACGGGACATGTGGCTAATAAACTCCCTTCCTGTAGAGTTTCTTCAGGAAGGAAATAAATTAAATATATATATTTACACCTGCTTATGGCCAATAAAATCGTAATTGATACGTCATTACACAACATATTTGGATGTATCTCATTTGGTATTTATGAATGGCATTAGACTTTTCATGATATACTCATTTATTATTAGAGGGAAATCTCTAAACGTGGGAGTTTACTGAAGACTTAAAACTGAAAAAATTGGTTTTAATCTAAAATCATCATTCTTTGACTGTTGCTAATTCTTGTATATACAGATATTGTTCATTTTGTCTGTATTCAGACTGTTTCCTGATAGTAAGGAAATCAGATTATAGTTTATTTATATTTAACCCTAGAAAGGTAGCGTGTTTCATCTTAACACTATGGGTAACCTTGAGTAAATTTGACTCCTGACATTTATTTCCCTCTTTTAACCAAGATTAACAACTAATACTTCTTGAAAAACAATTTTACTATTACTAACTAATATAGAGAGTGGAAGAATATATAAATAATATTATAAAGCTAATAATTATAATTATTACTCTTGCTCATAACAATGTTTGCTTCATAAAACATAATAGTTCGTACATTCAAAAAAATAATATCATTCATAAGTAACAGCAAAAATAGTTATGTTATTATGTATGTATAGTTAATTATTTACACACTCTATGGAACAAATTTTACTTTGGTACTCCCCACAAATGGGTTTTTTGCACTTGAGGCAATAAGTTGTTGTGTAGTGATGAGCTGATGATGGACAATAAGCACAGTACTTCCGGGGGCCTTTTTGATTAGTCCCTTGTTCTTCAACTTGTGGAAGCCAATAGCGTTCATAATTACTTGTCGCAAACCACGGCTTATTGTGGGCATCGCTAACCTTGACTTCTGCCAAGTGTCTGTCAATTCCTTGTGGAGTGTAAGCATGAATTCCATGCCATTCATGGTTCTTGAATTTTCATTACATGTTCCATAGTATGTTGGTATATAACATAGGCATTTATGCACGCACTAGTAAGCATATTATAATAGAAACACAGAGGCCAGCGCCTAGTTTTTCTAATCATATTTGTATTGGCACAAATCTGGTCCAGACAATCAACTGCTCCTTTCGTTGCATTATATGAATGGATGATCTCTGGCTTGTGCGAAGTACTGTTGATTGCTCTGTCATCATGCATAGATGAAAGTAGAAGCACGAGTTTTTCAAATTTTGCTTTATAGCTCACCAAAGATGAGCCAACATTTCGTCTTGGGGTGTTCTGATTTTCATTGCGTAGAGACTTTGTGTGCTACAGAAAGGCGCTAGATGAATTTTTTCCTCTCTACCTTTCAAAATGTTAGCTTCTAAAGATAAAATGTTATTATCCTCAGCTGTCATACCACGAGAACATTTTGGATCACTTTTTTCATTATTTCTTTTTTTTTTTTTTTTTTTTTTTTTTAGAATTTTGCGGCATTGTGAGTTCCACAATTCTAATCTCTTCTGTAATATCTTCATCCATGCCTTCATAAGAAAAGTCATTCATAATAATTACCTCACTGAAGGTAAGGCACACCGTTAAGAGTAACCATGAGTAAAAATTACTCTACAGTAGTACAACATTAGTGGTAACCATGAGTAAGAATTACTCTAGAGGTTTACTTTAAAGGGTATTGATGAGTAAAAAAACTCAATAACTTTTAGTACTTTCGTAGTTGAGAATAGCTGAAGAAAGAATAAGACGTTTCTTTCTCAGAAGCTCATAGCACACTGACCTGAGGAGGCATAGACGGGAAGTGGTGGGGGTAGGCGCCAATAGTGTAGCAGGAGAGAGGAGTCTGTGTTTCTCAGGAGTAAATTTGACTTTCTTTGAGGACGCTTTCCTTCTAGGGTTAAATTGACCTGTTGATAGCCCACACAGATAAGCAATAGTAGAAAAAAATTGTCATTAATAACCAATAAATATTTAATATGATCTACCATTCCGTTGAAATATTTATTCCATCTAAGAATAAATACATTGATGGTTGTAGTTAGGTAGAATGGTATAAAGTGGGACGGAATGCTAGTCAGCAACTTATAAAACTCTTAGACAAATGTTTAAAGCAATTGTTTAATTAACAATTCATGAAATGTAAAATATAACTGAATGATAATATTTTTAGATCAGAAAGTTCCTTGGTTAAATACTTACTTAAATTATTCAAAAGTAAAATAAGTTAAAATACACCTTCATTCTCTTCATTAATCAATCACTTTTTTTTTCTTTTTTTTTTTTCTTATCTGAGACCCAGCATTCTGTAAAGATGGTAATAAGGTGGTGTAACCCATTAATGAATCACACGTTTAAATAATAAATATATATTTTTAAAGTTCACTCGTTTACAAAATATGAGATTTGATGAGGACTTGAGGTAATTTTTTTAACGTGGAAATAGCTCAATAGCAAATTTCCCATGATAAATTCGCAAAAAAACATAATTTCGTCTGCTTTAGATCTCCGTTTCTCTCTAACCGTTAGTTGTATTGATAATTGGTTAATAAAAAAAGTCTGCGTAAACTAAACAGATTTCCCTCGTGAAGTTTTGTAACAGATAAATCTACATACTGGTAACACAACACCACCGTGAATATTTAGTGAATAAATATAAACGGAAATAAGAAATGTTTCAGCCAATTTCAAGAACATGCCGACAGGAAGCGTCTAGAATATAAACAACACATTTGCCAGCCTCACACCGGAAAGAAAAACGATTACTGAAATATATCAGAATATAACGTATTAATTGTATTAAGAACTATTTACTATATCTAGTACTGTAATTAATAATGAGTCAGTATAATTGTTATCTCAATCAATCAAATTTTTAGTCCAAAACCTTATGACGGGGGGATCACCAGGACATATTTGCATGCATCTAGTATAATAAAGGTCTCTTGAATATAATTGTTGGTATTTAAGCTTCAAATAATATGATTAATTATGTAACATGAGTATTTATTGTTTATGTAACATGAGTAGAAGTGGCGATTTGCTGAAGGCCGAAAACTGAAAAATGCAAATATCTCGAATAATATTCAAGATAGTGAATAAATGCATATAACAATAATTATAGTAAATATGATTTGCAATAAGATTGGTTTTATACAATTTTTCGATCCGACGTATGGTAACGGAGATATTTCGAATTTTCGAAAACCCTCCCCTTTAAACCCCCCCCTCTCCCTCTTCCGATTTCAGCCGTTAACGAACTTGATCTTTCTTTTTACATAAAATGACTAAATATCGAGTTTGGTAACGATTGAACAACAATTGCGACCGCTAGAGCGGTAACAGACAAATATATATATATATATATATATATATATAGATATATAGATATATATATGACCTCATTTTAGTCATCTCTTAGGTAGGATCGGTGGACATTTGAAGAAAAATTTCGAATGAGTACGACCTCAATAGCTGATTTCCCTTGATCTGCTAAAAATAATTTAGTCTGCATTCTATAAAATAGTATTTTTTTAGCACTGAGATATTTGAAATTTTACGTTTTAGTTCCCTTTCAACCCCCTCCTTTCCACCACTCCTTCCCCATTTCCCATTCATATCGAATTGAAGGAACTTCCTTTTCTGGTTTATCGCTTGGTTAAAACTGAGATGTATGAAACTATTTTAAAGAGTAATTCTAAGAGAGAGTTTCCAAGTAAGGTATTTAAAACGAGGGTTGTTGTCAAACCGTTCCAAGTATTCCGCATTTAGTCCTCTTAATTATCACGAATGTAAGTATTATTAATGAGTAAGAATAACGAGTTCAAATGCATGCCGAGTACCGTGAATTAATTTTATCTCGTCAATAAATATATCGCAGTTCCCGCGGGGGGTTGTGCAAACTAAGCGAAATACATGCATTAGTATGGAATAAATTATGTTCTTTATATTCAACTTTGAACTTTGAAAACTTTGAATCGTGTTGGTCTTAATCTCACACGGTAAACCTATAGTGGCCGCATTAGGAATTTATTTAGTGACGAACACATTAAATAAAATACATAGTCCCAACCTTGGCTAGAAAAGAGTGGTAACCTGTGGATAACTCTTCCAAATTCCCACTCCAAGTTTCACAAAGTGGACATTTATAAATGAATAAAGTAACTTTGAAGAACCAGATACTAGTAAACAGAATGTCGAAATTAATGTTCAGTGTTGTATTATTTTTTATGTCAAAATCACATCATTAGTTCTGGGGTTTACTGCAAGGCAAAAATAACTCAAATAAATACTGTTTACAAATTGCTTAACAAATATAATTATATAAATTGTTTTGGTAAAGGAATAATAACGGAAATATATATTAGGCTCCTCCAATTTAGGCATATTAGGTAAATTGATTTAAGTTTTGCATGAAAGTATCATATTTGTTTATGAACAAATGAATATTGCGTGAGGTATATATATATATATATATATATATATATATATATATATATATATATATATATATGTATATATCGAGAGAGTATATATGTACCTGAATGTAGGGTTAGGGTATTAGGAAGGAGGGAGGACTAAAAATCTAAAAATTAATTTTCTCTTACAACATAAAACTTTTCATGGATTTTGGTGGGAATGCAAATACGAAAAGGTCAGGTTCCGAAAGAACACAAAAGTTACAACTAAAAGGTGTAGCCTTTAGATCATAATGGCCCACGCATTTAGTTTTGACTTGATTGAATGAGCTTTGCACATTTTAGAAAGAATTGTGGACAAGAGGCAATCTCAACAAAACAGGTAGTAAAAGGCTTGTCATTAAGGATCTGTGAATTTGATAAGGCGACTTTTAGATTGTAAACACAATAATCTTTTCCTTCGTTCATCTCTTCTTACTTTTTGCTCAAGATCTTCCAAAGCTTAACATTTCCTTTTAGACGTCTCTAACTTTATGAAGTTTATTTTATTTATGCTTTTAGCTTTCAAATTTCCCTTTTCTATAAAGATGCCGTTTGTTTCCTGAATCACATTAACGCATAATTAAATTAATACAAAAAAAAAATGATCCACTTACAGATTAAGTTAGAAACTTGTGAAAATTAAAATTTTATGGTAGTTGATATTTGATTAACACCGTAGGCTATTATATCTTGTTGGCAGGCACTCAACTTGTAAACACAATTTTCTTATCACGGTAGGAATAACGAAATATACTTATTTCGATAATAATAAGAATTAATTGAAATAAACTGTCAAATTGTTGGTTTTAATATTTATCCCCATTGGCACCGTAAAAGAGCTAATTATTTTAAGTATTGAATAAATATCAGAACGCGCTTGGGTTGTACAATTTTTGGATTCAGTCTAGCTGCACCTGCCATATTTCTTACAATTTTAAGAAAATGCAAAAAACTAAATATTTTAATGAACCTAAAAACAACTTAGGAATTTGAAGATAAATTTCAAATTCTGTTTCAGTTAGGTGCGATTTTCTTTTTTATTTTAATAACATCTTCCAAGAATTTATGGATTTTCTGACTTGGGGCATTCCTATAAAAAAACAACTATTAAATATCTCTGGAATATGCTGGATGGTAGAGGAACCAATTGATCAGGATCAATAAGAAGGCCAAGTCCTCTACTGTTGTTAATATAATGCAGAGTGCACTTTCGGAGTCAACGCTCCATCCTCAGTGCCTGCTGACAAACACAAACCTCGAGTTAATTTAACATTCACCAAAGGCAAAATAAACAACAGTCATAAAAACAAACACAATAAGAAGACAGGGCCCCGTCACCGACATGTCGCAGCCTTACCGCCTCCTCCTTCTTCTGGCCGCACACGCCAGAAAAGAGGGCCATGCCATGTCCACCATAAAGTATCAATTGCTGTATGAGGAGAAGAAGGGCAAAAGATTAAATACGGCTGAGGGGCTGCATATAAGGCTGGAAAGACAGGCGAATGGAGATCGGAATATTAATAATAAGGAGGAGGCGGTAAGGCTGCGACATGTCGGTGACGGGGCCCTGTCTTCTCTACGGGGGCAGAGGTTTAGTCGCCAGGGAGTCGTGGTCCAGGCAACGCAGCTTTAATCAGGTACCTTCCTTCATCTTCTCTCTATCATTAGTATGGGGGTTTTTGTTTATTTTTTTAGATGTCTCTTACAGTTCCTCTGGGTTTTTTTTACATAGGTTCTCACCCACTGTGATATGTTTTCCATATAAATCTGAAATTTAGGTAGTTTTTAGTTTTTAATTTTTATTTATAGTTTTTGACATATGCTTATCGTTGTTTGCTTTTATTATTTGACTTGTTATTAAATTATTTATTGTTTTGGCTTTAATTTTTAGTAGTTGACTAGTGATTAGATTTTATATTTTTATTAGTTGACTAGTTTTAAGAATTAACATTGTTTTTACTATTTATATTGTGTTTGTTTTTATGACTGTTGTTTATTTTGCCTTTGGCCATGCTGTGAATGTTAAATTAACTCGAGGTTTGTGTTTGTCCCCAGGCACTGAGGATGGAGCGTTGACTCCGAAAGTGCACTCTGCATTATATTAAAAAACAGTAGAGGACTTGGCCTTCTTATTGATCCTGATGAACTATTAAATAGGTTGCTAATCACAAGATCAAAAAGAAGTCTGTTATTAAACATTGTGGAAAGTAAGGAGAAAAATGATAAGATATTGGCTTTCAAAAACCAAATGAAGCCTGATTTCTGTGAGTTATTGATGCACAATAGTGTCTTAGTTCTTGGCTGATTTTTCTAAATGGTTTATATCACTCACTATATTTATTAGTTAAGTTCGTTCAATATGTACGTTCCTGTAACTATTTCTGTTTCAATGATTCATCTTAATAAATTTCGTCTCAATTCACACAGTTATTAGTATGTGCTAACTGACTATTATAACACATCAATGTAAGAGGTGCACATTTATTTAAGCATACTTTGATATTTATGAAAGGAAGGTATAATTGTTATGAAATTTTCATAAGAGTTCTCCTGAACAAATTCCGCTATAACTTCAAGTTAGGGTTTTAGGGACAAGCTCATGGTGCCATTTGGAGCTGACGTTAAACACCCGTAAGCGAGATCGGAGAATGTCGTAAAAGACCCTCGTAAAAGCGGCTTTGGGCGAATTTAGGAGCAACAATGTGGAATGGAAGCCCCTTCAAAACCAACGTAAAATCCAATGACATGATTATTATAAGTCACAACAATGTAGGAAACTTAGAAAATGAATATAGAAAATTCTAATGTTTATTCCACATTGTATAATATAATAATAGAAATAATATCAGCTTTTTACAAGGTTTTTTCGAGGTGAAAAAAGTTGAACAGACAGCTTCCGACGGCGTTTCAGTTGGAGTGAATTGCTTTTTCCGGGGTCTAGAATACCGTACAAATCTTTTTAAAAAGTAAATTAAGTGCAGGTGTATGTTTAATACATAATTTGTTAATTATACTGCATTATCATCTTTTCGAAATCAGGATTCCCAGTCCTCTAAGAGGGCCCAGGTTTATTCACTTAACCTGTGTTATTTTGGCTTATGTTCATAAAGTTCAGTAAATCTTTTGAGGAAGTTGGTTGAAATGGTAGGTCATAAGATGAGGTCACGTACGAATTCTGCTGATCCGTAGGAGCGAAGTGCTGTATGCGGGATCCATATCGTAAAACTTTATACATTTACCAGTAGAGAGCTCTCCCCACACAATGGGCTAACGGCGTGCTCCTTTTATCCTGTTCGTATTTTCTGCAGAAATGCACACACCCGGCAGACACGTATCTGGGGATTAACAAACACATTGTACAGAGATAAAGCTCCGCTTGGCATATGCCACATTAAAAGTATCATAAAAACAAGACTGGATGGAACATTCTACTTTTTAAACAACATTGTTTTTGGCTAAATTACATTTATGGTGATGCTTCCTGGTTACACAGACTAATATAAGTACAGCTCAGCCCTGGCACCAGAAACCTATTATAGTCATTGAATTTGAAACTACACAGACGGGGTTAAGTAAGGTTCGGGACTCCGCCGAGAGCTCTGGCGGCCGTTTCCGTAACTGTTCGTCCCTCGTGAATAGGTTTAGAGATCCCTTACTACTACAGTTGTTATTGGGCAGATTTCTCAACTGTAAAACTTCACGTGGGAAATCTGCTTAGTTTACGCAGCCCCTGCGTGACGGACTTTATTTATTATTTTGTTAACATATAGTTTTTGTGGTTATATTATTATTAAGTTACACTCCAAATTGTTTTCTGTTGTTTACATTTTGAATTAAAAGGAATATTTATGTTATTAATATGTGCACTTATTTATGAAATTAATACAAGGAATACAGGAGAAAGGTAATCAATAATGCGAACCTCCGCCTGAATAGCAACATTAACTGCACTGAAATATTAACATAAACAAACATCAGGAAAGGGTATCACATACAATAAGTACAACGAAAATTTACCTCATTTCTTCAGGTGTTCACACAGAAATCAAGACGGACAGTCCGTTGTCAGACTGCAAGGAAAGCCACAGGAGCCAAACATACACACACACACACAGACCTGATTAATACTCCCAGAAAGTGCATACCATTAAATGCACTTACCTCACTTCCTAATCATATACAGCGTTCTTAAGCTGCACGATATCATGGGAAGACACTGGAGTCAAAAAGTTTTAATGTTGATCTTATCAACTTTCTTTTGTAACCAACTGTATTCCCTCACATGAAGTGAAAAATAGTGCCTCAGGTGAATATATTTTTCAGGAGCATTTCCTTATAAGTGAAGTTTATAGACATATAAAACTTCCTCGCCGTTTCCTTCAGATGTTCATCAACTCAAGGCTAGACAAGTCTTCTAAAGACCCAGTGTACCGTCGTTATTCCTTCCTCAAATATGTAGTTCATTTAAAAGAAATTGTAAATTTTAAGTCGTAGTCCCTAAAGAGATGGTGTAAAAATGAAACATGTATGAAATTAAGGAAATCATATTTGAGAATGGGTTTAACTACAGAGGTGGAGAAATATATGGAGGTGCTAGCAACAAGCATAATGAACATATTTGAACAAGAATAAAAATATTAGAACAAGTAGGTACCATGTTTTAACAAAGTTATACATTTGAATGCAAATATGTACAGGTGTAGATTATTTGTATAAATTTAAAGAAAATTTGGACTACTTTAGAAAGAGAAATATCTTTGTAATGACTTGAGTCGCTTACTAGAGTAGATTTAAATAAATATAATTTTCACATATTCTTCATATTTTATGGCAAGGATCACCAATAAAAAAAATGGTATTTTTCCGATGCAAAGTTTATTGAAGCGGTCCTACAAGTTTCGTGGCTTACTCGCCACCTCTTCAGGGGCTATCGCTTATCAAGAAAGAAAATATACAAAATTAATAACATTAATTTAACAAAACCCTTAAAAATTCTTTGCTGGATATTGTCTACATCAACTACATATTTATTAAATCTCATTAAACATTGTTACTTATATTTCTGAAGTGCTCGTCTCACTCTTACGCTCGTTGCGACTGTCCTCACTGAGGAGGTAGTTGATGCTGAGGTTCCGGAGGTAGGTTAAGTCAGCTGACTACAGCTCGAATATTTACACGTCATTTTTGAACTCTATCGAGTAAGCTACGAAACATGTATGGCAGTTTCAATAAAGTTAAAAAAAAATGCTTTTTATTAGTTACCCTGGCCATAAAAAATGAAGAATATTAAAAAAAAAATATTAGGCCCAGAATACGAAGAATAATTTGAAAAATTAAATTGTCTTTATTCCAAGTAATTCTTATAAACACAATACTGACATGTGCATTTCTTTTTGTTTTACGCCTTTGTCGAATACCCATGTACTTCATTGTTACCCTCTCACACATGAGTTAACTAACCTAATTAAATGAAACTCTTGTCGTGAATATATGAAATATTTTCTGCAACAAAAAGTGATGACATTTTTCCTTGGACTGAAATCGATTTTTTATTTGAAAACGGTTTAATAATTAATAAGAAGTGAATAACTTCTTTCAATACGTGTAACTCAAAGAGTTCGTGCAAATGTTGCTAATGTCTCTTAGCTTAGAATAACATCGATCAACTTCCTTCCGGTGTTTCCTAATCCCATTTACATACAAATAGACTTAAAGGAAGAATGAGGTTATAATAAATTCTTGTGTTTTCTAACATTTACATAGCATAATTAAAATTAGAAAACAGGCTATTTTCTTGACGGGAAAAAGTCATTTAAAAAAAATAGCGCGTTTTGTTTTCAAAATATTAAAAATATTGACTATTAGTTAAACCTGGTTCGTGGATATTGAATTAATTGTTCATCTGAAAATCTATACATTTATATTCCAAAATATGCACAAACATTTTCTTTAAACTAGTCTATAAATTATTGTGGACCAGATTGGCAGATTGGCTACTTGGAGTTTATTTGTCAAATGTATGGAGGTAAATGAATAAAGTGCAGAGGGGGCTCAGGTTAGCCATTTGAGTTAAAGCGTAGACCTTAATCTCACGTGGTAAACCTAGAGTGGCGAGTTCGATTCTCGCCTGGGCAGAGGAAATTATTAAGTGACGGAATTCACTAAATAACATTCCAAAGTTCCCTGGCTTGAAAAAGGTGGTAACCTGTAGATAACCCGTCCCACTTAGCCTAAGTTGGAAAAAGTGGACGTAAATAAATTATAAAAATAATAATGAAGCGCAGAGTTATCGTGGTGTTCAGCTGTTGGAGGACTTTGGAAAATGATTATTTTTTGTAATATCAAAGGTAAGATGATGACGTAATTGCATTACAACTACAGTAACTAGTGATTTTGAAATTCATTGACTACTAAATAGTGAATAAATATGAATATTTATAATTTATTCTCAACAACTTCTTTTTTTCAATGACTCAAAGGTTGATAAGACAGAAAAAGAAGAAAACAATAAGAAGATAATTTGGAACTCTGGGAAAAGTCTGGAATCGGTCATATTCTTATACAAAACGCTGCATCAAATTCATGCCAAGACAGTAGTTTGCCATTCAGAACGGAAAATATGTAGCAGTCTAAAAGAGGGTTTTTCATTTTCAAGGGAATTCCACCAGCACAAAATCAATGAGATTGAAGAACCAGTCATATTTTAGGTTTGACTTTCAGGAAATATGCCGGCACGGCCGTTTCGAAATTTGATATTTACATTACTATTGACGGTTTCCCCATCTTAGCGACTTAACAATATTTTTGTCAATAAGCTTGTTAAATCCTCAACCACGAACCTGTGCGCCGCCATAACATGGTAATCCAACATTCTATAGGGCCGTCAGAAGATTAAATATGTAGGTTCTAAGATACGTTTTAATAAAAATACCATTGGGCAGTAAATAAGTTTACCGTATTTTTAATAAACGATTTTCCCATTATTGTATAATAAATCTGTCTTATTTGATAATTAACTAATACAGTATTCTCTAAGTAGCAATTTGCTGCAACTAAATGTGGATTATAAAAAGCTGTGGTTTTTAGTTTTGAGTTACTACCATGGTTGGTAGAAATACTAGAGAATGAGTGTACGTGTTGCATGAAAATATTTTTGTTTTCAAAATTTTAGTTAGAATAAAAAGATAAAATAAAATAACAATATATTCTTAGTATAGTTAATAATATTGCTAAAACATTAGAATAAAATCTTTGATGACTACAATTAGATCTGTATTTCCTTTATTTTAATGTGATTTTTGTTAGTTCATTAATTACAACTACTGGTGTCATAATACAAAATAGAAAAAACTACCCATTAAAAATAGTGTGGATGAAATCCGGATATATGGTAGGCTTGGAAAAAAGACATGGAATTATACCAAAACGTCGGCAAAGATGCAGTTTCTGATAATCTATGGATGAACTCCTATTATTCCTTTTATGCATGTTGTAATGTAAGAAAGCGGTAGAAATAGAATCAACCCTCCCTTTTGGGGGTTGCAAATCGATGGTGCTATTTTTGTCTCAGCATTTATCTCTGGGTCATGCCGTGACCGACGTCTTTATTGCAGATGATCCCGGAAGCTGAGGGTTAACTAATATTTTAAGTGACAATTAACCCTTTTAAATTTCTTTGACTAAGAAGAAATATATTTCTCCTGACAATCAAAATAAAATACTCCCTTTTCTGCTTTACCTCTATTTCATTTGAAATTTGGGAATAAACATTTTAATTACATTAGGATTAGATGGACTAACTGATGATATTCAATGAGAAACAAAAAAAAACAACCCAAATAACGAATAATATTTTGAAGATCTGAAAATATATTTATTTATTTAAAAACAAAGAGGCAAAAATGACTTATCGGGATATGTGAACTAAAGGCTAAAACCTAGGGGTTCCATAAATCGTTATAAAATAAATTCCCTTTGTACGCGTGGGTATCAATTTCACGTTGAAGCATTTATGAAAACCTTAATATATTGCAAACATATAAATATTATGGATAAAAGTAAAGGTACGATAAGCTTCGAATTGATACGAGTATTCGGGTCTTTTTTACTCCATTCCTTTATAGTAATAATCTAGTGATTGTTGTAAAATTAGTTGTTATTGTAACAGTTACCAACCTCGATGTTAATTATTGTGATATGATTTTAAATAAATGTTTTCACCCGTTAGTGATTATTGTTACTTTAAAACCACTGTTACCATCACGAGATGGAACAAAGTAGAAAAGCCCTAGAATGTCACTGAATATAGGCTTTATATAGTCTCGTTGTCATACTTCTTATTACTTAGTTCCTTATCAGAGACTTATTCTTGTTTCTTAATTAAAGTTCAACAAGCTGCCTCTAGATAGCTCTCCTCTCATTCCAGTTCATGGTGGAATTCTGTTCCTCTCCAGCTAATATTATTTTAATCGTATTAGCAATAATATTCGACTCTTCAACATTTATCCATCACAATTTTTGTAAGGCTCGAAATGCAGAAGCTCTGGTCATAAACGAGTATACATACAGCAAAGTGTTATTTTCTAATTTTGTTGTATACAATCACACGTAATTATGAAATTTCCAGGAAAACATGCTATCCTGTTAATTACCTTGCACTTCCTTAGAAATTGTCTACAACCAATGATGAAGTCATAATTAATTACTTTATGTATAAGACATTAACACATTCAGTACTGCCAGACAAATGAAAATATGCAAAGTTATAAAGAAGCAATAAAAACCAGAGATTTAACTTTCAATTCTAACTAATAGTAAACAAAAAACAGGTAAAGCCTGTTGTGGCAATGGGATTCAATTTTCAGACGAACTCATTAAATAAAATCCTTAGAAAAGGGTGGTAACCTGTAGGTAACCCATCCCAATTAGCCTTAGTAGCAAAAAGTGGACGTTAATAAATAACATCAACAAAAATGGGATAAATTTAGGCATAAGAAATAATGGTATCAAGGAAAATAAATATTGGGCTCCTATATCGCACTTCATTCATATCTTTTCTGTTTATGGTTTAAACTTGTATTGTAACCTTATTTTCAGCTTCTTAGATGGAGGCCATCTTGAAACAATAACTCATCATTCAAAATGTTTTGGGAGGAAATTATAGGCTAGACTGAAACCATTCTGAAATAACTTGAAATCAGGAAAAAAGTATTTGCTAAACTAATAAAATATGTTTAGCAGCTAAATTTAGTCGTCTGCTTTATTTCTCTTTTAAGTATAATAAAAGTTCTTGTCTGGTATTGCCTTGGGAATCTGCTAACTAAAACACTTCATAGTGGCTTTGCCAATTAAAATTGAAGAAGGAAGGTATAACAGTTTCCCTTGGGCAATTAACTTCATATCTAAATGTGTAAAGTTTTGATTTATGTTATAAACTAAGTAATATTTTAGTCACAAAGATTTGTGCAATTATGTAACTACAAATTACAATCTTAGCCCATTCCACCAATTTAAAATATAAATTGCATTGTTTTGTAATATTCATAATTTAATATTAATAATAAATACAATTAATAAAGATTTTATTGTTTTAAATAAACGGAGATAAAGTCGTAAATATCATTAATCACACACATACACTCATAAAATTTAAAGACAGATCTTTTTCTTGTTATGTACTGCGTAGTCAGCTTTAAACAAAAATCTAAGAGGTTGAATACCTCATAGTGAGTTGAACAATAACTGTCAAAAAGAGATGTTCTGTTCTACATTTGCAATCCGTTGTATATTCTTAACGTAGACTGGATTTCCTCATTCCAACAAGAACAAAAAAGCAATCAGAGTTAGTTGCCTTATGTATCAGACTAGAAGACAAGGAAAAACCTATTTCAGTAATATAAGTTAGGGCTGTCCCAATACATTGGGTTGCTGAAGACGCAGCTAAATACTCCAGGTGGACGATATTAATTTTAAAAATAATAATTGTAACAGTTCTTTTAGGTTATTAATGGTATACATTCAGAAAATAATATAAAAATAAACGCATTAGGAAAACTGGGGACAATTTCACTTAAGGCAAGAATTAATTAACTCGTTAGTATTTAATAGGCTTTGTCAACAATGAGTTTGCTTACTTATGAAAAATATATTGTATTCTTCGCACTGGGCCCATTCCTTTCAAGAATATTGATATAGGTTATTCAAAATTTATGTTTGTAGAAAATATTTGTATAAGGAAAAATGAAATGTTACTATATTATTTCTGACGAGTGAATGAAAACATTCTTCAATAAGCTTAATTGAAGGATTGACTAAATGCGACTAAAAAGTATTAACAAAAACACAGAGATATATTCTTGTATTTTCACATTCTTTTAGCAGAAATCTCCTAATCATTTTTGTCATCTCCTAGTCAGGATCGATGGACATTTGTGGAAATTTTCCAAAATTCGCGTCATGAGAACAACCTCAATAGCCTACCTTATTAAATCTGCTAATATTATGTTGCTAATTCTGAAGAGACAGGACTCAATATGTTAAAACACCTAATGGCCGAAAATCATGACCAGGAATTGGAAGTTTTGCAATATTAAAGAGGATGTCTGCATGTACCTAACATATTTTATAGAAAAAAAAAAACATGTGTGAGAAGTTGGCTTTATATTTTGATAAGAGATAATCTTATATTTAGGTAAATTGGGGGAACCTTAGTAGGGAGTTTATAAGGTAAAGCGTGGTGACTGTAGTCAATGGACTTACGGACGTAGAAGATCAAGAAAGTCCTGGACCACCTGAGACATACTAGTTGATCCCAGCATCACTCTTTACCATCTGTGTAATACCAGCTATTTAACTAGAATGTAGGAATTCTAGGATTTAGGGATCCCTAAAGAGAAGGGAATCTTCCGAAATACAAAATGGATAAATTTAATGTCATAAATAACATAGTTGTGATTCACAAGAATGAGGAAAATTATTGAGACGGTAAACACTTTTTTCCATAAGGATCAATAAGAAGGCCAAGTCCTCTACTGTTTTTTAATATTATGCAGAGTGCACTTTCGGAGTCAAAGCTCCATCCTCAATGCCTGCTGACAAACACAACCTTGCGTTAATTACCTTACATAACTTTGTGTTTGTCAGCAGGCACTGAGGATGGAGCGTTGACTCCAAAAGTGCACTCTGCATAATATTAAAAAACAGTAGAGGACTTGGCCTTCTTATTGATCCTTATCAATTGGTTCCTCTACTATCCAGCATATTCCAGAGACATTTTTTTCCATGTTCCTCACCTAGAGTTTGACGTGGGTAGTAAGCAGCAAAACATGTATTTGTCAGAAGTCAGAGATGATCATCTCAATCATGCCTGTGGGTCATGCTCTAATCAAGCTAGATTTCACAGCACCTTTTAAATATCCGAATTCAAACTAACAAGACGACTGAACTAGGAATTTTGCATAATAGACTTGAATAAATGTTTAAAACTGTGTGTGTTGTATTTATTAAACAATTAAATTTGAGTTTAGACTGTGTGTGGCTCATAAACTTTGTGAATGACGTCATATGTTTTGTTTGTTTCTCTTGTAATGTATTTTCACATTCTGGACTGAAAAACGAAATTATAACTACTATATTCATTTCAAATTTTATAATTGTTTATATACATTCTTAAATAAATTTCGAGATGTTATTTACTATTATCGAAATAAACTATAATCAGTGCACACTTGTTGATATTGTAATAATACTTAGTGAATATTATCGTAATTTGGTCGTATTATTTGGTGATGAATGTGGGTTTTTTTATTTTTTTAGGAATGAAAACGTGTGGCTAAGACAAATATTGATGCATTATAATCAAGGCTGGAAGAAGTTTTACAATTATCAGTAATCTACAACTGATTGGAATTTTAAGCAAGCCATAGCTTGTGTAGCCTTGTTTTAAATCAGTTGGATTTTTTGAAAATTAAAACTATTTCTTAGTTATCTGCGAGATTTTAAAGTTATTTAAACTGACATACTGCTGTTCTCTCCTAGTGAGAGAAAGGAATGAAGTAGAATTTCGATATCTTAAGCAACATTCCTAAATTTTGGAATGTCTTGAAAATTTAGCTGAGCATGAAGTATTTAGTCATATACTATAATAAAGTCTGAATTCTTACAAAAATGTCAGAAAAACAATGAAAATAACTAATTTTCTTGTTTGGACAAAATTTATATTTGAGAATTATAATGAATAACTTGATCGAAAAGGGCGTTCATGCAGAGACTGGTTAAACTTAGCAGACTTAACACGAGCTTATATAATTCACCTGTGATCTCAAGTCACCACATAATTCTATTTCTATGTAAAAAACCGCTGAGTAGAAGGGGCGGGGAAGAGGTTGGAATTACTGAAGGCTGAAAACAAGAAAATACGAATAACTTGATTAACACCTGTGTAACGAAAAAATGCATAATGAGCAATTGTAGACCACTAATTGTTTAACAAGAATTGTTCTATAACATTTTATGGTCTGACTAATTATTACGAAGGTATATTGAATAAACCCTCCCTATTCCGGGTCCAATTATAGCCAATAACAAATATAAAGTTTAGTGTTGACTGAAACTGTTTGACTGAATATCGAGTATGGTTTAGATCAAATAATTTTTTTCGAGACAATAATTTGAAATTTTAATTGGTGACGTCAACACACCTCAGATTTGCAGGTCTCTATAAAGGTCTCTTGAAAGCAATATCTGGAATTGAAGCTATTGTTAAAGTACTCTATAATTTAATGGAATTTTTGTTATATGACATCGGGTTTATCGAAGGCTGAAAACTAAGGAATCTTAATACGGGTGTGGGCTATTAAATAACGAGACTGACGCTGCTACAGAAGAAGTGCGCATGCGTCAAACGCCAGCAACTAACAGCTGTTATCGTGAAGCTTCCTCTTTCGAATATAGTGCCTCTCGCTTCTGTAAACAAATCAGTACAGCCGTAGCCTTCGTTCGCATTAGAGTTGTTTTTTTGTTTCGCTGGAAAAATGTTAAGTGTAACAGTAGAGCAACGAATTGTTGTGAAATTTCATGTGAAACTTGGAAAAACCGCTACTGAAACTTATAATTTATTGAAAGAAGTGTATGGCAATGAATGTTTATCGCGTGCACGTGTTTTTGAGTGGTTTAAGCGTTTTCAAGATGGCCGAGAAGACGTTCAAGATGATTCACGCCCGGGTCGCCCTTCCACGTCGAAAACGGATGACAATATCGAAAAAATCGGTAATCTGATTCGATCTGACCGTCGGTTAAGTATTCGTGCGATTGGTGAAACTGTACGAATTGATAAAGAATCCGTACGGCAAATATTACATAACAATTTAAACATGCAAAAAGTGTGTGCCAAAATGGTGCCTAAAATTCTCACATTTGAACAACTGGATGCTCGCAAAAATGTTTGTACTGACACTTTGAATGCCATTGAAAATGACCCAAACTTACTGGAAAGGATAATAGCATGTGACGAATCATGGTTTTTTATGTATGATCCTGAAACAATGCGCCAATCCATGCACTGGAAGAGCCCATCTTCACCGAGAGCCAAAAAAGCTCGAATGAGCAAATCAAAATTCAAAGCAATGTTGATTGTTTTTTTCGATATTCATGGGATTGTGAACCTTCACTGGGTTCCTGAAGGTCAAACGATTAATCAACATTACTACCTTCACGTTCTTGCTGAACTCCGCGAAAGAATAAGGAAAAAACGACCTGAATTGTGGAAGGACAAGTCATGGGTTCTCCACCAAGACAATGCGCCGGCTCATTCAGCATTGTCTGTTAAGAGGTTTCTAGCCAAATTCAGCATCCCAGTGTTAGACCATCCGCCTTATTCGCCGGATCTTGCGCCGTGCGACTTCTATCTGTTTCCTAAGGTGAAATCTGCATTAAAAGGAACATGATTTGAGTCTGTTGAAGCTGTGAAAGAGAAAGCGGCACGCGTCCTGAAGGAGCTGACAGAAAAAGACTTCCAGCACTGTTTCGAACAATGGAAGGTTCGCATGGAGCGTTGTAGGGATAAAGGAGGGGTGTATATTGAAGGTGATAATAAGTAAAAATGTATGAAATAAAAATAAAATGTTTACAGCGTCAGTCTCGTTATTTAATAGCCACACCCCGTTAATATACATGATAGAGAAAGTATGTGTATAACTAAATTTAGGCATTTAAATGTCCAATAAGATTTGTCACATACAAGTTTTCGATCCGACTTATAATTACAGAGATATTTCAAATTTTCGAATTCCCCCCAGTCGAATTTCAGTTGGTAACGATCTGATTTTTAGTTTACATGAGAGGTTTATATATCAAGTTTGGTAACGATACGACAAAAACTGTGATAGCTAGAGCTGTAATAGACAAGTATTTATATATACATTTTTTTAGAAGGTCGTGTCATGAGTACAACCTGAACATCTGATTTCCCTCGAGGAAAATCTGCTAAAAGATCGAAGATCAGTCACTCTGATGGGCCAGGAATATTTGTTGGTCGGATGCTGATCAAGATCATTGCCTCTCTCTCGAGCTGTCAATTGTGTTGAAAATAGTGGCTGGGTAAAAGAAAGGCGAGATAATGCTAGGAGCAGCTGAGACTTAGGGCTCTCTCGTGGGGCACCAGCAAATCCCGGCGGGCCCGCCAAGCAGGGAAGGAGGCTGTACATCACACAGTGTTACCACTTCAGCCATTATTATCCGACATGTTTCATGCATAATTCAAAGTGCCCTATGTGTAACAGTTCCGTCCCTATGTGCATGCACACCACTTTGACGTCTGACTGGGGCCATAAATATTTAAGCTGCTACCTCAGCTGATTTTACATTCAGTAATTCCGTGTAAATTTCATTTCAATAATTCAAGGGGGCCTAAATTCACGGATAACTAATGATTTTCCTCTTTTTACACCCCATGGAATTAATCTTTCATAAGTAGGTATATTTAAAAATTAAATGCAAACAATTTTCCTTCTCTAAGAGGGAAATCAGAAAAATCTTCCATCCAGAATGATATCTACAGTAGATATTGTATGAATTTCATTCAACAGTAATGGATGTTTATATCAAGTAGCAACTTTTATGTTTAATGTTCTCATTTTGACCTTTAGATTCGTAAAGTTTGTGAGGTATTCCTATAGATTTAATTTTAACATATATAAATGTATGTGAATATTGGAATATAGTTTTAATGAATTGTTTTTATTTAGTAATATAAAGTTAAAATATTCGTACATCTTAATGGGCTATTTATTTTATTATAAAATTTAAATATTGTTAGTTTAACATAGTTTAGGTATTTGGTTCGAAATTTATTTTTTATTTAAAAATCTAGTAAGTTTATTTAATGGGATATTTTAAATTTAGGCTTGCTTAGCTGAAACTGGAAATTGTATGCAGAAGGCATTGATTGTAATTTAATTTTAAGCAATCTTTAATGTAAATTAAACAAATGATAGAGAGCGTAATACTAGACTTATTAAAATATTTTATTTCATTAATTAATTATTTTTATCAAATGAAATAAAATTGTTTAGTTATATTACTATTAGTAATGACCTTATATTTTTAAATTGAAAATTTTATGTAACAACATGGGCCAGACTGTTATGAAATAAATAAGTCTGGCAGAAGACTTACTTCTATGGTACTTGCATAGTTATTCTCAAAATCACTCTTCTCCGTCTACCTAACTAATAACTATATTCATTTCAATTTATTAAATGCAGTGACGGACTTCGTTTTACATGAGAGAAGAACAGTCGTCACTCATCTTAAACTCATTTTTCTCGTGAGACGTAACATGGAAAATATTATACTCGTCCAGATTTGGAAAGGGAGAAAATTTAAGAGGATTTATTTAGAAAGAAAATAAACATAATAGAATTTCTGTAAAGGGAAAGAAAACATCTGTTTCCAATATTTTGTTACATTGGGGCTTTTCTGTTTTCCAGTAAGAATATTGGCGTCGGATTTGGGTGAGGCGGGGAATGTGAATGGGACCCAAGATGTTCTCTTTGATAGAAAGCGCAACCGTGATGTTCAGAGAAATAAAATAAATCCATCTTCCTCCTGGCGAGCAACATCAAAGCGGTCCCTACGTCATTGTTACACTGGAAGTAATCCTGCGGCACTCATGCATACAGCACATGGTTACGTCACCAAATTACATTATCCCCCCCAACATTACATCTTTTATTTATTTTTGGCCCCATTCTGATTTTATATTTTTTATGAAGAACGAATTTTATCAAGAGTGTCGTTTAGAGGAAATACTACTCTATTCATAGAAGACATTAATAACCTTTCATGCCATACTTCCGTTTAATTTAATCTAGTGTAATTGAAGTTTTTGGATATCTTCAATTGGATATTGTGTGTATTGAAAGGTGGATAAACTTTCACAATCAAATTGATACTATTTCAGCATAATTGTCAAATAATTAATACTTGGAGAACCGTTTTCTTTTTTTTATTTAGTTTTTTTAATTTCAGCGCTAAGCGCTTTCGGGTACTATTTTCTCCATCTTGAGAGCTACACACAAAAACAATAAGATCCATAAGGCATAACAAAACAATAAAAACATGCAGGAATAAAATCGTCTAAATAAATATATAGTAAATAATCATAGGTCAAATATTAAAACACAGAAGGTGAGAGATATATTGGGACATGGAAAGGAAATTTCATACGCTAACCTATTGCACTCATTGGGAAAGACAGCAAGTGACTCACGGGAGATTAGATCCAGGTCCAGCAATCCCACCATTGCAGAAAGCACTTAGCCCTTCAATAAAAAAGCATCAGGTTTTTATATATTAAAAAAAAGTGTTTAACTAAAGCCTTCTGGAATTAACTTAACAAATTCCACCTTTTTTAGCAGATTTCCCTTAAGGGAAATCAGCTATTGAGGTCTTACTCATGACGCGAGTTTTGAAAAATTTCTTCAAATGTCCCTCGATCCTACTGAGGAGATTACGAAAATTAGGTCCGTTCCAAATTATATATATATATATATAACTATATATTTGTCTGTTAACGCTCTAGCGGTCGCAATTTTTGTTTGATCGTAACCAAACTCGGAATTTAATCGTTTTAAGTAAAGAGGAAGATCAAGTTCGAAAATTCAATATATTTCCGTTATTATGCGTCGGATCGAAAAATTGTATAAAATCAATCTTATTGCAAATTAAAGTTACTATAAATATTGTTTTATACATTTATTCTGTATCTTGAATATTAACCGAGATATTTGCATTTGTATTCTGTGTGTGGTCGGCAGGAGTCGGCTATGTTCGGGACCTTCCGCCGAGAGCTCTGGCGGCCGTTTCTGTAACTGTTCGTCTCTCGTGAATAGGTTTAGAGATCCCTTATTACTACAGTTGTTATTGGGCAGATTTCTCTATTGAAAAACTTCACGTGGGAAATCTGCTTAGTTTACGCAGCCCCTGCGTGACGGACCTTTTCATATTATTGAAACTATCGTGACGTTAGTGACAGGCCGATTGAGGGGTGTTTGGGCCAATAAGTAAACTAAGCAGATCTCACACTTGCTAGTGTAACACACTAGTGACCTCATTTCACCATATATTCGGACTGAATACCAAATTGTACGAATTACTCGCTTCATATCTGAGCTACAAAAAATGCATAGAATAATAATTGTAGAGCATTAATTTTTTAACAAAGATTGGTCCTATAACATTTTTCGATCTGGCTCATAATAACGCAGATATTTTGAATTTTCGACCCCCTTTCTGCCCCCCCCCCAATTCCTAATCCGATTTCTACCAATAACAAATATGATCTTTAGTGTTGTCTGAAATGGTTAAATATCGAGTATGGTGTAGATCAAATGAACGTTTTCGAGACAAGAAGAGATTCAGACAGAAACTCAGTAGGACCCATAATGATTTAATGCTGCTAGATTTGCAGATTGAGTGTCGTCTGATTAACGAAAATTATTTTGTAATCAAAGTATATTTTAGACAAAGAAGAATATCTCTGAGAGACAAATTTTCTTTACTGCTGCTTCTTATATAGGAGTCTTCCCAACAACTTCATTCAATGTGTTTGAGTTAATACCCGTATTTTTAATATATTTCCAGGAGAAATGTACACATATACGCTTGCATTTGCGCGTGTGTATTCGTGCATTTGTCTGTTAACATTCGTGGGGCTTCCATTTTGTTTCATCTATGCCAAATTCGATGTTTAAACGTTTCACGCGCAAGATAAAGATCGTTGTTGGCTAACATTAAACAAAGAGGGACGAATGTTCAGTGAAGGGCTGAAACGAACAATCCCAAATATTTCTATAATTATTATTTCCATAAGTAAGTAATTACTTACTCTTGTTTATAACTTAACGGAATGAAATTTATATTTCAAAAATTTTAATCTAAATTGAATATTAGATCTAATCTAAATAGACAGCAAGCAACGGGAATATAGCAGGGCGAGCTCACCTGGAGAGGAGTTTGACACGGTGAAAATACTGAGGTAGAACCGGACAACATAGTGAGAGCAAGTTGAAAGTTATAGTGAAAATTTCAACGATGTTTTGTTAATTTAATTGAAGAGTCAAAATTGCAAGTTAATTAAATGTAAATAAACAGGAGTTCCGAGTCAAAATTATTGTCATGCAAAATGCTCATTGTCGGGTAATATAAATTTATTATAACTTTTTAAATTATTCATATTTGTGTATCACTATTTTGACAAGAAATTCGTATTGCATTTTTAATGCAATTCTGATAATTGATATGCTTATTGTCAGTCTGAAGCAATTATTTTTTCTTTAACTCACGGAGAATTGTTTTGGCCATATTACTTTGGGAAAAAATCTCTTTTTGGGAAGTTCATGTTCTCTTTGTATTGCCCTTTAATGAAAAGAGTAAAATTATTCTGTCTTAAGGCATGGATCTTGTGTTAAAAAATAAGAATAAACTTACAATATATATATATATATATATATATATATAAAGAATAACACTTGGTAACTGTTTTTCGTAAAGTGAGCAGAATCGTTGTGAGGAAAGATAACAGACAGGTTTGATCACAAAAACAAGACCAATATAGTTCGAAATCATATTCTGTGATATGATTACATTATATAAAGTCATATTTAAGAAATTCATATCAATCATCCGTTCACAAAAAAAAAAAACAACCATAAATATTTTTTTTTTGTTCGGCTGAACTAAAAAATAATTATTTGCTAAAAGAAAGGAATCAAAAATGGTCAGTAGGAGTTTTTAGACAACCGAGTGTTAAATTTCTAAGTAATAGCAAACTAAATGCTAACTAAATGGCCTCTGTAAGGTATGACAGATGGATTGATATCCATTAGCCAGTGACAGGAACAGTCAATGTTGTCTTGACTGTCTATAATCATCATTATGCACCGACTGCAACCTGATTAGCATATTCCAATTCCACTGGGCAATATGTCTTCCACTCCTAAACATTTAAAGGCATCCCACAATAGCCACTTTTGACAGGACGAATACAGCCATCAATTATGTCATTAATTATCGGTCACAGGAATAATTATGTGAACCTCATCGAAATGTTTCTGTGAATGGCAATCGATTTATATTCAGCATTTATATTCAGCCTCGCAACAATACGTTGGGGCTTAGGACTAGGAGTCAGGCAGATAGTCCTTAATTCATAAGATATTTGGATGAAATAAAGAATTCGTTTCTTCCAAATAGTTTATTAACTTGGACTATAGCCTTCAATCATCTGAAAGTCCCTCTCAACCTTCATTCAAGGCTAGTAAAGAACAGCACTACAATATCTAGAACTCTAACCAGATTCATAAAAAACCTAGGTCAGTTAGACAAGTCTGAGTTGCTTGGTTGAAGCAGTCTTTGCTTCGAGGACAGAAAGGATTGATGTGCATGTTCTCAATTTGAAGCAAACATATACATAAACATAAAATGCCCTTTGAGATAGCTGTTCCATTATCTTAAATCGTTTACACTTATGAGTTATTTAGACTCCTGACCTATTTCTCTATCTGTTAATTCACACGTAATGTGGATTATCCGGACTCACTGGTAATCGTACTAAGTATTTTTCTATCCGGCATTTTGAAAAAGCGGTGGTATGTTCAGCTTCTACTCAAGATGATATATCTGAATTATTGGGGTATGCTTTCCGAGCAAAAAATATTACTTCTTAACGTTTGGAAAAAAATCAGACACCGAATTTCTCTTAAGAACTCTCAGCAAGGATATTTAATAATTTTTATTTTAACTTTATCATGCTCTTCGGGTGTTCGCCGCGTTATTATATTATTTTTACTGCTTTAGCATAACAGGATCATATCTATTATTTTATGAATACGGTCATACGAAAATCCCAAGTTTGAATAAACTCTTTGGCACTACAACCGAAGAAAAGCTATCCCTTAAACCTCTGACTACTTCATTCAGTTCTGGAGTTAGTACACGATTTGAAATGGATGTCTTATGAAGGACTAGATTTCAGGATACGAAATTGCATAGGGTGATGTTCGTACATTAATGTTTACTTGTTGTTCGGAATTGGGGCAGTTAAAAATTAGAAATTCGTCCAGTCCCTTCATAACCTTTATTTCAAGTTGGTATTGAACTGTTTCTAACAATTTATATCGCCAAGCGTTTTACACAAAGTGCTCCGCCGGATTTTAAACTGTACAGACTGAGCTCAGCACTTTTTAATACAATAAACGTTCTTGTACAACTTTTTCAAATCTACGTTACGTCAGATCTGTCGATAAACCATTACTGCGGACAAAAGCCTTTAAGGGAGAGAACAGTCTGCACAACCGACCGTTTTAACACTTATGCAAAACGCTGTCCTAAAAGTTTACTAATTGTCAGTCGTACGCCATGAGCTCCCATTCATGTTGCCGATGAAGTAGCGAATCTATCTGACATCACTGGAAATGCTTAGCATATGTAACGACTGTTGCTTTATAATGGAATGTTGTTGACGTGAGCCTCAAAACCTCTCACACAATTCGTAGAATGTGACTGGCAGCAAAGGTAGCTTCACATCTCATACTCCTTACTCTGTGGAGATTCAATGCCAGGAATATTCCTCAAAACAAATTTCAAATGGAGCAGTTCATTCACTGAATTACGGCACTTGTATAAAATATTTGAGAGTTAAAAATCTATAGCTTTAACTATACTGTTTATTATGTAAAAACATTATATATTTTGTGTTTATTGTATTATTAGTAATCTGTTATAGTGCAAGGCACGCAGGGGCAGCGTGTAAGCTTTTCTATTCTGTAATTCTTCAGTAATTTTGCTAATTTAAACATGAATAAGACAAGAATGATGAGATGTTTGGATCAGTCCCACAATGTGAAAAACTAGGGGTTTCAAATTTCTATTTAAACTTTTAAGGTATATAAGAAATGAATAAATCAACAAACATAGGAAATTACATTTTCAAAAGGATTCTAATATTCAATGTTTCGATTCAATTTATAATAACTGAGTTATTGCGAATTTTCTAATTTCCGTCCCTGTAAACCCTAAATGATGCCACTCCAAAAGTATTTGATTATATATAACATAGTAAAAGTACAAAGAAAACAATACTTAAAATTTAACATCATAGTAAAACATTTCATGATGCAATTATCGTTAATACAAGATGAGCAAAATTTTGGTTTCACTTATTAAATACTTAAAAATGCGTATTCCTCTGTTAAACGAGTTATACAAAATTAAAGAGTAGAACACCAACCACAACCACTCCCCCCTCAAAATCCCCGTTCACTCTTGTCCGATTTCACCCATTCAAGACCATGATCTTTAGATAAATGAAACGTTAAAATATCGAGTTTAGTAAAGATCAAACAAAAGTTGCCGACGCTTGAGACCACAAAAGACACACACACACGACATGTATATTCATATAATTTTCGGATATTCGATATCATCTGGCTAAGAGGACATTATTCAAAAATCGCGGCATGTATCATTATTTATTAACGTCCACTTTTCGCAACTTAGGCTAATCGGGACGGGTTATCTACAGGTTACCACTCTTTTCTAGCCAAGATGGGATTTTAGGATGTTATTTAATGAATTTCGTCACTAAATACTTTCCTTTGCCCAGGCAAGAATCGAACACGCCACTTTAGGTTTACTATGTGAGATAAAGATCAACGCTTTAACTCGCATGGCTAACCTGAGCCCCTCGTGGCATGTAGAACAACGACAAACGCTGATTTCCCTTTTGGTAAACCAGCTAAAATTGATGGACAATAAGACCCTATAAGCGGGGGGGGGGTGAGCTATCTTGTCATTCAAAAAAAAGTTTTGAATAAAAAAGCGAAACTTTAACTATAAACATATACCACAGCGACAAAGCGATTTCGATGCAGTGCATCATCAAAAGTATCATAAGAAGCACTTGGTCTTAATCATTTTTACTGGGTCGTGTCGTTGTGATAAATCTTTATTGTGAAGGTTTCATCCTTTTATTACATTAACCTGCAATATAATCACTTCCAACTGGCAGAAACCAACTTTGAGTGGTAATGTAATATTTTAAAATTGTGGTTTTATACACCTTTCAGTATCCTGAAAGGCGATACTCATCCAGCTTTAACAATAAGGCAATATTTCTGGTAACATTCCACAGAGAAAAGAAAAAAAAATCAATGCTTTTGTTTTAAAGCATCACTAGGGCAGAAATGCTATAAGGAACGGATTTATTACTTTATCAAAAATGGAATTCCACAATTTTTTTCACTTATTTTTAAGTATTTGCCATTTTTGAAAAATATCTGCTTTCCTCTTTTCTTGTACCAACTAATCATTAATAGCTCTAAATCTTAGATTAGTAAGGTTTTATATATTGAAATGGAACGAAACTCAGAAGTGAATAAAAAGAAATTCAATTAAGAAGCAGAATTTATCAATTTCTTTTATTTAAATATAAATTAAATATTAGTTAAAGGAAATAGCGATGCGATTTTCTAAGAAACGAATATTCCTTAAATGTCTTCCCTTTTAATATCGTTAGAAAGACCTTATAGTATAAGGAACATCATCAAAGTCGAGCGTGGTTCACTGAACTTAGTGTAAATAAATATATAATTACTTTTATGTGTGGCAGAGAGGAAAAGTTTATTTTGGAAAATAACATGCTATATAATTTCTTTCTTTGGCTTTCGTTACAAGTGATTTAACATTTCACGCCAATTTTCTTAGAAAAATATTTTGTTTCAATGTTTAATTTTATCAACTATCTCGTGACTAAACCTAATTTCTGAGTAGAGTTATGAATTTTAATGGAGGGAAGGGACGAGATTGAAAAGCAGATATTGTAAAAGCATTAAATGTATTTAATTTTATTTATTTATCAATGCACACTAGTACTTTGTTAGGTCATTTAGTATCGATATTATTGAATTACTGAAAAAAAAGGACAACAAAAATATTTCAAATAATAAGAATAAGTTACTAATAGGCATGCTTATCACGAAAATTGTCCATATGCTGGACTGACCCACATATAATACAACCTACATTCCTCCAATTAGTAGGAAACATACATAAACAAGATATCAAATGAACGCTATTTATGATATATTTAATGATATTGTAGAGTTAAAGTCAAGAAAAATTAATTAAATGGATATGAAATGAATAAACATAAAACCACATAAAGGAAGAAAAGATTAAATGGTTAAAGAATTAATGTTACCATATTCACATAAGAAACAAAAGGGCATGGTATTTACAAATACAAAACAGATTTAATGCTATCATTAGAAAAGCAAGTAAGTCAACTGTCATTTCTATTAAACATGGCTTATCAGTCCCGATATTTTATTTTCAAAACACTTAAATTTATTAAGAAAAATTGCCAATGATAACCATAAGCTTAAAGAGAAAGTGATAATATAATATTAGTATTATGCATTTTTTTTATTATTTATTTTAATTGTATTCCTTAATTTTTAATGGTTTGGTTGTTGTATTGTTTCATTTTCAAGTTTCTATTTACATTTTTTAATATGTATATATATTTTTCCATAAAAATTGTTACAAGTTTTGACAAAATGCACATATGCAAATGATGGCAGAAAAATAAAATACCTTCACAAGGGTGTAGATGTAGATGTAAGTAAATAAAAAAAAAAACTTTTTAATTTTTTGACTTGAGTAAAAATATCTTAGTACTTATTTTTAACCGGAATTATAACACTAATTTTAACAATGGGTTTACAAAATAATTAAGTTTTTGATATTAATTCGCAATTGAGCCCCAATAAATATGGGATAATTTGTTTAAATAGCGATATTGATGCATTTCAAAAATAAGTCTGTCTCATTCAATCTAGTCTCTAATAGGGCACAAAATCAAGACGTTATTATTTCTGTAGATATTAAGGAGTGCGTTTGACCATTCATGGTGGCCGAGATATTTGTAGCAGAGCACGAACCCTTAAGAGAAATCAGCTATTGAGGTCGTACTCATGACGCGATTTTTGAAAAATTTCCTCAAATGTCCATCGATCCTACTGAGGAGATGACGAAAATTAGGTCCGTTAGATGGACCTCATTTTCGTCATCTCCTGGGTAGGATCGATGGACATTTGAGGAAATTTTTCGAAAATCGCGTCATGAGTACGACATATATATATATTTCTCTGTTAACACTCTAGCGGTCGCAGTTTTTGTTTAATCGTCACCAAACTCGATATTTAATTGTTTTATGTAAAAAGAAAGATTTCGATCGTTAATGGCTGAAATCGGACATGGGGTGTTTAGAGGGGGGAATTTAAAAATTCGAAATATCTCCGTCATTATGCATCGGATCGAATAATTGTATAGAACCAATCTTATTTCAAATTAAATTTACTATAAATATTGTTATATACATCTATTCTCTATCTTGAATATTGACCGAAAAATTTACATTTTTCTGTTTTCAGCTTCGAAGATGAGATCGGCTAACTTCGGTTCTAGTCTTGAGTTTCCGTCAAGAGCTAGTTCGGGCCGTTCCCGTAACTGTTTGACTCTCTATTCTGAAATTTCTTTATTGTAAAACTTCCCGTGGAAAATCTGCTTAGTTTACGCAGCCCCTGCGTGACGGACTTTTTTGTTATTGATGTTCGCATTTTTAGCAGATTTCCCTTAAGGGAAATCAGCTATTGAGGTCGTACTCATGATGCGAGTTTCGAAAAATTTCTTCAAATGTCCATCGATCCTACCCAGGAGATGACGAAAATGAGGTCCGTTCAAAATTATATATATATTTGTCTGTTAACGCTCTAGTGGTCGCAATTTTTGTTTGATCTTTACAAAACTCGGAATTTAATCGTTTTTTGTAAAATGGATGATCAAGTTCGTTAATGGCTGAAATCGGACCAATAGGAGGGGGGGTTTAGAGGGAGGGATTTTTGAAAATTCAAAATATAGCCGTTATTATGCATCGGATCGAAAAATTGTATAGAATAAATCTTATTACAAATTAAATTTACTATATATATTGTTCTATACATTTATTCTGTATCTTGAATATTAACCGAGATATTTGCATTTGTATTCTGCGTGTGGTCACCAGTAGGCTATGTTCGGACTTTCCGCCGAGAGCTCTGGCGGCCGTTTCCATAACTATTCATCCCTTGTGAATAGGTTTAGAGGTTAGGTTAACTGTTTTTTGGGGCTAGAAACTAATGGGTTATTACGCCGTAAATAATGTTTTAGGTTTAGAGGTTTCTTACTACTACAGTTGTTATTAGACAGATTTCTCTATTGTAAAACTTCACGTGGGAAATCTGCTTAGTTTACGCAGCCCCTGCGTGACGGACTTTTGTTATTTGAGACATATCGTCTCGTAGTGAATGCTCCAAATAAATAAATATTGATTTAATGAATCATGTTTTTTTCTTTGTTTTTTATTTTGTGAAATCTAGAGTATATGTGAGTAATTAAGTGGTCTAAGTATACTACATTTTAAACTGATACAATGGAATAAATTTAGAAAAAAGTTAAATTAGTAAATAACAGCACGTGCGTATTATCGTCTATGTTCTTTAGTGAACTTCAGGTGAGTTACAATTACAAAAGGATATGAAAGAAAAAGGTAAAGAAGAAATAACATAATTACAAAGAGATGAATGTGGAAAGCAGCGGTAGGAGGTGTTGAAAGAAACAAAATAAAAAGACCCCTGAATTTAAATGAGCGCAGGAAAAAAAAGTAACTTCTAACAAAAAGAGGGAAAAAAAGATAAAGAGAAGTAGAAAATACGATGCAGGCTGTATTAAAATAGGAACTCTGGGGGTAGAATTAGTGAGGTAGTGTCTAATTGCAAGGCGGAGCTTCTGTTTATTTTATTCAGACATAATTTGCAGTCTATCGGTCAGATTTAATCCAATTTCCTGGAGCAAATGTTGCCCTATGTAAGTTAAGTCATTGGCTCTTATACACTTGCATGAATGAATGTCGTTGGATCTAATGCCTCATGGATATGGTAACTTACTGGCTGATGGAATCATAAAATGAAAACACTGTTTATGGCCGTGTGTAAAATTAGATTAGTTTTAATGGCATTAACTGTAACTAAATTAAATATTTTTACTATTTTATTTAATCAAATTATTTTTTACTAAATTCTGTACAAACGATATAGCTTACCCTTATTATAATAATAATCCTAGTGAAGTAATTATTCTGGGCATTGCACACTACATTTTATTTAGCAATGCTGCTCACAAATCGGATTAATATGTACTCCACAGGAATCTACTCTGGGCCTTTACGCAATTAAGTAGCTATTTGAATATAGAAGTCGAGAAAATTGGTAATAAATGACACATATATAGGAACATGTTCCTTACCACAAATGAAATTTTCTAGCAACCGAAAATTTTCAAATATTTTTTGGAGACCCGTACAATAGCTATATTTATTAATTTCTGTGCTATGTTGACTACATCCTTAGAAAATTGTAGTTCCCTCCAGGATACCAATTACGTTTTTGTAATAACTTGGAATTCATGCAATGAAGTGGTCCTTAAAGTTATTTCCATAAATGTAAGCAAGATATACTTACATTTTCGGAGAAATGGTCAGAGATAACTCACTAATAATAAGTTTTTATGACCTTTAGATTTTTATGGAACATTTAGGTGATATATTTATTTCTTTTTTACACAAAAATTATCAACATATTCGATTGACCGTCCGCATCTATTTGTATGTCTAATCGAACCGATAGCTAGAATGCCACTATTTTACTTTGACAACGCTCTGTCAAACCAAAAAGTCGAGGCTAAATATATTTATATATATTTGTAGCCTCTATCTGTAAATTAGATTTTTTTCCTTGAAATGTTACGATTCTTTTTCGTTTCACAAGGAATTGAATGTATATCAATAATTTTTGGTTTTCCGGCCTGGTATTTTGTTTTCTGCCCGCTTTTCACGCCCAAATTACTAATCCAAATTTTATAAAACTTGGTACATGTACGGTACATGTACCAAGTTTTATAAAATTGATGGGATTTTACCCGGTAAATACCCAAATTCGGGAAAATACCTGGGAAAATACCCGGGAAAATACCGGATTGGGTAAATATTCGGGTATTTTTAAATTAGCTTCCCGAACTATTTTTGTAGTTATAGATTCTAAAACTTTTGTGTTGAAACGATTTAATGTTTGACTTATCAACGTGTACTGAGACTGTACATCGCTTTGCCGAGTCTTTGAAGCTGTCGATAGCTCCTTATGCGGGCTCCGGCACTTCTTTTGTCGGCTTCCAGCGTTGCCTTGCCAACAACAAAGCGCACAAACGATTTTAAAAAGTCCGTCACGCAGGGGCTGCGTAAACTAAGCAGATTTCCCATGTGAAATTTTACAATAGAGAAATTTCACGAGAGCCAAACAGTTAACAAAACGGCCGACCTATCTTTTGGCGGGAAACTCACTCATCCGTTATCCGCCCCGATCTCATAAAATGCAAATATCTCGGTTAATGTTCAAGATAAAGAATAAATGTATATAACAATATTTTTAGTAAATTTAATTTGCAATAAGATTGATTCTATACAATGTTTCGATCCGACATATAGTAACGGAAATATTTCGAATTTTAGAAAATCCTCCCCTCTAAACCCCCCTCCCACTGTTTCAGCCATTAACGAACTTGATCTTTCTTTCTACATAAAACGACTAAATATCGAGTTTGGTAACGATGAAACAAAAATTGCGAACGCTAGAGCGGTTACAGACTAATATATATATATATATATATATATATATATATATATATATATATATATATATATATATATATATATACAGTTTTGAACGGACCTCATTTTCGTCATCTACAAGGTAGGATCGATGGACATTTGAAGAAAAATGTCGAAAATTCCGTCATGAGTACAACCTCAATAGCTGATTTCCCTCAAGGGAAATCTGCTAAAATAGAGACTAGTTGCCTCTAAACATTTCTTTTGTTGAATAATTATAAATAAATAATAATTATTAATTATTATAGTTAATAATTATTTATTATTATAGTTAATAATTATAAATTATTATAGTTAATAATTATTATTATTATATTATGTAGATTTCTTTTGTTTCAATATTGGCTTTTTTTTATTTCCTCGCTTTTATCTCATTATTTACAGATTTTTTAATCAAACCTCAGTTTATTCATACCTCGCAAAATAATGAAGGAATAGTTTATATTGCATTTGTTCATAAGAATGTAAAAATCAATAAAAGGTGTGGAAATTACTGTAAAAAACGAAAATTCCCATAACTTGGGTTTTTTCCCACATAAATACCGGGTATTTACCAATTTGGGAAAATACCCGGGTTTTTACCTTTTGGGTATTTACCCTTCGCCCATCTCTAATCATGTACCTATGACCAGAAAGCCAATTTATCCTTTAGACTAAACTAATTTTCTCAGAGACGGACTGAAGGGGGGGGGGAGGCTGAAAGAAAAAATAGCAATATTTCGTTACCTATTTGTTTTCTGCAAATATGTATAAAAAATATTTGTTTTAGTATTTTACGTTGAATAGCACAGAGTATATTATAAATTAATTATTATTATTATTATTTATTGACGTCCACTTTCGCTATTATGGCTAATTGGGTATTACTCATTCTAGCCATGATTTGATTAATCTTATATCTTATGTTAAATTGAAATATATGGGGCATGCCTAATATGAAAACTGCACGGGGAATATATCTCGCCTTTCGAAGACTCTGCTTGAATGAATATTATTTTTTTTTAAATGAATTGCCTATTATACAAGCAGAAATTGACAATGTCATAAATAAATAAGTTCTGTTTGTTCTAAAGAATCTAACTACCCCTAACAAATATTTATATTCAGTAATAAAATTTAAGAATAACCTCTTTATTGCAAGGTGAAGATTTGAGTTATAAGGCATTCCATCTTTATTTGTATTTATGGAATGGCTACAGGAAAAAAGATTTCTCAAGACTGACGTGCGGACTTGAATTATATATGGTTGAGATTAAACATTTAGGCCAGCCCTTCCCATATCGCAGCTGATTTATTGATTCCTTTATTCGATTTGAGTTTTATAAAAGATTTTGATGGTGAATATCACCACTAGAATGAAATTTAACATTGAAAATGCTTGTGGGGTCAATCAAATTGATAGGTTAGGTCCTATCGGCAGACTACATTCTTTTATTACTCATGTTAGTAGACATTTTGTAACAACGAATTCAAAAATGTACTCCAATTTAACATTTATCACAAAATTGTAATATTTCACTCGTGGGGAACTTGTTTTCCTTCTACCCCACGTATATTTTTTCTTATCCTGAAAATAAAATGATGCAGAGCATGGAGGTGACAAAGAGTAAAATTGAATTGGATTATTCAACATTATTATAATTATACTAATGTCTCCAATTCGATACTTGGTAGGTGTGTTGAACTTTGAAATAGAAATACTATACGACAAAAATAAAGATTAATTTATTTAGGCACTAAATAATCCCTTCCTTTTTAATAGGTATAAGCTTAGATTTTTTTCCCATATCGGCTTCTGCCTCATCCATGTTTCATTTCCTAGTACTTAGATTAAGTTGAATTTGTGCAAAAAGTATGGAAACAAAAAAAGTTATCGTAAGTAAATCAGAGTCTACTCTGCTGTTTTTGATTTACTTCATATTTTCAGTGTGGTTTTGATTCATGAGATATTCTCTTATTTTTTTTTTGTTAATTATTTTTCAATCCTTTCTTTCTGGTAATTATTTTCTTTAAAAACGGATCTTAATTTGTTCTGAAATATTTAGGAGTTTTTATTTCTACTGCTATGAGTGATCTGTTGTTTAGTAATTTTTCTTGAATTTTAGGGATTGCTAGAAAATCAACTAATCATTCTCCGATGTTGTTTTTATTGTGTCCATTTGAATTCCAAAGTACAGTAAATTCTTCTATTTCGACGTCTAGAAACGTAATGTTTCCATGGATTTCAATTTATTAGGAAAACCAAATATTGCATTAGCTGTTAAATTTGTCAAAAAGTTTTGAAAAGTCGTTCTGATCGTCAGCAGTTCATAGGTTGACTACATATCTAATTGAAAATTGAATTTGAATGCCACAGTCGTTGATAATTTTTTCTAAAATATTAGACTTTATTATTGCACTGATAAACTATTTCCCATCTGTAATCCTCAAAAATACCAAATCAACGACCAGCTATAGAAGTTTTTTCCATTTATATATAACCCAGCAATAGCAAAGCCCATTAAGAAAATCTCTAAGGGTCTAGAAGATAAACTAAAAGACCAGGGAACTATATTTAATGTTTATAAAATAAACTGTTCTACCTGTGACAAATTTTGTATAGTGAATCGTCACAGAGCTTAAGGCAAATATTGAAATAGCATTGTAGAAATGTCGATAAATTAGAAAATAAGGCATGTCAGTCAGAGTACTTTGTGATGCCACACAGGAGCTCGGTAACCATTTTAGCAGCTTTCCCTTAAGGGAAATCAGCTATTGAGGTTGTACTCATGACGGAATTTTCGACATTTTTCTTCAAATGTCCATCGATCCTACTAAGTAGATGACGAAATGAGGTCCGTTCAAAACTGTATATGTATATATATATATATAAATATATATATATATATATATATATATATATATATATATATATATATATATATATATTTGTCTGTTACCGCTCTAGCGGTCGCAAGTTTTGTTTGATCGTTACGAAACTCGAAATTTAGTCGTTTTATGTAAAAAGAAAGATCAAGTTCGTTAATGGCTGAAATCGGACCAGTGGGAGGGGGGGGTTTAGAGGGGAGGATTTTCGAATATTCGAAATATCTCCGTTACTATACGTCGGATCGAAAAATTGTATTGAATTAATCTTATTGCAAATTACATTTACTATAAATATTGTTCTATACATATTTTCCGTATAATGAGTATTAACCGAGATATTTGTATTTTTTGTAATGAGTTCCGCTTTCAGTAAACCCCCACTCCTACTAGGGACATATTAATAATAAGCTGATATCTCATGAACCATTATTAGGTTAAATACAAAATATTGTTTTCAACAAAGCTTTATTTTACGAGGTACAAACAAATACGTTCTGTTGACCCCCCCCCCTTTCTTTTTCTTGGACTACAAAAATCTGAGTGATTGAGATAGAAATTATTTTGATTCATTTCAAATTACTCCACTAGCTATAGTAAATAGTTTCCAATAAAATTAAAATTTTATATTCCGATATATTTCTTTAATTGTTTGTTTTTCCAATCTATCTATCGATACTGCGCTACAAGGTTGGTTAACCTGTTCGTTTACAATCCAGCCGTATTACGTTGTAGGAACTAATAACTTATATTGTAAATTCACTGAACGATTTCTCATTGCCGTTTGTAATTATATATTATATAATATAGCAGTGGCTATGTTCGGACTTTCCGCCGTGAGCTCTGGCGGCCGTTTTCGTAACTATTCGTCCCTCGTGAATAGGTTTAGAGGTTTCTTACTACTACAGCTGTTATTAGGCGGATTTCTCTATTGTAAAACTTCACGTGGGAAATCTGCTTAGTTTACGCAGCCTCTGCGTGACGGACTTTTTTTTTTACAGTGATTTTGGTAAGACACTTCAGTTTCATCATTCAATTCTTATTGATGTAAAGGATCCGTAACCATGACGAAACAAATCATGACTATCTTGAGATTTTTGTCTCTATAATAACATCTAGCAGAACGTCGAATAAAACCTGAACTCTGAAATTATGTTGACTACTTCACGGGCACAGCAGAGAAGGTATAAAATATCACACTATAGTAACTAGTACATTTATTAAAAAAAATAAACTATTTTGTGCTGAAAGAAACATTACTTTTAATAATATAACTAAATAATGGATTAATGAGGCCGACGAAAAAATATTTAAAAAATATAAGATATACCCCTGTTGAAAATGCATTAATAACTACTATTACATAAAATAAGAGACCAAGCTCCTTTAATATGAATTATAATTTACACAACAATAGAAATGATATTTGATCAAGAGTAAGTATATTCAGAGAGATGGGTTTAGAGATAGATTCGACTTGTTAAGCGGATTGAAGTGTGTTGAATTTCAAAACAATAACTAGCAAACTACTATAAAATCTCTGGTATATGCTGGATGGTAGAGGAACAAATGTATAAGGATCAATAAGAAGGCCAAGTCCTCTACTGGTTTTTAATATTATGCAGAGTACACTTTCGGAGTCAACGCTCCATCCTCAGTGCCTGATTAAAGCTGCGTTGCCTGGAACACGACTGCCGGGCGACCCACAGTCGGGGGAGTCGCCCGGCAGTCGTGGCCCAGGCAACGCAGCTTTAATCAGGCATGAGGATGGAGCGTTGACTCCGAACGTGCACTCTGCATAATATTAAAAACCAGTAGAGGGCTTGGCCTTCTTATTGATCCTTATACTATAAAATCAATTGGATTTAGCATGTACTTCAGTTGAATTACTCACCACCCATTTCACTCAGCCAGTATTATCCTTAGTGTGGATTGATTAAATGACTAATTGTCGAAAATAGTTTGGCCTAAAATTGGAAAATACGAGTGCGTTGGAGATCTGTTTCCTAATATTGGATATTTTTGAGTCGAATCGAACTTAGATATAGCTGCATAATTGATCTTATATTGTATTTTAGTCAATTAGACATAAGTAAGCTGCAAACCGATCCATCCAGTCACGGTTAAAACTTAAGTAGCTTTCTCGAAAGTCTCAATCGATTAACCAATAACCTGACAATGATTCCTTCATTAATCAGGGTTTAAGTCGATGTGACTCTAGTAAGAGATATACTTAGTTAACCAGGGAGAACTAAAACTTCAGTCGGTTTCAGGCAAAAACTGTGTCGTGTATCTAACCACCCGTTTTAACCAGCTTCTTCAATTGGGCATCAAGTTTTCTTGCCACCTGTTGTCACGAATGTGGTTTATTTCTCAATTGTATTAAGTTTCAGAAGAATTTGATTGTAGATAATCTCATTCAATTTTCCAAGGTTCAAGCGCAATATGGATATACTTTATTTTGCCATTCAGCTCAACTGGGAATCACCTCATTCATACAATCTATGGAGGTAGGCCAGTTCCTTCCATCTCTCATCCTCAATGAAGTATTACAACTTTCAAGATGGAACGATCTGCCTCCAAAAAAGTTTAGTGCTAAAATAAAACTATGAACGCTTTGGACTACTTTTTCAACCTGTTGTACGCTATTGGCCAAATATGAGACACTAATAGACTACTTTGGAAAATAAAAATTCTAAAGCACCTTATAAATCTCTGAAATGTAAAACTATATGTGTGGTATTTGAATATCACTTAGTACATAAATATTCCACGCAGCTTATAATTTTTCATAGAATAATATCTACGCTAGTTATCGATAATGATATTTAACGCCTGCGGATAATATTTTCTTAACGTATCTTACTCTTATCTTATGACAAAAAAAATAATATGATATTATTTTTTTTATTCATTTTCACAGACGTAAAACTTTATCTGCTTTTCATTTAAAAAAAGGCGATTTATAACGTTTCTCAGTTAATTGTGTGACATTATCAAAAACTGAACCATGCCATTTTAATGTAAAAAATTTATTCATGAGAACTAACTATTTGCGTTGACCTTAATCTCACATGGTAAATCTTGGGTGGCGAATTCAATGCACGCCGAGGCAATAGAAATTTATTTAGTGTCAAATTCATTAAATAAAATCATTTGTCCCATCATGGAAAGAAAATGGTGGTAACGTGTAGATAACCCGTCCCAATTAGCCGTAGTAGAGAAAGCGGACGTTAATGAATAATTTAATTTTGTTTTTATTAAAAAAATAATATAATCCATATCTGAATTAAGACTTCGTAATATCTAAGCAAATATTGGGAATAAGGTAAGAAACTATAGCCAAAAGTGATTGTAATTACTTGTCACGATCGTGAATGGCAGGATCTGAAACTCCTAGAAACGAGAGGTAGAACACCCCCCCCCCCTTGGAATATATCACAATTACATGGGCACAAAAAGAGGAGAAAGGGGCCTATAATGAAAAAAAAAACTCGAGAGGAAACTAGTTATGCTAAAAAAATAATAATAATAATTAAAAGGAAACACACACTCCGTCAAGATTTCCGCTTTGAGGGCCGTTAGAATAAGTAACTGCAACAATTTTAATCAATGGGTTGAACATATGTCTTTTCCCATAATAAAACCAGTTTTCGAATAATTCACTTAATTATTTAAGGATATTATTCCGATTTATTGTATATTATTAATATAATTTAAGAATATAGAAGTAAAAGGTATAATTTAATTATTTACTTTAGTCGACCATCTTCAATTTCCTTCATGGCCGCCCTCAACGTGACCACATGAATCAGCGGATTGCCCATTTGCTTGTCTTGCACGTTTACCCCCCCCCCCCCCCTACCCCTACCATACCACAATTTCGCTCGCCGATAAAAGGAATGAGAGCTAGTTTCTTGAGACTTGCCTCTAACAGTTTTGCACACCACACACCGTCATTGCTGCTTCTTAATGCAGCTTTGATTTTTTCCCATTTCCTCTACTCCTTCCTAAATATCCCCCACGGAAAATTGTGCTCAAGATCTTCAGGTAGTAAATTACTTCGTGATTCCTTAATTGTATATCCCGCTGGCTGTTTATAGTGCCTACCAGGCTCTTATCTGCTTTCCATGTAAAGTTTAAGGTATTTCCAAAACTTGTGTAATTATGCTACTGAAAATAACTTGAAGTATGCATGTCTAAACTTCAAGTTTTACCACGCACAAAACTTGTTACGCATTTTGCATCATAAAAACCATATAAGGATTAATAAACGTCTGGTTAACCTCCTGATGTCCTTGATAATAGGTATGGAATAATACAGCTGTGGACTGTAACGTTAGTAAAATCAAGTTAAATGTTGGTTTGATTCAACTAATCATTTATTTTATTATTATTTATTAAGGTTCACTTTTTGCATGAGTGTGTATGTCGATATATGTATAGCACACTAATACAACTACTTATAAAAAAAATATTGAAAATAATTTATAACAATGAACAACAACTGATTAATTAAGGTAGTGTTACATTTGTATCCACAAAAAAAAAATAAAAAGTTAATTGGATAAAGTATCAAGCCGTCATTTAACCTCATTTATAAATTTAATTCTTCCACACTTGGCTTGAAATTCACATAATTTTAGGGAGTGGGGGGGGACGTTTATATATATATATGCCAAACATGTAACATACATGTTTGTTAGTTTGCTGTTATTGGTTTATCAAATCGTTGCTGATACGTGTATCATTGGCAAAAGGGAATGTTTACCTACGATCAGAGGATGGATGGTGTCCATGAAGGGATTGAATAAACATTGAAACAGAGGTTTGTTGATTCATCGTGCTCTCCTCTGGAAATGCACCATCTGTTTTTTGAGGGTTCTTAGAAAATTAAAATCAATTTGTTTTTCTCTTTTTTTGTTAACAGGCTTTGCACTCGATTGAAATTTACATGTTTACCTCTGGAAGGTAATCATTTTGAATTTCAAACTGAGTTATTTTCATTGTTTCATACCAAAAAGGGAAAAATTCATAAATATATTCCGTTGGCTTGACGCTGATGCATAAATCAACGGCCGAGATAAATCATAATCATATCTAACAGAGAAGTGAATGATCTGAATAAATGTTTATTCATATGGCAGATGGAGAATATTTTATTGAGTATGGAATGGTTTAATTCATGAGATATGCCTACTGGTTTCAAGACGGAATTGTGAGCTGGAATTTCGTTCTGGCGTTCTCAATTCTAAGAATATTACCGGTTAAACATTAATTGAAACTTGGTTGTTGGAATAGTTTTTACAATTAACAGCCTTATAACTATGTTTTAGAGGCATGTACAGATTCTATGAGTAAGACATACTGTGTACATAATCACAGACATGAATGTAGTATTGAACGTATATTAAGCCAAAGACATTTGCACGTAATTCAAAGTCATATATCAGTTAATCATAAAAATTACTTTTGACCCTAAATGTTCCATTAATCATTCCTAAAATATATGAATAGAGTTCCTAAATCAAATTACTCTTATTTAATCCATGAAATAGATTATTATAAACGATATCACTGTTCTGTTCTACAGAACAATTTTTATTGAGCTTATTTCTGAAATGGCCGAAAATTTGTAGTGAATTTTCCTCTTTTACCTTCGTCAGTATTAATGCTTTAATTTTTTAGTGTATATCTCGTTTATACTTTGTTATACGACAAAAGTGAATATAACAAAAGCTACATTAAATAACAAAATAAACAACTTTTATCCTGCGCATACTTGCCGAAAAACCAACAGAAAACGAATTATCGCTATTTTTAATTTTAGACCTCCCTTACTACTCCCACTCCTGCTCCATCTGCCGTGCTGATTTGTAAATCTAAACCATCCAAGGCGTCCAAACGCATACAAAAAAATTCATTCAAATCGGTCCAGCCGTTTAGGAGTTCAGTGACATACACACGTATTGTAGAATTATATATATAATTCGGAATTGCAGTACATATCACTTGATTTTTCTTTATTTTTTTCTCAATTAAAGTTACGTGAGGCTATTAGTTTGTAGCTCTACTGATCTTCGTTTTCCATATTACTGTGAATACTTTTATAACCGTTCTTCGAATCAAAGTGCATTGGCATATTTAAAACAAGAGATGGAGTCAATTCCATGTGATATATTTTTTGCCACTGTTCACTTTTGGCACCCTAAGACTAGTTTCTGTCCTGGACGAGGTTGAACTTCAGCCATTTCAGGCCGCTGTCAGGAACCTATTCAGTAAATCCGGGAAACTTTTCCTATTTCAGGAAGCCAACTTGGTTAGTCTAAAAAGAAAGCCGACCAAAGACCAACTTTAACCAAATGAGACAGACTTAATCCTGGTATTGATCTCTTTCGGGGGCCATTCCTCTCTCTCTTTTACTGCATTCCCTCTCTGATCCGATTCTTCGGCTAACTGTATTTAAATTAATGGGATTATGTAGCATTACTCGTTATTTGCTTTCGTTTACTCTTCTAAATCTCTTCTTATTACTGGAGTTCATACAGGAAAGAAAAGCCCGTTAATTTAAATAGAAATAAGAGTAGAGATAATTGATATGTCCATATAAAAGGTAGGCATTGGTTGTTAAATAAAATTTTGTTAATATCGGAAGAAGCAATTCGGAAAATTTTCCAGTTAATACGTTACCTTTTATTTTAGTTAATCTGCTATTGAAATTCAGACGATTTTCCTAGTAGAGAAAAAGTCCATTCTTCGTTAGATATTCTACTGATAGTTTTTATTAATATGTACAAGGCAGCTCTTAGAAATGAATACAATTAAACTCATTAGCTGTGTTCAATTGCAAGCCTTAAACCGTTGTATTGTCCCTTGGAACAACTGCAACAGACGTCCATAAGGGGTGTTTAAGGAACACGTCCATAGGAAATTTTCATCATTTGCCTCTAAAGCATTGGTCTACTCCCCCATTGGTTTTCAAACAATGGCCTTGGAAATATTTCTCTCTTGGTTTGCATCAGTTGGGTTATACTTCAGGGAAAAGTAAAGAGAAAAGCTCATGAAGTGTGGGTATTAGACGAAGCCAAAAAAGATAAAAAACTATATCCATTGGATGGTCTGGAGATTGCGATGAACAAGAAGCTTATTGGTAGTCGCTGTTTGAACAAGAAGACCGATTGCTATAAGTCTGCAATGGTGGGGGTACTGGACCTCGATGTTATCTCCCGCGTGCCAGCCAGTCACTTGCTGTCTTTCCCAATGAGCGCATGCAAGTAGGTCACTAAATATTTTTTAGCTATACCTCAATGGATCTCTCACATTTTATTTTATTTTAGGACTTGACTGAAGTCTATGTATTTATATTCACTTCTGTTAGATATTTATTTTGTGTTTTTATTTATTGATATTAATATGACTAGTGACCCTGTTGTAATGTATAGAGATTTTATTCATGTTGTTGTTTTTCATGTGTAGCTCTGAAGATGGGGACAATAGTCTTTGAAAGCACTTAGCGCTGAAATAAAAATTTGTGAAGAATTGGACGCCTTTTTCTCTCTCCAAGTTCACTATATTCAATATTTCCAACAACACTGCTGTGAAACAGTAAAGCCAAATTAACCGCGTCATTGCACTCACAACTCATCTATTGCAAATCCAAATATTTCGTAGAATGTAGAAAATATCTGGAATTGCTAGATTAAATAAAGAGGATTAAAAATACGAATAATTATAAGACAAATTGTCAAGATAGCAAATGACCCTAGATATGAAAATCGAAGCTATCAATTTGAAAGAGAATAAAATAGCATTCCAAAAATGTGGATAACGAAGTAATAACACAATTTCTTGAAAATCATGATTTTACTCAATGACAGAAGTTTAATTTTTAAAAACGTAATGTAATTTACTCTGAAAAAAGCGGTACCAAGCGGAAAATATTCATATAATTAAAAAAGATAAATTAGACAATAGAAAACAAAATAACCACTTGAATAAAATGTTTTTAAATATTATAAACAACAAGTAATTCTTGTTCTAAATAATCGAATTAGAAATCTGATCGTACTTCATCAAAAAATTATCATATGCCTAAGGTTATAATCAGTTGGTTACGAACCATTCCACCGTCATAGGTTTTATCAGTTTTTTTGTAGCTTGGCTGGTGCAGGACAGTATGCACGATGTAATGTGAGAAGCCTCCAGTGAACTAACCTGTAAGCCTCTTCAATATTTTTCATTATACTCCTTTTAAAGCACCACGTTGGTGTAGCAGAGGAAATCTTTTAATATTAGCAATAACATTCTCTGGGCGACCGCAGAAGGGATCAATTTATTTACTCATTTTTGTATTAGGCTGAAAATTTCTGTTCATAATGAGGGTGAAAACAGAAACCATTTATCAGAATAATACGTCCTTGTGAAGTTTTAAATCTATTTAGAATTTTATCTTCTAGAAAGTTTTGGGATTGGACTAGTTGTGATTTGATGAAAATTACAATTAAATCTCCATCGAAAGAACTAGTAGATATCAAAATCAGCTTTCGTAGAAATTTATATGTTTAAATATAATTTGGGTTGTGAAGTGAGAATTATGGAATATAGGTATAACGAAAAGCTGTGGGTTGAGTTCAAGCCGTAGAGGAAGCATCCATTATTGCTCATAACTCTTGAAAATCGCAAGGAAATCCTGAAAGGTCTAGTGCAATAAAGTAAAATCGTCATTGTGTTAAGGCCTTTCTTCATCCCTATAAATATGTTATTACGATAAAAGTAACAAATGCATTTCATCTACATTTGTTTTCATAATATGTTCTATTACTTCGATTCTCAGTAGCAATTGTTTTTTTTTAATACAATCTCTACTGATGATGTATTTGCTCATTCATTTCAGCACTGACTGAAATTTTAAGTACATTAGTAACTTTATTTGAAAGAAATTGTTCCTTTATGTCGCTTACAAATTCAAACCTAGCATTTTCTTACAATCTTAATTAAGTGTCCATTATTTATATTTAAAAAATCATTCGAAAAACATTAAGTTATTCTAAGCAATTTTTAATGTAAGCTGAGGGTAAAAGGGTGCCAACGGTTTCTACAGACTCCCTCTACATTTTTACTTTTTAATGGATGAATCCAGGTTAGTGTAGATCCTGGAACTGCCATAACTCAAGACTCCATTTAATGGTAAAAGTTGACCGAACTTCAACCACCTCTCAGTTGTAATTTTTTTTTTCCTTCCTCCGCCTCACTTTAAGGCCAACACCAGACGAAATACTCTTACATTATGATTAGGCGGGAGCTTTTGCGTTAAACAAGATTTTCCTCTAAGGCATACAACTTTTTTTTTCTTCGTCCCTTTGCCCAAGAGACCGAAAAGAATCGAAGTGAATAATAACTCAAAGCCTCAAACTTTACTGAATTATTTTCATTTGATATTAAGTCACTTTTCCAGGTAATTGTTTTTAAGAATATCGCTGAAACAATCCCTGGTGGAAACTAACAATGTAAAGAACTCATCTAAATTCAGCCAACTTGATTTCACAAGATTTGTTAATGTTCCTTTTTTTAAAAAAAAATACACCTGTTTCTTTTAATTATTATTATAAGTTATTTATCAACATCCACTTTTTGCTAATATGGCTAATTGAGACGGGTTATCTACGGGTTACCACCCTTTTCTAGCCAGTGTGGGACTAAGGATTTTATTTAATGAGTTCGTCAATAAATAAACACCTATTTATTTCTTTTAATAATTGATCAAACCAAATATTCCTTTGTTCAATCGATTATTAATGAAGCTTATATTTTAAAGGACGTGCGAATGATTACTCCAGAATCAGCTAATAGTTGCCTTGAAAAGAATACAATAAAGAGAGGCAGTTATATATGTGTGTTAAACGTGGAGTCAATGTGCAGTAATAAAAATATTTGGAGACGAGAGAGACCAATAGTGAAAGAAAAAATAAAATAAATTAATTAAAAAGTATTGAAGTTTTAAGCAAATTAGAAGCTGTTATCATCCTTAGGAGTTTGGGCTGGTTAAGGCAAACTTTATTGTATTCTTTTCATATTTTGTACATTAGTAAAATTTAGCTTTGCAAAAATTTTAATATTTATTTAATTTTGTAAAACTATATTTTAACATGTTAAAAGATGAATCGCCATTGTAGCAGCATCTCAAATAAATACAAAAAAAATCAGAGAGTAGGATGTGCCTAGAGAGATGCTACTGGACTGAACTCTACCGATGCACTCAACAGTGTCCATTTACCTCAATATCTTAAGCAACTATTATACAACACTAAACCACAAATGAAGAGTAAATTTCGGATTAAAAGACAAGGTGGAAGACCCATATTAGAGTTCAAAAAATTAGAAAACCCCTAAACGTATTATTTTTTATTCATGAAAATGCAGCTCTTACTCGCATGAACATGTCTGAATGATCGGCCTATCACGAATATAGACATGGCGTGCTGTAACTAATAAGACGATTCGTAGAACAGCGAGCCAGAGCATTGTTGTCGATAATAAGGTGTAAGGTTGCTCTGAGTCATTTGGAGTAAGCCCCGAGTTTGCTCCTACGTCAAATTTTAGCCATTCTCAAGACAAAGCGAGTCTCTTTACTTTCAAAAGGTGTTGCCTTACTAAGTCGAGTTTCAAAGGAAGTCAAGTTACTTGTCTACTCCAGGCTCCCCCCTTACCAACCTTTCAAGCTATTTAACTCCTTCTAGATAAATCGTTAGTCTAATATAAACCAAGAAAATTATTTACTTCTCTTTTTTCAGCTTGGCAAACCTTTAACGTTCTGCTATTCCCAAATTTGACATTTCGTTTTTTGATTTGGATGATTTTTTTTTCTGCTATTTACTCATGGATGTCATTTTAGGTAATACGTATATTTAAAAAACCGATATATGACTTACTTGTACTCCAGATTAATTAAATAAAATGGTTTTGTAGCATTTCATTTAAAACCATTTCAGTGTGTATTATACCGTATATTTTGTTCGAATTCATCTGATCATTAAGATCAAACACATAATTTTTTAGATAGTTTTATGATAAATAAAATTTGTCCTATTTTCTATTTGTTCTTGGTCTGTTTTAACTAAAAGTGGAGTAGTTTACAAAAGTCTTCAATGTGAACTGGGATTCGACCAGAGCTAGTCACATGATTGAGTTATGCTGAGCCATATCAAGCCAAAAGATGTATTTAGGGTGATTCAAAATGTATAATACAACCGGAATAGTAATACTTCAATTGGGAGTATATTCGAGATGAAAGACAATTTCCAGTAAGAAAGAGTGAGCTTATCGGCATAGTTTCTGAAATTTTACTAATTAGATCGGTCATCTATACCACTCTGGGGCGTAAGTGTTTATTATGCTTGAACCTAAGAGTTTTGGAGAGAAGATAAGAAGTTGGCGTGACAGAGACCCTGTGGCAAGCAAGGAGATGCTGAAATAAAAAACTCACAGTGTTCCTGGTCTAGAAGATAGGTTGTGCCGTGAGGAGGGGGTCCAGAAGATGACGCCTGTGGACTTTAAGCCTCATGAATTCTGGATGTGACTTCAATGCATTTAATGTTAAGCGAGGAGGAGCACCAAAAATATATTTGAATGTTGCTATTTGGGCGCGTTTTGGTAAATTTGTCTGAACTTGCAGTCAAATATACCCAAGGATAGTGGTATCCACAAGTTGGAACCGATCAATTCACTGGCTGGGTATCATTCTGGGGCTAACTTTCGGTGGTTGATTAAACATACATTGTAATGATTTTCAGTTTTAGTTAATCGTGTCTGAAAGATGTAGGTTTTTACAAAAATTCTCATTTGGAATGAAACAGTCTTGATACCTGATAAAGGTTTACCTGGCAAGCTGCATGAAGAAAACTCCATTCGTCTAAACAGGATTCTATTAATAAAATTTAGGTGGAATGGCCATTGGAAACAAGTTTAAGTTTTATATGTTTTAATACGAAATCGTCAGTCAGCTAAATTGGTTATGATTAGGTTGGTTGGATACAGTTAATTCCTTTCAAATAAAAAAACTGAACATTTTCGCACATACAATACTTCATTAACTACTTACTAGGAAGTAAAATGAGAGTATCTTCTTGGGAAACACCTTGATATTGTTTAATCTGACGCCCAGCTTTGAAACAAAAATAAATTTAAAAATATGCGAAGCTGATAATGTCTGATCCGAGAAACCAGTTATGTCACTGGCTTCCTCTGAAGGGAGCTTCTAAAAAAAAAAAAAAAGTACCCTAACTAAATATAGAAATACTCGTAAATGTTCTATATAATTCGAATTACTCAGAAAAAAATTATTGAAATGACTGAAGAGTCTCAACGAAAAGCTTCATCAATGTTTCAAGTTTAAAGTGGGGAAGTAGGATTCAATTAATTTTCTTCTTAAAGGCTCTCAGAAAATGGATTTAACCTGGATTAATTCAGAAAATGGAACTTCCTCTAGTTATACTTTTTACCCTCCAGAACTTTCAGTTCCTTAGATCTGTTATTTTAAAGGAAAAAAAAATTCTTTTCTGGCTTTATGTCATCAGTGACACATAATGAACTAATCATCTTAGATCAATCGCTTTGGTCTACCGGCAATTTCCCCTGATGGGGCACCCCAGGCTGTACAAGTCATTTTCCAGGATATCAATTGCTTCTCTCATCATCAGGCGAAACGAAAAACATTTTTATGTACAGCTTGATAGCTTAGATTCTTTGAAGATGACCCAACCACCGCAGACTGAACTTCACTATAGAAGAACACACGTTAACCGTTGTCTATCAGGTGACTTGGTGGTGAAGCTGGTTCTACACTTGAATACCTCTCGTCTGTTACCTCTGTAATGTAAGGAGAGCAAGCATGCATATAATGCCTCATAATTATTTAAAACTAAAGACCATGTTTTTCAAATTCCTAATGATAGGAAAAGTTTACAGACGAAAGGTAAGGAAAGTCGTGGATTTTCAAGAGGAAAATACAATATTTGTAATATGCAACAAATGGAAAAAAGGAATTCCCTAATTTTTAATGAATAAAATTTTGTAATTTGATTATTAAATGAGTTAATTAGATTTTTTAGATTATAACCATTATAGAAACCGCCATTCCTATTTATTTTGTAAAATTCATATTTATTCATAATAACCTTGGCAATTACTTGTCATTATATTTTGTCGCTGAAAGAATAGTTAAATCTAATTTAATCAGCTGGTAGCGACACAATTATGCATCCTTAAAAAATATTATTAAAACAAATAAATTATAATTTATATATTTTTTAACGCTGGGTTAAACAGTATACAGATGAGGACTCTGAATGATATCAAAGGAAATTCATAAAACGATTTTCCTTTAAAATGTAATAGAAGAAAATTATTGGATTGTGTATTTTATTTTCCTCTCTCTTTTCCTGTCTGTTTTTTTAATTTAGTTATTAACAAATTATACACCCCTTCACCTTTCTGAGAAAAAAAAAATTATTCACCTTCTAGATATAATTTTTAATTTTATTAAGATTCCAGACTAAGTAAGAAATTTTTAAAATGTTGGTACATTTAATATGATTTAGTTTACAAAAATTACGTCTTCGTATTGCTATTAAATCCCAAGTATTTACCATATTTTTATATTCAAATTGAAGGGAAGAACAATCCATTTATTAACTTTTCCAAAAAATAAATAGACTTAGAACATTACTCTCGTGATCAAAATATTTAATAAGAAACTCAGTATGAAACTATCGACGAGAGTTCTTAAATATAAATCTATTTTTACTATAATTAGTAATGTCTCTAATTTCTTTCTCTATGTGTAATGTGCTTTGAAACTAACCTAGTAGGGCATACATGAAAAAATAAATGATTTTTGATGACCATCTAAACTGGTTGTTATATTCATTAATCTTTTCTATAGGTGGGTAAGCTTCTTTCAATGGGTAAGATAGTTCACTAACTTCATATTACAAATAATTTCATTACAAATCATTTTTAAATTACTGATTACACGATAATTTTAAATCAACCTGGTGATGAATGTAAAAATTAAAGAGGTACTTGTGGACTGGCAGAAAAATAGCCATATGAAAAATTATGATATTTTACCGAATAATAATGTTGGACCATACTCACGAGGTCCCGGGCTCAAGAAAACACTCCAAGTGCATAGGTTTAGTGAAAAGTCAAATGGTCACTCTTCCTGTCGTGCTAGTAGCATTACGGACGGAAACTCAATCATTGAGCAAGTACATAGTTAGTTATTCGATGCCGAGCAGGTGTGCCTTTTGATCACACAGCAAACTCATTGGACTACACCCACCCTTCAGGCATATTGTCAAAGAGTCATCATTTCCGAGCAAAGAGTTAATACAGAAAGTATCGATTTTGGCAGGGGAAAAATCTGGAGGACACAATTAAATCATGTAACTTCAATCGTCAATAATACGTCACGCAAGGAGCTGCAAAATTAGCGTTTTCTCTTAGGTGTCTATAATTTAGAGAATATATTTTAGTTTGAAATCATATTAATTAATCTGAATTTACAGCGTCCAAAATAAAATACCATCGTCTTGAGATTGCGTAATGAGTAGAAATAACTATCCGAAAGTTAAATAAAACCAGATTAAAATGTAACATAAGCACTGCAAAACAATTACAATCGTCCAATCCAGCACCTGCTACAATTACTTGGGGGAAAACAAACCAAATTAAGTACTTTTGAAAAATAAACAAATAACACCGAAATTGTATACGGCACAAGAGGATGGAAACGGTACGAAGGGAAGATAGCCGTTTGTCCTCAACTCCTCACACCCTCTCCGAATTTCCCAAGGCATAATGCTGGTTTGGAAGGAAGAATTCTACAGTTCCAGCAGATCCTCAGTACTCTCATTAGATGAGGCGATAATTGTCATCTGTGACCGAAGGGGTTGAGAAGCCCCATCTTCTATCATTTCTGTCACCTCTGGCTGAGGGTGTAAACGACGACTACCCCGTCTGTGACAGGCAAATGCAAGCGGATCCAGAGACCACCTATCAGTTTCTGAGCTGACTGATTGTTGGCGAGGGATTCCTTCGCCAACCCCGTGGAACCTGTAAGGTCTAAAGCTCTAAGAAGCATAGACTAGTAGCATGCTCCGGGGCGGTAGTCCCTGCGGTTCTCCCCCACCAGTTATGACGATACCGCTGGAATACCCTGAAGGGGATGGATCCACTGCCACACCCAACTCCTCCGTGAACCAGGTGGGATCTACTTGAGCAAGGCACTTGAATTATAAGCAGAACAGTTCCCATCGCATTCCATGTCTCGCTATGCCCATCGTGAGTCAACATCGGTCTGATAACTTCCACACCAAAACACTTAAAAGAAATAGGATATATAATGAAAAAATACAATAATAATTTATGTAGTTTAATAAAAAAGGAAACGATCTCCCGCAATATAAATTATAATCGATTCAATAACAGTTTTACAGATGTATGAAACATTATAATAACTTTTACATTGCAGTTTGTACTTCGGTTTCGGCTAAGACCTGAAGGAATTTCTGTGTTTTTTTGTCAAGTTGGAACCTCAATGATTGCTTTTTCTAAAACAATATCTAAGAACACAATGAAAACACTCATATCTCCTAACCCGCTATTTGTACGATAACATGTTAAAACCAATGTTAAAGCAAATTTCATTTGCACGAAGATACTTCCGATCCGACACATAAAAATGGATGAATGTCGATTTTTTATTTTACCACCACTGTGAAAATGTATTGTGATTGGGCCGATTCTGGATGTTAACGAATTCTTTTTCCCCCCGGATAAAAGATTAAATATTAAGCCTGATTTGAATTTCTCGTGGTTTGCATGTACATATGTAAATAAGTTTATGTAGTGTCGTCAGTGGAGAATGATCGGCAGCGCCACAGTGACAACAACAAACCATATGACCCGACCAACTGGGAGCTACACCATCTCCGTCCCACTTTAAGCCTATTGTCACCCAGTTAAGGCTGTTAGTATTGCCGTCACAGTTGTTTGTATCATCCTTCAAGCTCAAGTTTAGAAATTCATTGCCTCGCCCAACAAAATACTATTAATACGAGGACTGTATTAACTTGACTTGACTTTCATAAATCAAGAGAAATAGCGTATTATTGTTGCCAAAAGAACCTTTGCATTTCAGAAAAAAAAAACTTTCAGAGTCCTAAAAAGAAAACAAATTTACTAGAGTACTCGTTCTCATTTATATAAATCAATTTCAGACGTAAGGTTTTACTGATTGGTGAAGAATCAGTCCAATAAAACTAAGTAAATCCAAACATCACCTGTTTTGTATTCTGTAATCTTTTATTTGGAGACTAAATGTAGACATATATTCAGTGGTGTTGACCCAAGCTACAAGGAGAAATACTGAGGGACATGAATTCTCTTATCGTCTCAACCATATATTACACTATCCCACAGCAGTAACCTCCATATAAATAAAACGAAATTTATTTCAGAGCCCACAATTCTTTGTTATTCAGGCTTGAGAGAGAGAGAGAGAGAGAGAGAGAGAGAGAGAGAGAGAGAGAGAGAGAGAGAGAGAGTGGAAGAAAGAGAGGGTGGGAGAGAGAAAAAGTAAGTGAGAGGCTGAAACCAGACAAATGGCAATTCACGAAAAAGGTCTACCCCAGAACGGACATCCTTCCATATTTTTTCACACAACTGGTGAAGCTATTGAATTTTTGAAGGCGCTCTATTTCTTCCAGAGTCGTAAAGCTTTTAGTCACTAACTTGGTATTAGAGGCGCTGAAAGATCTTGAATTCCTCCATAGTCTTGGATATTTTTCGTCATTCTCAGTCAAAACTATTAAAATATGGATGCCGTAACTCCGTTAAGTCAAATCTTAAGTCTTCGAGCCACCTTTGGTGGGAATAACCATATTCGTACATGCAAACTAACTCATTTCCTACATCGATCCATTTTTGTGATATGACCCAAAAGTTGAATTCAATTTAGCGCAGATGAATTCAATTAAAGCCATTGCTATTGTTCCAAAATTGCCGAGCATTGGCCGATGTAACTGCCATAATGATTTTGGTAAACCATAGAGTCCTTGAAGCTTTGTGAATTATTATTCTCGAAACACTGAAGAACAAATCCAGTGATTAAAAGCTAGGATGAAATGTTTTTAACAACGATAATAGAAAATTAAATATTTAACAAGTTTGATACTACAACACATTTCGATTTGCCCAATAATAATTGAGGTATTTTAAATATTCGAATTCCTCCCCATCGAAACCCCTGCTTTTCCCGGTCCAATTTCAGTCATTAAAAAATGTGGTTTTTGGTATGGGAAGAGAAGGTTAATATCAAATAGAATATTGAGCATAATGAAAATTCTTACCTTAAACTTAATTTATTTCTATGTATCTCTCAAAGTAAAAGTAAGTTGAAAACCATATTTGAAATCTAATCTAAGAATAAGATGCCTTATGATATATCAAGTTATTGTTAACTTGAGATGAGTAGGAGTGGGGTTTACTGAAGGCTGAAAACTAAAAAATGCAGTAAGTATTTAAGTTGGAGAAACAACATATAAAACGTTTTATGCAAGTTTTCGACCAACTCTTTTCTAACTTTATCTTTCCATTAACATACAACTATTAAATATTGACTTTGCAAATGATCAAACAAAATTCACGACCGCCAGAATGGTAAATGGATTCATTGGGTAGAAAACATTCACTCCTTTATCACATTTATATAATGTCCCACTACATTTTTATTGGCGAATTGTATTCTAAATATCGAGCTGAAAAATGGCATATACAGAAGGTTTATTTTTTATATTTTTTAAATGACTTTTTTTTATCCATTTATGTTTGATAAGGTTTTGATAAAGCTCATTTGCTCATTGGCTGTTGGCCAAATATTCAACAATATTTGTTTTATGCAAGTTTTCGACCAGACTCTTGAAACTGAAATATTTTGAAAATTAAAACTTCCCTCTCTAAACCTCTGATTCAATTTCAGCAGTTATCTAACTTTATCTTTCGATTAACATACAGCTATTAAATATTGACTTTGCAAATGATTAAACAAAATTCACGACCGTCAGAGTGGTAAATGGATTAATTGGGTAGAAAATATTCACTTCTTTATCACATTTATATGAACTGAAATATTTAGAGGATTTTAACGAATGTGTTGAAGAATAGAAGTGAGCAGTTTCTAAGAAATTACTTTTTGTCGTTCTATTTATATAAGAATGAGATTAACGACAATATTATTAAAATCAAGAAACATTTATCCGTAAGGCATTTTTATGAAAATTATAGATTTCTTTAGCTAAACTTCTGGAAAGATTTTTAATTTCTTAAAAGTCATTGTAGTATTTAAAAAAAAGAAATAATTAATTAAGGTTTTATTTAATTCGCTGAAAACCCCTTTTGTCCGAGTGTAGATAAGGTCATTCTAAGGGCAGAAGGCAGGGAAGGTTCATCTTAGGGCCTTAACTCATTAACCTTAATTTAAGCGGGGCTAATTGTGTTTGCCGTATTAGAAGGGAGGTAAGCGTAATTTAACACCAGCTTCCGAAAGGCTCAAGGGCCGACCTTTGGAAATATAATAAACACAAGCAACATTCCAAGCTATATTTCTCCCATACAGCTGTAGCTATATCTTGGAAAGGTAAGAAATAGAAGATGTAATAGAAAGTACCTGATGAGCATTACAGACTATGTACTGAAAATGTGGAAAATCAAAAAGAAATTGACTGCCTCCTAGTTGTTCGTCTTTGATACAAATGTAAAAATGCATTTGAGAAGGGATAAAGATGTGAATGATATGAAAGGGTCTTGAATATAGTTAACAATAAAAGCTACAACATGAAAAAGGAGAATTATTTTTTCTGGTAATTGATAATTCCACATATTCTGGTAAAGATGGAGGCCACATAGATCTTACTTCCTTGGTGTACTGGTGGTAACTGAGATCAGAAGCTTAGTAAAAGGAATGGACATGGGATCTGTATAATTAACAGTTATTCGTTTCATTTAGAGCTAAACTTCATTAACGGATCTTATTCGATTGAGTGGAGTGATTGGAGTTCGGAAAAATCGTAATATTTATTTGCATTTCCGTCGAATCGAAACATGTTATAAAGCAAATCTGGCTAATACATTACTGCCATCAAATAGCCGATCAATGGAGTATTCTTTTTCTCGAATATTAAATGATTTTATATAATATTTTAAAGTTAAATTTCTTCCCACCAAATACTATCCCGCCATAAGTGTTCCCTGTATGTGAGTATAGCTCTCCGAATGCAGTTAATCTTGCCAGTTGCTTGGACGACTAGCCTTGTTTTTGGCCTCTTGTTTAATCTTTCAGCTTGATCTTTGTTTATATTTATATTCTCGCCAAATTTCAATTACTTTTTGCGATCTATTTCATTATTCTATCAATATTTTGTTTATCCTCTTCCATTTAATTATCCCACAGACATGTATTTTTAAGCCCAATAATGCTACATTACTACATAAGATTACTAAATGTCATACATCCACTTTTAATTCCAAGCATTGTTTAAACAGGATTTTTATTAGGGAGAAATCGTAAATGGAATGTGCATAAAAGACCATATGTGTTTCTTGTACCGTTTTCGCGTTTCTAAGCGACTATTATGAGTAGGAGAGGTAGATTACGCTCTCTTGGAGGTGTTCCCACTCTGTTAAATTTCGAACTGTATTTTTTCTTATTTTTTACGTGGAATTGTTCTTTTTCGTCTTTTAAAAGTCCCGGGGTTTTGAAGTATATAAAATTGAATCTAATAAAGAAAAAATAACAATCTTACACAACCGATCAAGATCAATAAAAAGGTCTTGTCCTCTACAAGTGGTTTAATATATGCAGAATGGAAGATCCATTATCAGTGCTGATTAGAGAAGTGTAGACTGTAACAAAGCAGCCGGGCTACTGATGATGTTGCTTGGTCTCTGAAAGTGCATTCTTCATATGTTAAAAAAACACTAGTAGAGGGTAAAGCCTTTTTATTGATCCTGATCAATTGGTTCCTCCACTTTCCAGCATCTCGGGAGAAATCACTTCCACAAATGCTTCTAATAGCTTGAATAGTGCAAACCTGAGAGGAAAGGTTATATTACAATAGTTCATAAAATGAATTTACACTGGTTCATAGATGAAAATCAACAACAATTGTATATGAAACCAAACCATATGAATGTGTTCTTGTTCTTTTTTTAAAAAAAAAAAAAAAAAAAAAACCTATTAAATTCTTTTCTTGCCCTACGGTACTGGTTTCTTGGCAAATACGGGAGACTCTTTAAGTTTTCCTTCTGTTAGATATATAGATACAGTACTCTCAAGCAAATTTAGGGAAATTATATATAAGCAAGTACATGCAGTAAAATAGTTTTTGAAAAAGTACTCATTTTTAAAAATATGTTCAAAAGAACTAATAGAAATTTTTAAAACCACCTAGGTATAATTCCGGAGCATTGTGTTTACTGAATGCCAGTTACAGGTTTTTAGCAACTTTGTAGACTTTATAAGAAGTCGATTAACTTAACATTAAGGGGGTTCACCAGCTCCCTTACAAATCATTTCAGTACCTAATTCTATTCTTATAGAATAATTTACTTCTTTTTTCTTGATAAAGTATTGACAATGCCATTGATTCTGCTCTAAATTCCGAATGAGAAAATGGGGAGAATCCACCCCATCAATCGGTTGTTCAAATATTTCATCCAATATGCCCATGTCAAAGGCTTTTAACCGATTTAAGGGTGAAGTTCCTTATTAAATATTGAAGTATTGAAAGTGGAAAATATAATTGGAAATCCCGATCTTCTTATCCCCTCAACATTTTGATTGGTTCAATACGCTTGGCCAAAAAGGATATATTTAACTCCCCAGAAAAACTAAAATAAAAATAGATAATAAATATTGATTTTAATAAATATAAGCCAAAACTATGCCCACTACATTTTTATTGGCGAATCGTATTCTAAATATCGAGTTATTAAAATGGCATGTGCTGAAGGTTAATATTGTATCATTTTTAAATGACTTTCTCTTATCCATTTGTGTTTGAGAAGGATTTGATAAAGCTCATTACCTCATCGAATCTACGAAAAATACTGAAAGTTATGAATTCTCTTATCGCCGCCCTCTATCCAATTAAAATCTTTAACGAAGAAAAAATAAAAATTTTCTTTTCAGAAAGCGTTTATCTTTCTTAAAGGCCCAAAAAGGCACCTCCAATGGAATCACAGGTGACCGAATTCCTAGATCACGGAGTGAGTATATTTCGTATTTACATTTTTTTTTTATTGTACTCACTTTTATTTTAATAATTGGTGGACGTTAAATTTATAGGACGGCAAGAAATAATGTTTAGCCAATTTTCCTGAGGAAAATCAGCTATTGAGGTTGTCATGACGCGAATTCCGAAAAATTTCCTAAAATGTCCTTGACGACACTGAGATACGTTCAATATATATATAATATATTATATATATATATATATATACATGTATGTGTATGTGTGTGTGTGTGTGTGTGTGTGTATGTGGGTGGATAGGTGCGTCCGTGAGTATTTGCCATTCACTAATACTGGCACAAACGCACATGCACGTATTCTTACATCTCACACGCAGACGCAAGATATAGCGACTAATGTTTACTTGGATGATGATAAACTCTATTTATATTTGACATCTCAGCATCCAGCCTAAAGAAATGGTAGACTTACTTGTTAAGATGGAGGAGATGAGGAGGGTTACAGAAGAGACTAAATGTTTATTCATAGCTATCTTAAACGTAGTGTGACAAATTGTAATAGTAACAACCTAAAATTTTGAACCCCGGGTAGTCGAGAAACTTTTTTTTTTTTTGTAATTTTATTAGACTCAAAAGAATAACTATTTATAACAAGAGCATCATTTAAGTATTTTTATTTTTATCTGAGTTATTACACATCAACAAAATCTAAGTTAAATTTATTATTTTGTATTTTCTGATACAATTGTCTTCTAAAAAGTCTAATTAAAAAAATGTTGACTTGGGGCACTATGGCACATTCTGATGCCTTTCAAAATTAAAAAAAAATGAAAACCCAGCTCAAATTTTGGTGTAGTTTTAGTTCTCGATTTTCTCGAACAAGGAAATTTTTAGTGTTTAGTACCTGATTAAAACCCAATTCTGTTAAAGCCAGAGAACGCAATTCTCAAGCGTTCGTCTAAAAAAAAAATTGTTGAATTTTGCCTGAACGTCTTGAGTTGTTCCCAAGGTACGTATTTCAAAGAGTCCCTCGTGGCTTGTGGGATAGTGCTTTCTTTTTGTAATCGCAAATTTTGAGGTCGAAACCCGCCGGGAACGACTATTTTTCTTCTGGATTTTTTTTTTATTTTTTGCTTCTAGGTCGTTTATTTAATATTAATAAATAAATAAAAAGTTTTTTATGTTTCAAAAGTTGAAAATGCTCAAGCACTTACCTACTAGCTACTTTGGAATATGTTTGACTCTTATAATCCATTAACTCGAGCTTGGTCAAGTAAATCCTTTGAGTGCACTACCATCACCAACACATGTCCTCTTCAGCCATCCACGAACCTCAGTCGTTATGCTACATAAACATCCCCCAGCCGAAGCAGTACCGAAACACATGGTGTTCCTATGGCAGGTGAGGGATTGAGTAAGCGCCAGTAAAACAGCTGATGGTTGTCAGGTAACCAGGCCATACCGACACGAAAGCCAGTCTCATCCCGGCAATCGAGCGGGTATGTATTCGATGGCTCGCCTCTACGTTGGCAACCCTGCGCCCTATTTCCCATTCCTTCTAGCTGTTTCTGCAACGCTAATTCACCAAGGTAAAAATATTCTTTATATCAATATCTAAAATAAATTACAAAACATAACCTTAACCCTTTAACTCCAGTTATTTCCATTGCACTCCATGCCTCAATCAATAATGATTTACGTATTTCTTTCTTTGTTCCGGGTAATATATATCAGCTACATTATAAGATTATTACAAACTTAATCTACATGATGCTAATCGGGACAGCTTACCTACGAGTTACCACATTTTTATTTACAAATATTCGTTCTCTATGTATTTTGAGTCATAAATATTTTGCCTGGTTTTAAATGACTCTGATGCTAACGGAACGGGCTATTTACAGGTTACCGTCCCATTATTAAAAAAATATTCATTTTCATTAGATTTAGTCATTAATAATTCGACCGTTATTAAATGATACTGAGCATTACACAATTTACATAAAACAGGCCTCCTTTTATTTGAGTTCACAAATATTAATGTGATAAAACGGACATACATGAACCTGATAATTATTACTAGTAGAGAAGAAATAACACTACTCTTCAAATTATTTCTTATCACACATTATTTGCTGTTATCTCGTCAACTTGCAGCGTATGAAAAAAATATAATACTACATCCATAAGTAATAAATTTGAGTCTTAAGACATTTGTTATACAGCTGTTATGAGAGTCATGTTGAAGGAGCACTGTAACTTTTATCATAGGAGTTAATTATTACATGTGATTTCCTCATTTAAAAAAATGAATTTATTACAGTTGAAATGTACGGACAATTTTATGATAAGGATGTAACCAACCATAATTATAATTTCGATTAAAGAAATTTTTGAAAATAACATTTATTAGTGGCAATCATAATTCGTGTAAACTATGTTATTTTCAGTTTTTGGTAACTGATCAATATGGGTTCCAGAATTTTCTTGTTCTTGAATTGTGGAAGGACTTGAAAATATTTGTAAATGTGTACCATTCTCTCGTCATGGACGAGATTAGAAAGACTGGCACTAATTAAGAAGACATTAACTGAATTATGAAAGTAAAATAATATAGTTTAACACTCCAACACACGCGCGTCATCTCACAGATGACCAGTTCTGTTTTTTCGTCATACGTTTGATGTAGGGAGGGGAACCTGGCCCCCAGCCCTAGTATTCCTCAAGCTCGCCTAGCTCGATAGTTCAGTTGAACTCATCAGAGATCAGTTGATTATGCCAGTACAGTTCAGCAATTTGCCACGCACCATGACCTCACGTCTTCGAGAACTCCTTCCCAATGATCAAATAACACCACGAGCTTCAAGCAACTCAGCAGCTACTGATGCTGGTGGACGCCAGCGCTACGGATTTTGCTTGGAAAATAAAACAAAAAGATACACCAAATATTCTTGCAAGGAATGTGGTCAATATTTATGTCTGCAACATTGTGCCTTTTCTTGTGCTGATGGATATGACGTGGGTGTGGGTAATGAAAGTGATTCAGAGTGAAATTTAAGTTTAATTTTTTAAAAACAAAGGTTCTTGGTTTTTTTAGTATTTTTTTTATTGGTCATTTCCATTTGTTTGAGTAACTTTCCAAGTTCTAGAAATGAGGCTCAATTGTCAATGTGTTCATACATTTTACATTATTATTATGTTCTCTGAAACTATCTTACAAGACTGATAAGAGTTGTGTTCCTAGGTTTACTAGTTGATTTACCTTTTGTAAGCCAGTAATAAGGAATAAAATTGAAACTAAGCTACCGTGGCAACTGTGTTACAAAAATTTAACATATTTCAAGATTTATATACAGATAATTTTTTTCAAATACAAATTTATGAAATTTTTCATTTATCTGTGCACCATTATTCCTGCAAAATTGCGAAAAAACAATTATATTATTCACTTTTGAAAACTAAGTGAACAGTCATCTGACAGATGACACACGTGTATTTATGTCTCACTAGGGGGCGCGTGTATTGGAGTGTTAAAGAAAGTGATATAAGAAGTAGGGCATTTTTTTCTCATCATGTCAACATATGAAGTGACCATGTTATTCATAAATCTGGTGATTGAAAGGAAATTCAGTAACTCCGCTGTTTTTGAATGAGGTTGGTTACCTAAACGGACAAACAATTCATTTTTTAAAATTTATGATCTCATCAATTTACAATCGGTTTAATCCTGGATGTGGAAGTACAGCTCCGGGCAACAGGTCCAATTAACAGGAAGCCTTCCCTCCAAATTATTTATTTAAACACAAGGCCATTCGGCACAAGCGTACTATCATCAGAGGGTAACATTAAAAAAAAACAACTTGTTAAATCCATATAATGAATAGAAACAATTTTATTCACAATTTTTGATCATAATTAAATCAATTAATTGAAATATGAAATTGTAGTCCAACATATAACAATTAATAGATAATAATTTAATTAATTGAAAATATTTTACAGTTTTTGATATAAATATCCATTGTTGAAGACATTTTATGGATTTTGGAGGGCATTGTAATATGAAGTGAGTAGCTCCCGAAAGAACACAATGGTTGCAACTACTAGGCGAAGCCCTTGATGATTATATAATAATACATTTTTCAATCAATTAAAGTGGACTCAGGTTAGCCATTTGAGTTAAAACGTTGGTCTAAATCTCATTTAACTTAGTAATCCTTAAGTTTTGAGTTCGAGTCTCACCTAAATAAAATAAAACTTTGTTTAGTGATGAAGTTATTACATAAAATCTTTCATCCCACCCTGGCTAGAAAAGGATCGTCATATAAAAATAACCCGTCTCAATTAGCCTTAGTAGCATAAAGAGGAGGCAAATAATTTATTTTTATCTAACAATTAAACTATAATCTATTGATGTCATATGTTGGACCGAAATTTCAATGGTTTTATATTTCAATTTTAATGTTTTCAAATATAGAGATGGCTCCAGGTATGCAGTAAAATGTGGTGGCATTCGCCGTAGTAGAGAACGAAGTACTAACGTGTAGACTACCGGACATATCAAGCAACTTCACTGCAGAATTACAAGGCTTACTTCTTGGACTGCAACATCTTACTAACGTACAACAAGACAACGTTCATGTTTTTACTGACCCCTACAGTTCTATACAGTCAATACTTGATTTACACACAACTCACGCACTTACGTGGCCGATTCAAGATCTACTAAGTAACTTACAAACACATATGAATTAAGTAATAACTATCCATTGGATACAAGAACATGTAGGCATCATAGAAAATATTTAAGATGGCAAACATGCAAAATTAAGGACTCAACTTCACATATTACACATTGATCACATTACAGCACGTGATGGCATTAAATGTATTGTATTAAAAAAGAGGTTAGCATAAAATGGGAAGTGGAATGGCGTCAGATACACACAAAACTACAAAAAATAAAATACGTAAATAGCTGTTAACTAATCAGAACACTAGAAGAAAAGAAGCAGTTCTTGCCCGTTTGAGTCATTCACGGATAACATACCAACACCTCATGACTAGGACTGAACCACCTTTATGTACACTGTGTAATGCACAACTAACTATCAAACACTTACTTACAGACTGCATACTAATAACCGACAACACCTTACCTACCAACCTTTCAGAACTATTATCCAACAACAGCCCATACATTGCGACAATCATGAGTCACGTCCAAGGGTCCCAACATTACAACCAAATTTAACACTAAAATAATGAAATGTGGACAAACAATTGGATTTCTACTCATTGTAATATCCACTGGACAAAATGTAACCGTGCTCTTATCTACGACTGTAAATATGTTAACATATTTTTTATAATAAGTTGGCTTTACTAACTATTTCATTTTTATAATAATATTATCATTATTATTTATTAACGTCTACTTTTTGCAACTAAGGCTAATTGGGACGGGTTATTTACAGGTTACCTCCCTTTTCTAGCCACAGTGGGACTTAAGATGTTATTTAATGAATTTCGTCACTTATTTTTTTTTAGCAGATTTCCCTTAAGGGAAATCAGCTATTGAGGTCGTACTCAGGACGCGATTTTCGAAAAAAAATTTCAAATGTCCATCGATTCTACCCACGAGATGACGAAAATGAGGACCGTTCAAAATTCTATATATATATATATATATATATATATATATATATATATATATATATATATTGTCTGTTAACGCTCTAGCGGTCGCAATTTTTGTTTTATCGTTACCATACTCGATATTTAAATGTTTTATGCAAAAAGACAGACCAAGTTCGTTAATGGCTGAAATCGAAGCAGTGGGAGGGGGGTTTATAGGGGGGGGTTTTGAAAATTCGAAATATCTCCGTTACCATACGTCGGATCACAAAAGTGTATAAAACCAATCGTATTGCAAATTGAATTTACAATAACTATTGTTCTATACATTTATTCTCTATCTTGAATATTAACCGAGATATTGGCATTTTTATTAAATTTGGGCCGATAACGTAGGACGGCCCGCCAGAAGCTAGTTCGGCCCTTTGCCGTAACTGTTCGGCTCTCGTATGGAGATTTCTTTATTGTATAACTTCACGTGGGAAATCTGCTTAGTTTACGCAGTCCCTGCTTGACGGACTTTTATTTAATAATTTCCTTTGCCCAGGCGAGAATTGAACTCGCCACTCTAGGTGTACCATGGGATATTAAGGTCAACGCTTTAACTCACATGGCTAACCTGAGCCCCGTTTATTTTATATAATAATAAGAAGCTATATGAATCGCTAAAATTCCGTCGCACCTAAATACATATTTCAGTATGATTTAGTTATGCTCAAACATTTAAAAGTTAATTTAAACGGATTTAACTGGGAAGACCTCCTGTTTATGAGATCTTTTTCCCATCTCAGCAATACTTGTCGTTATTTCTAAGCGCCCGCTGGCTGATTATTTATTATATGCAGCTATGGCTACCTGGGTCGGCAGATTTCCACGTTACCACCAAAGTGGGATTCCAGGATTTTATTTAATAAGTTGGTCACTAAATAAATAAATGCATTTCATCCCAGAACTACTAAAAACAATACTAGTATGAGGTAGTATTGATGATATTTTCGATCCCAGGTAAGCTAGGCTTGAGACTATGTGGCTAAGAATCGACTCTTGATTAGCCATGAGTATTGGGCCCAATTACCCCGCTTGAGTACAGGGATATTCTGAGTCCCGGAATCATAGAATATAATCCCTGTACTCGCCTTAGGAAGAAAAAGTTTGTTAAACTGAAAATAACGTTTCTTAATAAACCTCGGAAGCTTGAAGTGGGCGTTAACTAACCTCGCTGGTCCAAGGTGGAACAACGAGTTGAAACGAGTATTTGTAATAATAGCTACCTAGCTATTTCAGAAATCAATTTAAAACTGACGCATGAACTCTGGCTTCAGCAGAGTTGACGCTGTTTTTAACTTTGTATTAATTGAAAGCTATGGAAAACGCTATATTTAGCTTTTCTCTGAAATCGTAAGCGTCTCTACTCTAATAAAAAAAACAGTATATACAATCTTGTTGACCAAGTTATACAAATTTCATTATAAAAAAAAACAAAAAAAAAACAAAAAAAAAAAAAAAAAAAAACTATCAAAACGCTAAAGCAACGTATGTACTATATAATATCAGATAACAAAATCTTATTTTTCTTTAAACAAATAGGATAATATAGAACACAACACAAAAATTTACATTAATCATTTCTCTAAAATACGATATTGCCCTAGAGCGTCAACTAACTAACAGCAGATTATTGGTCCATAATCTGATTCAACATGTTTCCAAAGAGTTACTGAAAATTAAAACCCAAATTTATATCTGACATATACGATCTTCAATTGTAGCAGATTTCCCTTGAGGGAAATCAGCTATTGAGGTCGTACACATGACGTGAGTTTCGAAAAGTTTCTTGAAATGTCCATCGATCCTACCCAGGAGATAAAAAAAATGAGGTCCGTTCAAAATTATATATATATATATATATATATATATCCCGTAACAACAGACGGGAGTCAGATTGACTCCGCATTGTTACTTACTCATTTTTTTCACATTGTTGTACTTCCGCTAACCGCACCATGCTCTCAGTACCTTCAAACTAGTCTTTTCTCAGTCTGCACGTGCACTGTCGAGAATGCACATCTGTTTCTTTGTCACTTATTTGTTTCTGAATTCAGTGTTGCGCATTATGGAGTCAGCTTGACTCTACATCTGTGTTAGTGAGAGACAAAATTGGCAAGCTTCTTCCTCCAAATCATATACTTGGGAAAAGTTTTTATGTACATAAATGCAACAAGAGTTCTTTATACCTTCTAATCTTACTGTCAGAACAGGAAAGGAAGCTACAGAAACCAACACAATCAGTGCTGAGGTTGACTTCTCCTATTTATGGCTCAAGTAGGAATATAACTGCAGATAATTGGTTCTTATCAGTTGAACTGGTGAACATCCTGAAGGAAAAGAAATTGACTTACGTTGGACAGTAAAAAGGAATAAACGGGAAATACCACCAGAATTTTTACCCCATAAGAGAAGAGAAGTTGGAAGTAGTATTATGGTTTCTCAAAGGATTTGACATTGTTATCATATCTACCAAAGAAAGGCAGGGCTGTACTACTTATGTCATCTATGAATAAGTCAATAATTTAAATAACTCTTTGGGAACATTTTAATTTGATAACTCACTGAGCAGGTATTATGTTTTATGAATTCTTTAGTCTTAAATAAAATTCTGATTTACTAAATGTGGTAATTTTCACCCCTAATTGTTCATATCCCTTAATTATACATAAAATAAATAAATAAATAAATAAAAGTTGCGATATAAAGGTGTAAATGACAAAGGAAATACATGGAGTCAGTTTGACTCCATGTCTGTGTTTATGTAACACAAATTCACGTCTGTGGTTACGGGATATATATATATTTGTCTGTTAACGCTCTAGCGGTCGCAATTTTTTTTTATCGCTACCAAACTCGGAATTTAATCGTTTTATGTAAAAAAGAAAATCAAGTTCGTTAATGGCTGAAATCGGACCAGTGGGAGGGGGGTGTTTAGAGGGGGGATCTTTTAAAATTCGAAATATCTCCGTTATTATGCGTCGGATCGAAAAATTGTATAGAATCAATCTTATTGCAAATTAAATTTACTATAAATAGTCTTTTATAAATTTATTCTGTACCTTGAATATTAACCAAGATATTTGCATTTGTATTCTGTGTGTGGTCGGCAGGAGTCGGCTATGTTCGGTACTTTCCGCCGAGAGCTCTGGCAGCCGTTTCCGTAACTGTTCGTCCCTCGTGAATAAGTTTAGAGATCCCTTACTACTACAGTTGTTATTGGGCAGATTTCTCTACTGTAAAACTTCACGTGGGAAATCTGCTTAGTTTACGCAGTCCCTGCGTGACGGATTTTTTTTGTTTCGGCCTTGAATGACATTCAACCTTGAATGACATACAATTGAAATAAAATTCAAATTCAAATTTATTTAAACTTATTCAAATTTATTTAATCTTATTTGGGGCTCAGGTTAGCCATGCGAGTTAAAGTGTTGACATTTATCTCACATGGTAAACCTAGAGTGGCGAGTTCGATTCTTGCCTGGGCAATGGAAATTATTTAGTGACGAAATTCATTAAATAACGTCCTAAAATCCCACCCTGGCTAGAAAAGGGTGGTAACCTGTAGATAACCCGTCCCGATTAGCCTAAGTTGCAAAAAGTGGACGTTAATAAATAATAATAATAATATTTATCTAAGGCTCTGACTATTAAAGAGTTCCAAAATAGACGAGTTATGGAGTGGTTTATAGTATAATATACTTCAAAGATGTTGCTTTGCCTGTTGATCCTCTAGTTTCAAGCACAACTTGTGAACTACTTAAGATAAGCTCTTGAATATAGGATCCGTGTATTTGAACATTCAATGACGGAGTTTGACCTCATGTGACCTCATACATTTTCTATTATTCTGGTTAAACATTCGTTAACGTACGGATGCCAATAAAGTATTCATACACAACTTGAAGCAATGTGTAATTGATATGATGTATGTAAATTTTGTATGATTGTGAAAAAAAAAAACATTAAATGGGACACAAGCCAGGTGAAGTAAGGCATTGGTCTTAAAACACTTGGTAAACATAACTTCGTATATTAGATAATTCATATCAATTGGTCAAAGTAGGAAAAATGAGACTTTAATTAATAATAATATTTATAAACCACAAATACTAACAAAAATTTATTTAGTTGAAACATCAATGAGTATATTTTTCTTTTTGAAAATAATAGTTGTAAAAATAGTTTAAACGAGTTCATAATTTATTTCCGGATGCTGATAGAAAGGATGAGTTATTGAAGTGAATAAAATTATAGTGCAATTAACAGGGAGGTTTTAATTCAATTTGTTTTAGCATTTGACCAAACAGTTTAGGTGTAGGTTCAAAAATTATACCATAAAAATCTTCATGTCCAGGGAAAGAAACCTTGAAAAAAGATGCAGGGGCTATGACTGCAGTGCAATTTTAAAATCACATATACCTAAAACGACGCTCAGTCGATAAAGGGCTTCGGGAAAAAAAACGTGGTGAAGGAATTCAATAAGGAAGTCGAGGGAAAGGTAGAGAGGAAAAACTTTTGCCCAGGTAGGATCCGAATCGATCTTGTATCTATTAAAGCAATTAGGAGCACGTGTACGACTACCCTCAACAGGTTAAGCCTCACTTGGAAGGGTCTGGAAGGTATGCACTCCAATAAATTCACTTAACATCAGGGCTTCCTGATTACATCACTCCCCACCAAACTATTGCTGGTAATTCAAGGTAATTTTTTTTCTGTTTCTGCTAGCTTTTACCAGTTATATAGTCTGATACTCGTTAAGCCTACGTTCCTATGTGCCATGGCCAGAGTTCATATTTGCATCTTAGAATCAAAAAATAATATATTCCTACTTATTTTATTTTTAATGAAATATTTGACTAAAATTACAAGACCGAACTTGGTATGTTTAAATGTAAAATAAAGTCCGTCACGCAGGGGCTGGGTAAACTAAGCAGATTTCCTATGTGAACTTTAGCAATAGAGAAATCTGCATACTGGTAACACAACACCACCATAAGTAAATACAAACGGTAATGAGAAATCTTTCAGTTAATTGTAATAAACTCCCAACTGAAACGGCTTCTGAATTGTAAGAATAATTTATATTTTAATAACTCAAATTTTAGTAGTCCAAGAACTAAAAAAGGGGTGGGGTGCGGATGAACAGAACGTATTTGCATAAATCTCACAAAGTAACGAAGGTAAGGTAAGGTTAGAAAGTACAGGTTAGGTTAGAAGCTTCCACCAGAGCCGACTTACGAAAACAGCCGAACTAACCCGAACAACACCCGACCACAGACTTCATAAAAATGCAAATATCTCGGTTAATACTCAAGATAGAGAATAAATGAATATAACAATATTTATAGTAAATTTAATTTGTAATAAGATTGGTTCTATACACTTTTGTGATCCGACGTATGGTAACGGAGATATTTCGAATTTTAAAAAATTCCCCTATAAACCCCCCCTCCCACTGCTTCGATTTCAGCCATTAACGAACTTAATCTGTCTTTTTGCATAAAACGTTTAAATATCGAGTTTGGTAACGATCAAACAAAAATTGCGACCGCTAGAGCGTTAACAGACAATATACGGGGACAATATATTATAAATATATAAATAAATATAAATATATATATATATATATATATATATATATATATATGTATATATATATATATATATAATTTTGAACGGACCTCATTTTCGTCATCTCCTGGGTAGGATCGATGGACGTTTGAAGAAATTTTTCGAAACTCGCGTCATGAGTACGACCTCAATAGCTGATTTCCCTTAAGGGAAATCTGCTAAAATGACACATATCAGAAACAGAATAATTGTAATCCCAGTTAGGCACACCACTCGGTAAATTGCCTCTCTAATTAAAAAAAAAATAATATATACATTATATATAAGATCAAAAGAATGACCCCAATAATACTTAATATTAATTTAATTTTGTAATTGCTCAAAAGGGATATCAAAAATAGCTTTGTCAGGATTTCTGGACATTTAATAATTTTATATTGGCAAACAAATACAATTTTTCCGTTACGATTGGTAAACTTATTAGTTCTTAAAGGGCATAACTTCCCTATACTTTGTCAAATCTTAGTTAATTTTATAATAACTCATGTCACAAGTCAAAAATTTAATTACCATTGATGTAAGTATATATATATTTATTTATTTACCTGATGGTGGAAACAAATACTAAAATAATTAGTGTTTAACAACCGCTCAGTGTTCATTCACTTAAAAAACATATTGACAACAACAGTAAAATCAATCAGGGTAAAAGAAAAAAAGACGAGAAAGGTTTTAAAAATACTAAGGCAGTCGACGGAAATTATTTTTTTTAGCCATCGCGATCAGCCAGAAGTTATTTAATGGTGTAGTATCAAGTTTAACAATTCCTACGCAGATTGTGTATGAACCGCTGATATAATTCTTCGAATGAACCACCTGGAATTGCCGAAACAAGTTATAGCCAAACGTGTACTAACAAATGTTTTAGGATAATCGACCATGTCAGGAACATGATGAAAAAAAAAAAGTTGTTAATGCTCTCCTGAGGTTACCTATCTTATTATTTCATCTTTAATGGGCATTTTCAATATTCATCCGAATCATTTTACGAATACTAATTTTTAGAAGTGGGATTTTTAAGGCAATTATTTACAAGAAGAAAATGGCCCATAATTACTTTATAAATAGACATATGAACAAAAAATGTTGCAATCCTAAATTTGATGGTAATATTACATGCGTTGTTGCTTCGTCCTTGAAACTGTTGTCCCTTGGAAACCAGAGTAGTTTTGTTTTGAAAGTATAAATTAAATTATCTTAATGAGAGATGAAGATATTTTGGAATTCAGCTAATTTGCCTAATTCCGTTTTTTAACATCAGCACGGCTGTTTATCATCCTCAACTTATAAAAGACAATGCCTACAGTGTTTCGATTAGTACAAACTAGGAGGGCAAAATATTTTTCGTTCGTTTCAGCAGAGCCTTAAGGGAAATCAGCTATTGAGGCTGTACTCATGACGGAATTTTCGAAATTTTTCTTCAAATGTCCATCGATCCTACCTAGTAGATGACGAAAATGAGGAAAACTGTGTTTGTATATATATATATATATATATATATATATATATATATATATATATTTGTCTGTTACCGATATTTAGTCGTTTAATGTAAAAACAAAGATCAAGTTCGTTAACGGCTGAAATCCGACCAGTGGGAGGGGGGTTTTAGATGGGAGGATTTTCGAAAATTCAAAATATCTCCGTTACTATACTTCGGATCGAAAAATTGTACAGAACCAATCATATTGTAAATTAAATTTACTATAAATATTGTTTTATACATTTTTCTGTATCTTGAATATTAACCGAGGTATTTGCATTTGTATTGTGTGTGTGGTCGGCAGGAGTCGGCTATGTTCGGCACTTTCCACCGAGAGCTAGTGCGGCCGTTTATGCAACTAATCGTCCCTCGTGAATAGGTTTAGAGATTCATTACTATTGCTGCCTTTATTAGGCAGATTTCTCTATTGTAAAACTTCACGTGGGAAATCTGCTTAGTTTACGCAGCCCCTGCGTGATGGACTTTTTACATCTGTTGTGACTAACTAAGTAATGTAATTATAAAAAAAAATGTTTTAATTAATTGAAAATTAAATCAAAGAAGATTTTCAGTAGAATGGACAGAAAAAGAAAAAAAAAGAAAGAAAGAAGAATAGCTTATCTATATTTAATAGGAAAAACAATCTACGTGGTAGACAGATAGTAAATACTAATGTACAATTATTATATGAATAAAAATAAAAACTTAATTGTACAAAGAAACGTCATAGGATAAACTACTATAAATAATATGAAATTATTAAAACAAAACCGTATTAGATAGGCCTTCTTGATTTTGGAGCAGACTTGACAGATGTCGACGCTCTACTGTAGAAGCTTTATTCAACTTTAAGATGTCAGGGCACAATGGACCCACCTTCTATCTGGGCACTTTTCTGAGGCTATTGGTCAGCTGATCAGATGCTATGAACAAAATCGAATGTAAGTCTGTATTAGTAGCAATACGTGAAGACTTCAGGTATTGCGAGCCAATCCTTGTTCCTTGCTTCTTAAGCTTCATCTGAAAGCTGCCCGATTGAAAGTACTTCAGGTTTGATTGCTTCCGTCCCATGAATAAAGTTAACTTTATGTATTTTGGCAGATATAGTGCCGGGATTACATTCTAAGATAACGTTCTTTGGATTCAGGAACAAAGTTGACAAATTCTATTGTATTTAGTTCTCAATATTACATACAAGTTTTTTGATAAGCTGAACATCCATCCCTGTGATTTGAATACTCCATTGGAAGAATTAGCAAATGCCGGACATTTATTTATGTGTCTAATAGGTTAAGCAATGTCCTTTTTTCCCTGCTGCTCGCGCTGCTACTTCTTTAGCATTCACCAGCTAAACAATACTGCGTGATTGAGCCAGGTCCGCAACTATACGTTGTCTGTTTTGAATGATGTGGCTTTCTTACATTAGTGTTACCTTGAATGAACTGGAAGGACACGGCACAGTTCGTTGATCTGACCTCTTGATCCAAACAATTTTCATTAATTTCCAAAAAACGCAGCTTTGATCTATCCTCAACAGTCTATTTATCAGACAAAATGGAGGAATAGTTAAGCCAACCTCATTTTGATTGAGTCCTCTGTAAATTTTCCAAAATTAAATTCGTTCAAAAGAAAATCTTTCAGAAAACTGTTTCTTTCTCCCTTTGGATGCTTCGACCATTCCTCATAAAAATCCCTTCTCGAAGGAATGTATTCTAAAAAAAAAATGTACTCCAGTGCGCTGGCTATAAACACGTTATATTATTAATGGGGAAAGGTACAGCTATTAGATATTTGAGAAAATTAACCCTGATTACAAGACATACCATCACTTGAATGTTTCAAAATGAGGATAAATCGTTCATACGTATTAAAAACATTTTTTAGTATAGTTTTGATTTTGAGATGATTTGTTTAATTAGAAGAAAATAGCACTTTACAGTGCAAATAGTATCCATATTCAACAAATGATTCATAGAAAATTAGGATGATTGAAATGATTTACGAAATAGATCTGATTTATTCTATTGCAATTGACCCATACGTTTGGAGCCTATTATTTACGTGGTGGAGTGGAGACATAAATAAATATTAGATTATCATGTTTTGGATAATTGTTTACATTATTCCAATACAATATTTTAAAATTCTAAACATGATTTTTGTACACCTAGCTTGTAGCAATGAAATACTGCGGAGCCGAAAGTTGGAGGCTTTTGTGTTCCGTTATAAAAAAATTATTGATTCTTTAAAAATGAAAAGGATAAACTGATAGAATGACGGAGAACGGTTTTATATCAATTTTAAAGCCACTATTCTTTTGATAATATTAAAGGTATAAAAAGTTTTAGTAAATGATATGAATGAGTAACAGGATACAAAATAATCATGGACCTTGGCTTAGGTTTTAGGATTTAATGGAAATCCAGTAAACTTTCCCCAAGGGAAAATTCTCTAAAAACATCATTAAAGATTGAAACTCACTTGCTCTGTCCCAGTAGAAAAAATAGTGGTTGCACTGCAATAAATTGGCATGCCCACATTGAATTAATAATATTCCCCCTTCTGTAACTAGTTACTCCTCTTAAGGCTCATCTATTGGCTCAAAACCTCTGAGGGGTGGATCATTTCACTTTTGATGGGCCAATTAAAATCCACAAATTCACTTATTAAAAGCATTTATAGTTGACTCTAATAGACGAGTGATTTCCAAAAGCAGTTCTTTGTACAAAAGTTTAATGAGAATTCAAATAATGCCTAAAATAAATTGTTATGTTATTTTTATATATCCTCTCAATCAGGTTCAATGCCATTATTATTATGTTCTATGTTATAATTATACATATTATGCATCTATGTAATTATTATTACATCAGCATACTTCTATAACAATTACTTGAAAAACTATAAAATAGGAAAGGTATATAAAGCCCCTTCTTGATATCAAAAATAAACAAATTTGGAAAAACATGACTAAAGACCTATAAGACTGATAGTAGTATAATTATGTACATAAAAAATAGCTCAATGTAGTTTGAGCTATATTTTATGAGCATAATTTGACAAGACATGCGTCCAGCAGATCACTTGATATTTCAAGTGCTTTTGAACCAAAACTTTTTATTCTTTTTCGTTTCCACTACTATTAGTCTTATAAATTTTTAAGTTTTAGTCTTTTGTTTTCCTAATTTGTTTATTTTTAAGTAGTTACGCAATTGCCCCACGATCCATAGCGGACCCCGAGGACAGGAAAAGTCAACATGGAAGCCGGAATAAAATTTAGTATTCAAACTCCAGATAAACAAACACCTGATAGAGTTAAGAGCTACAAACGATGAAAAAGAAAATGAATCTTTTCTATATACATTTAATATAGAATATTGAAGACTATTCAAAATATGTTTTATGTCTAATTGTATCTATTTCGACGTCCTAATAAACATTTATTTCACTGATAAAAAGTGACTACTAATTATGGGAGGGTTAAAAATTAAAATAAGTATACAGTTTAAAAATAAATACAAAAAATGAACTCGAAATAATCGGTTAAAATATTTGGAATGCATGGCATGTAGGACAGCCATCGGGGTAATACTGAAGTCTGTAAGTACTGATTAATAAAACGAGAACTTTACTTATAAAGTGACACCTAAATCCAGAGGCCAATCTAATAATAATTGAAAACAAAGGCAGTCCGAAGTGAATACAAAGTATCATTCAGATAAAATAGAACTAATATGGCTTAGTCCGTCATCTACAAAGTAATTAGATTAAATCAATAAAATAGCGTGAACAAACCACAAAAAAATGTCAATAAAAAAGTTTTATCAGTCTCTTATACATCGTCTGCTGAATTATGGTACTTCAAAATGTACGAAAACATGAATAAAGACATATGGATAAACTATAATTGTTTTAAAATACTAACTAATGACTATAATGAACGATAAATGTATTTTATCCAATTAGTTACCGTCAAATGCAAAATTATTCAGCTTCTATTAATATTTGATTTTAACTAATATATCATTAAAAATTAATGTACACTAATCAAATAATTCCGATAATTGCAAATAAAAATGAATGCAAGTAGCAATAATTCTAAATGGAAAAAAACATCAAATTAATGTTCCCTTCGACAAATAATGCTAATCGAAAAGGATTATCTTGCAGGTTGCCCATGTTTCTAGCTACGTTGGGATGTCGGATTTTATCAGCTAGTCCCTTATTAAATAAAATGTTGGTACCCACTCTTAAAAATTATCCAATATATACTAACCCACTTGGTTATCCTGAGTTCGACCAATCATTTAATACCAAAACTAAATAATGAATTTCTATATTGACTTGTAATAAGTATTTCTGATCGGAAATATTGTAAATTTAAATTAATTGAGCTTCCTCAGTTTCTTGAATCCGCAGTTTTAATTTAAAAAACAATTGTAATGAATTCAATTATTAAATAATCAATATTACAAAAAAAAGGATTGACTGCAATCGTATAAGCAGAATAAAATTTCACAAATGGAGAATTGTTTCGTGCTTTTCTGTAGATATTTCGTAGAATAAATTGGAATTGAATAAGAAGCTCATATTCATCAATCAAGTTCTAGCTTCTGCGGTGGGCCATCCTTAAATCCACTAATTATTGAATAATATGATTGCACTATATTTTTTCATTTATTTATATTTTTTAATTTATTCTTAGGAAATCCTTATCTTGGATCCAGTTATCATACTGAAATGCAAATGATAAAAGATATGTTATGTTATTTACATAAGTAATTATTTCATTAGATAGATATTATATAATAAGGTCTATTTTAAATAGTTTTTTAGATGTCATTGGCGTGCTTAAATATTTATACCAGCTAATAAAAAAAAAAAATTAAATCTTGGAAGAACATGAATCAATTTTCGTTGTTCGATATAAAATTGATGAAATTTTCATTTCCAATAACAATATTATGGTTAGTAATAAGGCAAAAATCTGTATTACAGTTGCACATTTCCCAGTCTCTAAAATATTAGTCAAATGGACATCCCACTAATTAAGACCATAAAATTGTTTTATATTTATGATGGTGTTCTTATTTTATTCAACCCAATAGCGACCTGCATCTGTCGCAGTATGTTTTTGGTCCGAGACATTCTCAAAGTTTTAAACAGTGATAGAATGTTTCAGAACGTTCGAAATTTCATAATTGGTTTATTAACTATTTCCTATTTGTGATAATTGATGTGAGTGGTGGCCCCCATTTCATTCTTATGTACTTATTGCCTGTATTGACTCGGCTCAAAATTTCTACACAAATTTAATCTGATGCAATATCAAATTAAATTTTATATCTCATAGTTCAAAATATTTGCTTATATCAGAGGAGCTGGACAAAGTCTTTTCACATATGAATTAGACAACAAAGACTCCTTTGAGGAATTCTACAATGATAACCCTTGTTACATTTTCTCCAAAATTTGTAACTTTTATTAAAATTAAATGAAATATCCAAGTGTCAACCTAAAATACAAAAAAAAAAATGTACAAATACTACGCAGAATCTCAAAAGGTTAGTCATCCTGCCCGCAATCTTTTCTCTTCGATTCACTGCTTAAAACGAACTTTAAAATGACTATGAGGAAGGAGATATCTGTTAAAAGGTTTTGTCCAGTTATGAATAAGTTTTTGTACATCTTTTTGAAAAACTAGTGCTTAAGTAACACTTTCATCGAAACAATTAACAATTATTAGGACGCATTAAAATTAAAATATGATTCTTTTTCTCAAAACACTTTTGGGATTTAACGAGACAAAATCTTTCATCAATTCCATGAATTTTTCACATTTATGAGATTATCATAGTATGTGGGTTTACAAATTCTCAAAGAGTATAAAAGATTTGTAGCCAGCGACTTCCATTTTTTCTTCTTTTTTATTGTAAAAAAAAATAGGAAGAAATTGCACTGTTTCATAAAGACAAGTGAAGTCTTATTTATTCTTTTTAAATTCGTTTGTCTTCATATTGCTATAGTCTTTCTATTTTTTCTCCTTCAATTGTGCACACAACAATTTTGTTGAATGCTTTTGGATTTCAATTTGGTTTATTTTGCTCATATGTTATAGCTTCTTTGATTAAGCTTTGACTGTTTTATCTGTGCTACATATTTGTATAAATTGTATAAATTTTGGAGAAGACAAAATGAAAAAAAAAAAAATTGAACTGCAAAATATACTGATACATATTTTTAAAAACAAATTTAAAAAAGGATGATTGGAGGGTTGAAATATTTGTATGTACTCACAGTAGGGGGCGTCAGAAGTGACGCTGATCCCCGAAGAGCGTATGGAGTGAAGACAGAGAGAGGTCGGCGGTGCGGCTCTGACTGAGTGGCGATCTGCCCCCTCTACCTCGGCGTTCGATACGCCCCCTACCGCCTCCTCCAGGAAAGCATTCTCCCGCAACTGTTGCTACCGCAGCGTCCCTTTTAGAATGCCGCTTAGTGTCGTCCGGGAAGCCCAGCTCACAGCAAGGAGAGGCTCTCTTAGAAGAAGGCAGTGTGTCGCAGATATTTACAAGAAAACCTAGTATCACCACTCGGATGCGGATGGGAATACAGTATTTTTGGCTGGAGGAACATTTGGCTCAAGGAGACGAACCTGGGGCAGTCAAGTGCATTTGCTGTGATAGCAATCGTGGGAAACTCCACTAACAGATACCTCAAAATATAACGACAAAACCCTGTGATACTTATATACACCGTACATACATTCGATGCAGCAGGTTACTCTTAAGACTGGCAGAAAAAGGATATCATCTAATGATGGGCCTAAAAAATATGGATATCAAACCACATTGGGTGGTCTTGAACAACATCTTCTATAAACAATGATCTGTTTGGAAAGATTCTGTGAATAGATGATCATGCGCATCTAAGGTTATCATTTCATTGAGAGATCTATTTAGACTGTGATTACTATAATTATTTCGCTGAAATGTACTAGATATTTCAAGCATACCTAAAATAATAGATATTTATACTTGATTCTGTCAATGAGGAAAATATAAATACCACAAACATATGTTAACTAAAGTAGACCATTGCCATTCACTATTTTACACGTGTTCATATTTTTTGTAGCATTGAGTTATAAATAGATTTTCTATCTTTGGATCTTCAATTTCTCTGGCGTAATACCTGATAAAAATAACAGCTCTAGTTCGTTAAAAACCAATTTCCATCTTGATTCGTGGAACCCCAAGTATTACATATAGGCGAAAAATTACTCTGACAATATTATTTTTTTTAACCATGACGTCAGATGCGAGGCATATAAATAATTTTAGCACATTCTGCCGAGCAGTGGTCTATGATATTTCTATAGGAATAAAATGTTTCATCATTGATATAAAAAAAAATCTTTTAGAAAGCAAAGTTACAACATGGAACTAATAATAAATTCTACAATTTCAATGAAACGATTACTTATTAGTATTAATGAAGTGAACACTAACCATTTTCATGAAGATGAAGGACTGTGTTATTATCAATACAATAAATATTAAAACTTGTACTTCTTCCTTCCAGTCATGAACTCAACCAGTGAAGTTACTTGAAATATTTATTCATTCGCCCTTCCATTGGTCGTAGTCCTCTAATCATACTAAATTATATATTTAAAAGTGAAAATTCGTGTAATCCAGGTTCATAGATTTCTTCCAGGAGTGTTAAGTTTCAAGATATTACATCTATTGTCCACAGAAAATATCAATTTTAGTAACTTACATTTCAAATTAACAAAAGAAGTAGAAGTTTTGATACATATATGCGCAGTCATTTTCAACATATTTTTGATTGGTGGGCTCATTGATGACATTCCTCAATTCAATATTCTGGATTATATATCATTTGTAATTTAAATTACTGTTTGTCATTGTAGTTTAATTCCAAAGTAATAGGCAAGTCTTTTTTTATCTATAATTTCTCTCAAAACGTCTAAAATATTTTTTTTACTTTATAATAGATTTATAACTTGTTAATACAATGTTTTTAGCATATCTACGTTTCATAAATGTATCATTCAACTCGATTTAGAATCCTAAAATATGTAGGACCTTAAAATGTTTTATCATCTAATATATCATTGATTTTTTCATTCGAGGGATTTATTAAATGTCATTTTTGGTTTCCTTTATCTTTTTATTATATATTTATTAAGGGGGATTTCATGAAATTAGGACGATTAATGTTGTTTCATAATTTGAACATTCCTATTACAACATAAAAGTTGACGCAATGGCATTAGGATTATTCTTTTATATTGATATGTTTACAGTATTTATATCAAAGCTTGCAGTGGTTAGATGGAATGAAGATAAGGTGATTATCTATTGAATATGTAATTTAAGCATTTCAAGGAAGGAAAACGGAAAATTAAATAGACGAAGTTAATTAAGTATTTAAGCAACTCAGCCCGCCCGAAAGTAGTTATTGCCGCTTTTTTGGTCATCTTTTATGGATAAACTCTTATAGTGTTGTTTTGATTATTTATAATATTGTTAAAGTTTCAAAAAGACTGGATAAATAAAATATTCTCTTAGTAATAATTAATTTATTTGCGACGAGTTAATGCAATCGCTCTGTTAGCAAGGGATGTTTTAGCGAAGCGAAATATAATATACAGGGCTTATGAGGACCCCCAGCCTGGATCTAGGTGTCATCTTTGAATGAACAATCAAAGTTGAAACGGAATAAATAAATATGTTGCATAGGGCATTAATAAGAATCAACAAAATAGTTTTCACTGTAACAATATATAACTTATTTAAGTTCATGAGATGGCTCAACTACTCAAGAGGACAACCCTTTGCTAATGTTTGGGCGGGATGTGCTGCTACAATTCATCATGTTACCTAGGCTTTCCATAACTATCGTACTCAATAAAAATGTTGGTTTTCCATTTCAACGAAAATATCTGCTTTACCGTTGAGGGTGATTGTTTAGGACACATGTAGGTAACAACCGGTCCGCTGTAAGATTTGATCCGGCCCGCAAGAAATTTTGATAAACCCAATTAAACAAAAATATTACACTACCTATTCCAAATGAGGAAGATGGGGAGAGTGGGTTTGGCAGTATTTATAAATGCGAACAGTTCTTTTCAATGATGAAAGCTAATAAATCAAAAAATCGTCTGACTGACGATAATTTGGAAAATTCTTTACTTTTTATATCAGTGGAATTAATCCAAATATCTATGGATTAATTTCTCGAATTCAAGCTCAGGTGTCTCATTGATTTCGGTGTCGCTATTTAACTTTCGTTGTTTGTAATTCCCAATGGTACGATTTAATTATAGTATAATGCTATATCTATTTTTTATTTCATTTCGTTATTTTAATAAATTGTATTATGATTACATTGTCGTATAATTTCATGTCTGATATCTATCGTTAAAAATTATGAACACTACTTTAAAATCCACTACTTTTAAAAACAGCCTGCGAACGTATTTGTACACTCAAGTTTGACCCACATGATAAAGGCCCATAACTGGTTTAGGGGATGGTGAAAATAAAAAAGAATCAAATTTCACCGTATCTATCATAAATACACATTTTTTTCAGAATCATTTTGCTTATCATTAATTGATCTATAATATGAAACTTTTGACCCAAAGCAACGGAACGGATAAGTCGTTTGTCGTTATCAAATTAAATAATTTTAAATGAAATGTAGAAAAAAAAGTTGTATATTTAATTTAATTGGAGCACAAAGATATGGTATCATCGTCAGGATTCTTGTGTAGGCTTTCTTTAGTGTTCTCATCAACGGGTTCAGAAGATTGACTGGGTAGTTATTCATGTTATTATGTATTAGGAACTGGTATTATTTATTAGGAAAAAGGATCCCGAAGAGTTTTTGGACAACCAGAAATATTGGAATGCACCGTGGCAGTGAAGATCATATAGGCCAGTGTTCTGTATGCTAAACAATTTGGGAAAGACAAGAATAGTTTAATTCAACAGAAGATGATGGCTCTATAAAGGAACAGGAAATGATACGGAAAATACTTGTATTGTATGATTCCAATAGATAACCATGGGGGTGGATTATTATATGGCTTTACTGGACTAACATGTGGTTAAGGGAACACTGATATCAGGATCTATCGATTCTGAAGTGGAGAACAACTGTGAATAACACTTTTCACGTTGTTATCAAAACTAGAGAAATTACTAATCAGCACAAAACGCCCAAAAATGCGTTTATAAAACATTGGCAAGTTTATAATTTCTCCTTTAAGTTCACAAGAACACTCACACTTGAAGGTTAAAAGTTACTTATATTAGTAACTCAAAAACTGTGGAGGAGTTATTTTATAAACTCTATGTTGCATTTTTTTATTAATAAAAACGTTAAACTAAAATAAGCCAATTATTGAACAATAATTGTCATTCCTCTCAAATCCAAAATGCCTACATATATCTCCCCATTTCTTATATTACAATTTACATATTAAAGAACACTATTCCCACAAAATCCTATCCCTCCAAGTATACATGTTATTTAATTAAATGCCCCGACAAAAAGTATTTGTTTATAATTCAAAATCTCCAAGATTAATTGAAATTTTAATTAATGGCTGTAAACCAAAATAACTGGCAAATCCAATTTCACAGGTCGGTTCGCATGACGGAGAGCAATTCCCTATTGAGGATTCGGCATTGCACGACAACGTGTATATACAAAGTTATTTAGTGACTTCTTCCTTTTTTTTAGAATATTTCCCTAAAGGTAAATTAGCTAGCTATGGAGGTTGTACTCATGTTGGGATTTTCTAAAATTTTCTTCAAATGTCCATCTTATTCCGGATCCAATATTTGTATATGCCCTTCATATCTTCATGGCAAGGGTCACTAATAAAAAACATTTTTTCGCGAAAACGTTATTGATACTGCCCTACATGTTTCGTGGTTACCATCTCTTCAGGGGCCCTCGCTTTTCAAAAAATAATATTAATTTAAAAAAAAAATTAAAAACATTAATTTAGCAAAACCCTATGATAATTCTTCACTAGAGAGAGTAATAATAAGTACTTACTTACCCCATATATTTATTAAATCTAAATACAGATTCCTACTTACATTACGAAGTGCTCGTTTCCCTCTTACGTTCGTTACGACGGCCCTCACTAAGAGGGTCGTTGATACTGAGGTTCCCGAAGTACATTAAGTCAGCTGAGTACAGATCGATTATTTACAAGTCAACCTTGAACTCGATGATTTCGCCTCAAAATTTAAAATCGATTATGTTAAGATAAAATGTTATAGAATATATGATTGAGGTATTCAATTTCTGGTTTAGGTTTACTGCATTTTTTCTATATTTTATTCGGCGTATATTCTCTTTTATTTTTAGTTTAGCATTATTTATTTCTTTATCAATTATTTAAACTTTCTCAAAATTGAAGGTGTGTTTGGAGATGGCATGATCTGTCAAGGTAGTTTTATTTTCATTATTGTCTATACTTTTTTCGTGTTGCTTTAACTTTTTGTTCATCAGCTGAGAGGATTAGCCAATATAAGTTCCATTGGAGGTGTTACAGCTTATTACGTATAAATAATATTTAGATTTTGATCCTATAACTTCATCTTTAATTCTAGTAATTTTTTTTAATTTTCTTGTTATGTTTCCAGGCTATATGACATACCCCATACCATTAAATTAGATTCAGTTTTCTATATATTTGTGGGTGATAGTTGAATGAATTTGATTTTTTTTTAATTTTTCTTTACTACTTTGCAATAAAATGCGAGCATTAAGTTTATTATTTTTACTAATCTTTTTTTCATTAATTAACGCTAAGAGGTCTGTTATTGAGGTTTGTTGAAGCATCTTCTTTTTATTTTATTTTTTTGTATTTATCATCTGGCCGACCACATATTCCCTCTTTCTCTTATTATTTTTATTTGTTTTTAAATTTAATATTCACCACTTGTTAGCTTTTGCTTTTTTATTAGCCTACTTTCTTCCAAATTGCCTTATGAAATTAGTCTATTTTTCTTATACGTATAGATATACGTAAAAGAAATCATCAGTAAATTTAAAAAATATTTCGATTAAATTCGAAATTTGTTTCTACGTTTTTTGATTTGGAATAAATGATATTTTATGATTGTAAAGTGTAGAATTGACTACTACTGTAGATTGCATAATTTAAGAGTAAATAGAAGCCACATAAATTATTTTTGTATTGTGGAATTTTTATTATTTAGTTGAAATTTTAAATTATACGAGAGGTTTTAATTGGAATCATTAGACACCAACGACGCAAGAACGTACCTTCAACTGAGAGAGAGAAAAAACGAATTAGATTCAATTATCCTTTGAATTTAAAAAGCCAGTTTATGTTCAAACTGTGTTAAATATACTATCTCATCAAAGAAATAGTTGCATTATAACGTATTTATTTTAAACGTAATAGCTTTGTTTGTTAGCTTGATTCAATTCTTAAATTGTTCATAATTTAATTATTGTATTTGTCACCATTAGAGCATAGTTATAGTGGAATTAATTGAATGAAAATTACAAACATTGAACTGGCAAGGACCTGTAAGAAGTGTTTTTTTTTGGTATTTATTATCTGGCCGACCACATATTCCCTCTTTCTCTTATTATTTTTATTTGTTTCTAATTTTAATTAGAACCCCCACTTGTTACCTTTGGCTGTTTTATTAGCCTACTTTCTTCCAAATTGCCTTATGAAATTAGTCTTTTTTTCTTATTACGTATATCTATACGTAAAAGAAATCATCAGTAAATTTAAAAATATTTCGATTTAATATATTGATTTGGAATAAATGATATTTTTTTCTGATTTTCGAATTCCAGACTATTATTTTTCTATGGTAACTATTTTCTTTAAACAGTAATCTAAGTTTATTTTTTTTTTTATCTCGTCAAAATATTGTGGGGGTGCTATCATAGATCTAATATAAATAGAGTAAAAAATAATCGTTCTTGTCGAATGATACATTTTGGTAGACGAATTAAAGTTATTGAAAGTGTCTTTGCTTTTCATTAATTCCATGTCTAAATACCCCTATATCAGGAAGGGAAATCTGCTTAGTTTAAGCAGCTACTGCGTGATGGACTTTTATTTTTTATATTACATAGAGATCCCTCTATTTTTAACTATACGTATATAATATTGTACTTGTAAAGGATAATTTATTCACATTTAAGTTTTTTTTTTTCGTTAGGCCTCTATTACCTACTCGATCAGCTGAAAGAGAGGCGGTTTACCATCCACTAATGGTCAATGGCAACGGACAACTATTGAATGGTCATGACCCACAGTCTACTTAATGACATTGTTAGGCTACCACCATCTGGTTGTGAACCTAGGAACTAAATACTGCCCCAACTGCAATCGATTCAACCCAATCCTATTTTTAACCTTACCTTTCGGCAGTGGTAGTCAGTGTAGCAGATCTGTAGCAAATACAATTGTTAATCCAGATTCTGAGAATAAGTATTCAAAGGATGAATGATTATTACTCCAACAACCTGTTTGAGGAAATTAATGGCAAAGGGATGAAATATGTAGCGGTCGAGTGTATGTAAGGAAAGTTGATACTGTGATGCCGAATACGTAAACAAGTTTGCTCATTACATTCGAGGGTCAAATATCATAATGTACACAATACATCCCATTTATCCTGTTTATCGATGTTGAGGAATGTTATTTCTGCCTGACATTGAACCATACATACATTGAAAACCATGATTATATGTGTTACAGTACAGTCATACATAGGAATTTTAATTATCAAAAAGTGTTTTAATTTTGTTAAAAAAAATGAATAGACCATAATTTAGTAATGAAATCCTTTATGATCTCTAACTGGGATGGATGAAAACTTAAAGATATAGAATATCATAGTCAATCGCTACATTTTGTTAAAATCAACTTCTACACTTCCAATTTTGTTCAATTTTTGCCTTATTGTTTAATTCTCAAACCTAATAGCAAGGACGATGGGATATTATACGAATATTTTATGACCACATCAAGGGCATTTTTCGAATACGAAAATAATTTATTTTTACATTTCCATTGGGATTCCATGGGCATTAGTATAAAGGTTATTCTAATGACGTACTTTTCGAAATACATCTTAAAAGGTGTATCTAAACTTAGAAATAAAAGACAGAAATTGTCCATTCAAATTAGTGTATATAATTATTTTCAATGACTTCAAAACAGAAATTTTTCTAAAATGTATAATATTCGTGTTATCTATAGAGCAACTATAGAACATGGAATTGTCTTTCTGGAAAGCAGTATAACTTTGCAAAGTGTAAGATTTACAAATCAAATATGACTTTATTTTCATAATGAGCAATGTTTAAAGTGTATAATTGACTACTTCTGTAGATTGCATAATTTAAGAGTAAATTTATTTATTTATATTAACGTTCACTTTTTGCAACTAAGGCTAATTGGGTTGGGCTATCTACAGGTTACCACCCTTTTCTAGACGGGGTGACACTAAGGATTTTATTTAATGAATTCCATCACTAAATAGATTCCTTTACCCAGGCGGGAATCGAACTCACCACGCTAGATTAAAGAGTAAACAGAAGCCAGATCAATTATTTTTGTATTTTGGTATTTTATTATTTAGTTGAAATTTCAAATTATACGAGAGGTTTTAATTGGAATCTTTAGACACTAACATCTCAAGAAAGTACCTTCAAGCGAGAGAGAGAGAAAAAAATAAGTAGATTCAATTATCCTTTGAATTTAAAAAAAAACGAAATACAGTTCAAACTTTATGGAATATACTACCTCATCAAAGAAAACAGTTACATTATAACATATTTATATTAAACGCAATAGCTATGTTTGTTAGCTTGATTCAATTGTGAAATTGTTCATAATTTAATTATTGTATTTGTCACCATTAGAGCATAGTTATAGTGGAATTAATTGAATGAAAATTACAAACATTGAACCGGCAAGGACCTGTAAGAAGTGGTTTAATATTTTCCAGCAGAAGCTCAATAATGAGATAAGCGGGAGCAAATATTAACAAAAGCGACGCCTTAAATAAACAGCTGAAGGGATCCCTCGCCATTTTGCCCACACAAATAAATAATGTTCCAGATAATTTACCACGTTCACCAAATACACTATTATACGCCAAACTATTATTAGTATTAGCTGATTGGTCCACGTGCCTGACTGTTATTTCAATGAAGAGTACAGTATTTATCAACAATTATGTATTATTAATGTTATCTCTGAACGTCCACTTTTCGCTACTAAAGCTAAGTGGGACGGATTATCTATATACGATATTTTAAAATTGTAAAAAACATTGACCAAAACAACCATTTTAGGGGTATGAATTGTAAATATCAAAGTACATTTTAGACTGATGAATCCTATAATGTAAAAGATATTTCATTTAGAATAAATCTGTGTAATGTAACTACCTTTTTAGTTACGTTTATTTATCCTTTTCATTTTATTTTCCTTTAATTCATATAAATTTCTAAATTTTTATAAACATTTATTTTTAAACTTGGAATAAACAATGAAGGAGTCAAATAACCATTCATTTTATTACTTTAGGTGGCAGATCACATATCTTGTAATCAAAACAAAAAAATCTCCATGATTATTCTATTCCCTTTTGGATATATTCAATTTAACGTCAAGCTATGTATTTGCTTTCAGAAAAACTCAAATTGACACTTTGTAATTTTTTTCTGGTGACAAATACTTACTTGGTACCTTTGTTTATTCTTTTACTGTGTTTAAATATATTTATAAGCACACACAAAAAAATTCGACAAAATTGGTTAATAAATAAGAAAATTATAAATTATATTTGAATTCAAAACAAATTAATTTTTCTAATCACTATCGATAAACAACACAAAAATTTCAAAACTTAAAGAGGCCATATAATCCAAACCGTTAAAGATATATCAAAAATATTTGGTATAGTTTCACAAATCAATGAATAGAACACCCAGAATAAGATTCAACAAAATCTTAAATCATGGGTGTCGTGGTGTGGTTGAATTGATGTGGAATGGCCCATAGCTAACCTGACCACCTGTTATTAATGAGATGATTATATTATTAACTATGCAGGGAAATTCGAAAATGCAGAGAAAATAGAAGTCCTAACTCTTGAAGGGGCTCAGGTTACCCATGTGAGTTAAAACGTCGACTTTAATCTCAAATGGTAAACCTAAAGTGGCGAGTTCAATTCCCGCCTGGGCAATAGGGATTTATTTAGTGACGGAATTCATTAAATACAATCGTAGTCCCACCCTGGCTAGAAAAGGGCGGCAACATGTAGATAACCCGTCCCAATTAGCCTTAGTTGCAAAACGTGGACGTTAATAAATAATTAATTAATTTATATAACCCTTGAAGGTGTAAAATCAATGTTCTTATCTAATGGCCAGTATTGATACTTTTGAGACTTTTTCTATATCTTTCTGAGGCATCAGCCGGCATAAATGTTTCGAGATGCGCTCTGTTTTTATACCACCCAGTTTTGGTACTTTGCCAACCGTCAGAGAGGGAACACCTTTAAACGATGGTCATCCCGGAACTTGAAATGGTAATTGCCCTTTTTAAAACTCTTTTTTATTAGTGGCTAATTACTTCGATTGGCTTGGACTACAATCCGAATCCCTCGTATACATGACCAGCATTTTGTTAGCTTGCCCATCAATACTGGTGACAACTATTTCAAACTATTTTTCCCAGGGAAGGCTAAATGTAAAATCAAATCACTCCTTCGAAATGCAAACGCCTTATTTGTATGAAAAAATGTTTTCCAATTTTCTATTACATTTTAATTCAGGAAACATTGATAGCAATATGACTATCCAAAAATAACTAAATTCTTATTCATTTCTCCTCCACCAAGATTGTTGATTTTTGCAAATCATCTCCCTATAATTTCGCCTAAATTTACCCCTATTTTGCATCTAGTTTTATTGGTATGACCGTATACAACCTGGTTCTGTCACAACGTGTCACAACCCACCAAATTGCCAACATTCCAAAAGGACTTACATTTCCACCTCTACTACAATTTCTTTGAGCACTATGTATAGATCAATTTGCGGTACCTACAGTTCCTTGGGTTTACCCAGTAATAAATCTGCACCGGGTTAAACCTCCTGTGTGTACTTATTTATCTTTTATATCTCTCGTATTATTTTTATTTTATTGTCTTAAAAATTAGCTTATACAAGCATCCATTAAACTCTTTTAATAGATTAGCCACTACTTATTTCAAAATATTCGTTTAAATTCTGTAAACTGTTAGCAGCTTGTATTTAAATGATTCCAGTATGCTTCTTTGTTTTCATGATAACTAACTAATTTAAAATATACTTGAAAATTTAGATTTTAAATTTTAACCCTAATGTCAATTGGTCATATAAGAAATATCCTCAAGACTTTTGAGTATCGAGACTTTAGGGATATGTGGATATTTGGTGACATTTGGATGTTCTATGTTACTTATAATCCAATCGCTCTTGGGGGGTTTTCTAGGAGTTTAAGTGTACCTTTGAAGTTCATACAAAATATGTCTTAAGCTTCATTTCCCAAAATGGTTATCTCGAAATTTATTAGTCATGCGCTTTTCTCGTTTAAGTTTTGAGTGGGCTTTGATTTCCTAGATCGATTCAATAAGGCACTGTTCAATAATTGAAATACCTCATTTCTAGTCCCCAAGATAATATTAAATTAACCGATCTAAACTACTAAACTGCTACCCAAGTGCTCAAAAGCATTATAATAATACTTGCTTATCTGAAGCAAATAATCGTATGGTTTATAACAATATTCTTTTTCTAAATAAAATGTTCTACTTTTAATAAGTCCTTCGACAACCAATTTCAAGTTCATTTTGAAGGTCTCCAAACATTAACGTTCCTTATTCCGAAGTGGCTTATCTTTTACTGCTAAAATCAACCTTCCGAATATGGAGCAGAACATTTAAACTCAGCTAAGGTTCTAACAATTTCAGCTGTAATAGACATTTCGATCTATTGACTAGGGAAACGTAAACGTTTCCTAACACCAAGAACGGTCTCTCTGACTGCCTTCTGCTAGATGTTAATTTTATTATTTAACGAAGAACGATAAAACCTTATCACATATATTAGGCTTCTATAGTTACACCACCCATATTCAGCTAAAGTTTTATCACAATCAAGCTCATCAAAATCCCCAACAGCGGGATCTTTTGCTAATGGTTCTATTCAACCTCGCCAACGTCTGACCCCACACTTAACTAAAGCGTCAACACATTTACTCAGTGTGTCAATTAAATAACCGAATTAGACAGAGGGACGGGATAACGTGGCATCACAAGAATCAAGGTCAACTACACTCATTTTCCACTCCTCCACAAACTGCCCAAGGGGTTTTTAATTCTCGCATCACCTCTCTTAAGGAAATCTGCTAGAATTCACACAAGATTGCAAGAAATGCTTGCTTGGCTAAGTAATCCAATACGCTGGAATATTATATAAATAAAATATAATACCGCCATAGCTGCGAATATCCAATAAATAAACAAATAAATGAAATATTATAATTAAAACTGTAGTGACCCAGTAGGTTAGAGAATTGTCAAACCAGAAAAATTCCAGTAGGAAATAAATTTACTTTATATCAGTCAATATATCATCCACCATAAAGTTAATTCAGATACCTGATAAGCAATAATTCACCTTTTGTTGGTTTGAAAAATGTATTCAACTTCAACAGCTAGCTTAATACTCTTACAGCCTACGCTAAGCTTAGGTTCTAAACCGCTCAGCGAAGAGCATTGATCTCTTCAAGTACGTTGATTGTATTTTGATATTTAAAACATAAATCGCTAAAAAGAATATCGTTTCTTTAAGCTGTGACTTCAGTAAATAAAATTATTTTTTTTATAATTTTATAAATGCAAAACATTATAAATTTGTAACATATAAAAAGTTCTCGAGAATGGGATCTAGAGGAGGTAAAAGAATAATATCGGAAATACTTTTTCGCTGTGCTTCAAATCTAAAAGGACTGCTGAGCATAATTTGTAGGAATGTTTTGAATTGGAGAAAAAGAAATTGTTGAAACAATTATGTTATGAACGTTAATACAAAATAAGGAGAATTACTTTGAGCTCTGGTGAGCTCAGATAATTAACTAAGTGAACAAATTTGAGCTGATCTGAAAATGTATAACTATTGCAGCTTACTGAAGTATCAATAAGAGAAGGCGACAACAGGTGAGACAGAGGGATAAAAGGGGATGGGAAAGAATAAAAGAAATTGAGTAATCTCTCGCCCTGGCCCATCTGACCTGATCTTAGAAACATGCTTCTGATGATTCTACCTTTTAACGTTAAGGAGACGGAATTCCACAGTCGTAAGTCGGTAATCTGTAAGTACCTCGCGAACTAGAGAGCTCAATCTGTCTTCGCCAATTCTACAGAGAATATAACTACAACTCATAACGTTTTACCTTATGAACACTCTACCTTCTAACGTTGAGTTGTGGATTTACACAAAGCACGAAGGATACGACCAAAAATAAAACGATTATCGGGACGCAAGTACTCTGAAACAACGACCCAATCACCGGATCTACTTCTAATACAACATCTCACGATGGACCTTACTCAGGAATGACGAGTTGCCGGGAATGTCCTGTGGTTCTTCACGGGTTATTAAATCATATTTATTTTTATTTATTTATTTATTGGAGCTTCGCAGCTTTGGCAATGTTGCTCTAAACAAAAGCTTCATAATTTAAAAATCAAAACAAAACTCAAATAAAAAAAATCGATTTATAGTTTTACTAAATCATAAGTACCGCGCCAACTATAAACCATAGACGCGCTAAATCAGTTTATATCCAAATCAAACGACTCGATACGAGATACTTCATTTGATTGCCTCTTACAATAATTAACTGACGAATTATGCACCAATAAAAAACATTTTAATTATTAAAAAATAACTAACAAGGTCCTATACTATGACCAAACCACGTAAGTGAAATTCGCAGTTAGTTAGTTCCATCTTCACGAACTAACTCCTTCGTTTTAGCAGATTTGCCATTCAACGAATATCCATCTACAAATTTTCAGAAAGCGTTTGTATAGTTTGAGGGTTAATAAATATTTCAACGAGACTTATTCTTATGAAGATTAATAAAGATTGTAATAAATAAACTGGCAAACTATTGATATTTACAGCTGTACTTTTCAGTTTGAAGTCTTTTACAGCCCTGAGAGATGCAGCTTATTCATTGTTGATGGAGCTCCTAACCTTGAAACGTACACTCCTGGTATCATCAAAGAGTCCATCGGTTTATTTTTCACTACATAATCCTCGTAAAAATAAATTTAAATGGTCTCCCAGTGAGATAGTAATGTTTGCGTGTTCATTCATTAAAACACTATCAGATACACTATTGATTATGCTATAATTAAGGTTTCAATGCATTCGTACGATTTTTTTTATTAATGTACCATGTTAATGAAGTAAATTATTTCATCAATATAGAGTGTTGCTGCATACATCCGTTCGTGTTGGTGAGGTCGGTTCTGACAATTGGCTGAGGCTGGTTCAACTAGCGATATGAGAGCGCCATCTGTTAACATCCTAAAAATTCCGTATAGATATTCCATAAAAAAAGAGTAGAATATACGAAATATACTTGCTCCATGACATCGAATAAAGTCAGCTGATATTCCATTGAATGTATCTCTGAGAATTCATGGCTCTCAGAATTATTTCTAGCTCCTTTGGGTCAGTAAAAGTAAGAACTTCATGGATTGGTCTAAGAAGTGTAAATTAATTATTGGAAGCTACTTAAAAATAATCACTTTACAGAGTATATGGTGGAAAGTCAATAGAAATAAAAATTCATATAGTTCACGTACATTTTACTTTCTGGCTAGTTTAACGTGCGGTTGACGCCTCATTTCACCATTAAAAATAAACTGTGCATGAGACACTTAAAATACTCAAAAGCAGTTCTCCAATAGCCAATAGTGGCTACAGTTTAAGCTCATTTGTAGTAAAATCAGTGTGTGTGTGTGTATTTATGATTTACGGGTATCATAATGGAAGGTAACTATGGTATCACTACCAGAGACGTTGCCTAAAATGTAAATAACGTGCTCTCTTAGGGATTTTTTTCTAAAAAGTGATTGGTCCCTGAAATTAAGCGACATCCGCTAAAAATCAATCCCATGGAATTAGTTGAGTATGTAGAGATGTATCACGGTCAGTGAATATGCAAGAGTGAGTCGGATGTAGCCCGGGAGATATTACTGGGCCATGAGTTATTTTGTGAAAAGCCGGAGTGAGCGAGAATGAAGTGGGAAACAGGATGAGAGCAGTTAGTTCGTTAGGAGACCTAATGAACGGACCAGCTGACTCATTCATTACTATGCCATTCAAAACATCGATACTCGTAATAACGATTCAATACTCAGATTACACACTCACTGCAATTCTATTCACACGAATTTTAAAACATGCTAAGTTTTCTTTATATATGCTTTGAATAGAATGAATAATAGATTCACTGTCGCTATTATTATTTAGTAGAGACTATACATTTTATACATATGAGACGCTTAAAAAGTCTAATTTAAATGGTTTTTACTTGCTGGAATTGGCTACCACATCTCATATTTCATTCTATTATGTTTTTTATTCCTTAAAAATAACAAAATGTAGAACTAAAGCTGGAATTATATTTATAATGTAACGGACTTATGGAATAAACTCATAAATAAGTTTGGGGCTTTACTAAGTGCTGTAAACGAAACAATCAATACCTCCATAACGATTTGTTTGATGAAAATTTTTTTGAATTTGAAAATTTCATTTCAGCTAAATTATTTTTTCCTAGGTCCTAGGTAACATTCCTCTCAACTTTCTCCTCATCAATCTAGAGCATTGATCAGACAAATAAATAAAATCGTGGGGCTTAGCTTAACCTGAATAAATACGTAAATAGTATTTATTATCGTATGAATGGTTGACGTTTGATAGAAATTTCACACGCCCCATGATTTTATTTATTTGTCTGACCGATTCTCTAGATTGATGAGGAGAGTGGTGTGATGACGGCTACCAAACGGTTATCTAAGATTATTTTTTAGCTTGTTGTACATTTTCTTCCTAACTTTTATCTGTATTTTTCAATAAAACTGTTTAACTTAAAAATGTTCTTTTAACTTATTTTACTTTTAAGTTTTTAGCTTTAATTTCACATTTTATTAAGTTCATAGAGTACATGTTTTATTTCCTCTCAATTTGTTGCAAACCAAATCTAAAAATTTGATATTTAACATTGGAATAAAACATATCATGATATATCAACTTATTTTTAAGGTGTGTACCAAATATCAGATAAATCGGTCAACAGGAAAGGGGTCAAATTTCAATTACTAAATGTGACCCAAATAAATAAATTAACAATTAAACAGGGGGTGCTAAATAAAACCGTTTAATGTGATATAATCAAGCTACTAAAATATAAAAGGGTTTTATTAAACCAATGTGAGCCTGTTGCAATGGAAATACTATGAAAGGAGAATAGAAAGTCAAAAATAATTCTGGGTCAAAATAGGTTATGATTAAACACGTGATTTAATAAAATTCTGCTTGGACATTTCCAGTAAAGGAGAAAGGTTAAGGGCGAAAATCCGTCTCGCAGGGGTAGAGTAAATTAAGCATATTTTCTTCGTACTGGACTCACTTCTCATTGTGGCACCATCAATTCTGTATTTTTCTTGCAATAAAAAGCCTATAGTAAATACGACTTAAAATTCCAGCTGGAGCTGAGATGACTTGTAGCTCGGATTATCTAAGTGAAAATCATATTAGTAAGAGTGGTGGTGTATATATGACTAAAAACTAAGTAAATGCGAATATCTCCGTAAAAATTCCAGTAAGAGAGTAAATGAAAAAAAAGAAAAAAAAACACCAATTGCAGAAAATTAAATTCATAAAGACGTAGACCAATCTATCTCTTCTTGTCCCCCTCCTACTATCTCTTGGTTGATTAAAACAGTGGGTTTGTATAAACGCCGAATCAATAAAAACTGCACATACCTCCGATATATCTAGAGACAGGAAAAATGTAGACAAAAATAAATTTGTTTAAATGTAGAGAAAATAGGCGTCACAATTGCTGAAACCAATATATCTCCAAATCACAATTGAGAATCTTGAGAGCAGTAAATATGAGGAGGCATGTAGTAGACGGAGGGTGGTTAAAGTTCGGACTTAATCCGAGAACTGGAGTTATGACATCAAAACTTCTCCCGAACATTAGGGCCACCATATTACTGGGGAATACTCTCTCCTTGGACATTGTCACTTCACTGTTCCCAGGTCATCCAAAGGGCATATTGTGTTATAAGTGTGTTTTATTCAATACTCCTGAGACAAATTCGAATTGACGAGGGTTCAATTCACATTGCTTTGTAGTTTTACTTATTAAAATTTTTCGCAATAACCAGCATAAATTTCTACGAAGAAAAAATGACTTCAGGATTTGGGTAATTGGTCGAAAAACTGAACTTTCTTTTTACTTTTTTAATTACTCTAACGTTTTCGCAAGCACGGAGGACGTCATCAGGTGCATCAATTGTACCACGGCTAGTGAACTGACGTATAGTTTAAAAAATTCTAGATATGGCTTCTTAGGAAGAAGCCCCCAATTACTCGTTGCTCTTGATGGAGAAAACGATCTGGAAATTATTGAAATGAAATGAATTTCATCATTATTTGAGCTTCTGCCCAAACCTCTGAATAAATATCGATTTCAATTTTACACAATTCGTCAAAAAATAGAAAAAAATGATTAATTCTAGAGCCTTTCTTTAAACCTAAACAGCCGTACGTGTAAAAAAATATGTTCATACCTTGAACTAGTTCTCTTGGTCCTTACTATAGACATTAATTTATCATTAAATTAAATAGAACAAATGCTAATGAAACAAAAATTTATAAACCAAGGCAATTTCTACTTTACCAATAATCAGAAAATAGGCTAACAGAGAACAAAATTATGTTTTGTTCAGAAAATCAGGGCATTTCGTAACGCATTATTTATAAGACAAAATACAAGAAGATGCATTTCGTGAAAAATGTAAATATTGAATCATTCATAGAAAAACAAATAAATTGGGTCTATCGAAAAACTAATTTATGAACTAACAAAAAACAAGGTATTCCTAATAATATAAGGATTGTCATTGGCTCGCACAATTAACTGTAATTGGGATTTTAAATTCACTTGATTGGCCACAGCATATGAAGGAAGGGTTGTCCTTTTTCTGATTTAGTGGACTCGAGTTGGAGTTCAGTGTTTTGTGAAAAAAAAATAATATCACAATATTAAAAATAGTGCTGCAAGAAAGATTGCCAAGAGACATCGCTATTTTCTTATGAATTTATTGTTGTTGGTTGTTGCTCCGCAAACATTTCACTAATATACTGAAAAGCAAGGACTTATGTGGATGAAATAGTGTGGAAATCTGTAGTATTTAATTGAATTATGGATATACTCAAATAAGAAATCCTTCTGAAAGAATCTACAAACGAAGCAGAAAATAATTAACCCTCATCTCCTACGGTTGGGTCGGATCCGACCGGGGCGCCGGTTCCCCCTAGTCTAAAAATCGCCTGGCTTCCCCGACTACTCCATGGTCCTAGGTACCCTCCTATCCGGTAGTGCCTGGGAGGCTGACCAGTCCACTTCGCTCAGGTAAGTGTCCTCTCCTCATTATTACCCATTCGGTCAGTTCCAACCCACTGTAGGAAATAAGTTAGGGGTCGGATCCGACCCACCGTAGGTTCTATGCTATAGATTTTTTTCATGATTATTTCTACATTCCCATAAGAATGCACGATGTTTTTTTTTAGAATGGCATTCAATAAAATTTTCACGACCCCGGAAGAAATTTTGGAGGAGTTTCGACGCCAAGAGAATGAAGACATGTTGGAAGAAAACGAGGATAGTACATCCGAGCAGGAAGATGAGATATTACACAACGTTGATGATGTATTTGATGCTGATGAGTGTGGATTGAAAAATGACCAGGTTTTTGATGATGATGAGAGAAATTTCGATTTCGGCAAGGATGGGGAAACCCTCTGGACCAATAAGCCGATGCGATTAAAATTTTCCAGAGTTCTTGCAATCAATGTGGTCAGAGGAAATCCTGGCCCAAGAGGAGAAGCAAGATGTATCACGGATATTTGGAAACTGTTTTTACTTTTCATTGATGAAGAAATGATAAGTGATGATGTAAAGCACACAAATGAAGAAATCGGACGCGGCATTCATTTACCGACAATGATTCGTATATTCCATTACAAATAATGAAGAATTTAAAGCCTTTCTTGGCCTCCTTTATTTGAGTGACACATTGAAAAATTCCACCCTGAATTCCAAGGAAATGTTTCCCAAATTTATGGTCCACCCATGAGCACGATTTGAATTTATCCTCGAGAAATGAATGTTTGACGACAAGACAACAAGTTTTCTTGACTTTAATTCTCACTTTTGTTCCTTTATTTTGCATTTGTAAAATTTATTAAAAAGACAATGAAGACTGATATAAGTATCAATGTTAACTTTTTTAAACATTAAAGTAAATAAAAAAATTTTTTTTTAGTTTTTAATCAATATTTATCCTTTTTCTGCATAATTAATGATTTCTTTAACCCAGCGTGTCACAGTATACGCCTATGAGGCGTACCTACGCCGTAAAATGCTATCCACCACTTCATTGTTGTACCCTCCCTCTTGCCCCTCTAGCAGTGCTCTCTTCACTCAGTCAGTCATAGACACCCGAGGTATTCACATCGGCCAGAAGCACTACAGGGAAGTTAATTTTGTTTTTCCAAAACACACTACGCCTCTCAAACGTATAGTGTAACTTCTACGTAAATTCTTGTACGCGTCTCAGGCGTGTTGTGTTCCAGGACTTATGGGTAGGTGTACGCCTCCCAAACGTATAGTTTTCTTGTATAGATTATTCTCAATACGCCTGCTCCACAAGATCAAATTTTTGAGCAGACACAGATCCCAAATAGCTTGAGTCGGAAGAGGATGAAGGAGAAGATACTGTTGAACAAGAGGTTTTTTCCGAAGACAGCTGTGACAATACTGAAGACCCAGACTATATGCCAGATGAAGAAGAATTACAAGAGCATGTCACTTCCAACATAAAAGAAATGGCATGTTTTTCTAAGGGAAAAATATATTCTCGGTACCGAAATTCTAAAATAATAAAAACAGAAAACGTGAATGAAGGTAGTTCAGAAGGAATAGACCAGGTTACATATTCTAAGATAATAATACAAACTGAAGAACTACATGGAAAAGACAAAGAAACTATCTGGACAACTAAACCTCCAGGGAAGACACCGACTAAAAACATTGTATACAAAGGAATTAGGACTTATAATAATGCGGCACGGACTATTGAACAAGTAGAACTTTTCAAATATTTTATAGATAAAGATATTCTTGATAAAAATCTGGTCGACACAATATTAGAAATGTATAGAAAATCCGCCATTTTTTTCAGGCAAAAGAAAAGCAAATCCAACTTACAACGACACGCAGAAAGAAGCGTTAGATGCATTTCTGGGACTATTATTATTTTCCGGAGCTATGAAGAGCAATCGAGTATCCAATCACCGCTTATTCGACCCCAAAATTTCAGGAGATATTTTTAGAGCCACAATGACTCTGAACCGCTTTAAATGGATTGGTGCCTGCCTCCAATTTGATAACAGAGAAACCCGGGATGAAAGGCAAAGAACGGTGAAAGCCGCACCTATTTCTGAAATATGGGGTAAATTTATTAAGAACTGCAAGTCTAACTACGAGCCAAGCCCATACCTTACAATCGACGAACAACTAGTTAGCTTTCGGGGAAAATGCATATTTAAAATGTTTATCCCCAAAACGCCTAATAAATATGGCATTCAAATTTTGATGCTGTGACCAAGCAACTAGAAATATGGTAAATGCCCAATACAACAATTCCCTTTATTGTTGCCAGAATTATCTGTCTCTACGTGTCCCAACAAATGTTTTTTGAATTTTTTTTCTTCTAAGTAAGTTCTTTGCTCTCTGTGGTAATTATCTGATTGTTTTAATGGATTAGATAATAACATTTTGTAATTCACAGCCTTGGAAAGTGAGGGCTCGACGAGCCCCGCCCTCTTGGTGCTCCACGAGACAAAATATAGCTTGGTGCTTCTAGGGTTAATGTGTTTTTGAAAGAGAAGTAAATAAATCAATGAAAAAAATATAAAAATGCTGCAAAATAGCATGCTAATAGGAAATAAACCAGCATTTTTGTGTCTATACGCCTCCGAGGCGTATAGTGTACCAAATATGTCTAAAAAACCATGTGTACCACGCAGGGTTAATGATTATGCCCTTCAGGAGCCAGAATGGTCGGATCCGACCCACCGTAGGAAATGTGGGAGGAAGAACCACAGTAGTAGACGAGGGTTAAAATATAAAAAGATTCCACCATAAAGTAATAACCTTTCAGCCTGTATTCATTTTGTGAACATCTCTCGTCTCAACTCAAATTGTTTTCGTTTAAAATTTTCAACTCATAAGATTTTGACCAGTGCGTAGTATTATGAAAGTCTTTAAAATTATATGTTTTAGAACAATTTTTCTGTTAATAGTTTATCCTGGAAAGAATTAATCAACTTGTATCCAAGAATTTTAAACTTAAAGCCCTATAATAATAGCTCTTTACGTGAAAGGATAACTGTAAAGGAATGTAATTTGTAAATTTGGTGAAAATGAAGGGAATATATTAAGCGTTGAATTCAGTGAAATTTGTATATTTTGATGATAAACGATTTTCGTTACACCCTGTTGACAGATGACACAGCCTAGCTACTACATTTGAATTTCGATCACCATTTTATACTTATTTCTCTTCCATTACAACAAACTTGTTTCGCATATTCTCTTCAGTGATACAGTATTTATTTGTTTGAATTCGTCAGTGTTCGAACTATGTGATGAAAATGGTTTTATTTAGTGCTTAATTTAATTCAGTCTTTATATTTCAACGAGTAACATACTTTACATCCCAAGATTGACGGATAACAAGTATTTTAAGTTCATGCCTGTACAGTTCGAGTACATGGTACATGCTAATTTGTGCCATGTGATGAAAGTGAACGGATTATTTAATACATAAATTAACCCGATATAAATATACCCTGGGGGAACCATATTTAATTCAAACTGTCAATTACGGACGAGTAAATAACGGGTAACACAGCTAGTATGAATTAACACTGAATACTCACAATTCAATAATGGAGCGAACAAGTCGGAGGTCAGTCAACACAGAAAATAGACCTACATATTGTACAAAAGAATGGTGATTTCTAGATTAGAATAATCTTGGAACTCTATCAACATGCAAAATAAAACTTCTATGCAATAATATCTGTAGGACTTTTCAGGTAGGCACCAACCATAGCCAATGATTTCTAATAAGCAATGAATTTTTAATCAACTGCGAGAAATGAAGTCTTGTATAAGTGACTGGCCATCCAGTATACGCGATAACAGACGAGAAGAAGTTGTACTAACGAGACTTAGGACTGGACACTCAAATTTAATGTACTTATACCTCATGACAAGAACAGACAGGCCTTTATGCAGAACATATCATGAACCATTAACCAATAAACACATACTTACTAACTGCAGGAACATAACATATAAGAACTTCTTACAAACAGGAGCCCACATATCTACAATATACAAAATCACCTGAAAAGCACTGAATTGGTTTTTCAAGATTTAACATATCTCCTTTTTGAACATTAATGAAACTTTACAATTTGTTTAAGTAACATAAAGGTACTAATATATTATATGGAAATAACATATATATTTTTTAATTAAAACTATTTTAATTGCTCCTTTTATTACTTGTATTTAGTTTTTATTTATTGTGTTTAATTTTTTATTTGTTGGTTCCAACGTTGACAAACTTGCCAAAGATGCTACTCAGAGAAAATCTTCTGACTAACTTACTGACCCTATCAGATTTACATTTACAAATATACTGCTCTCTCATTTCCAAGCTTCTTTCTTCAGGCACCTTCCTTCCCAGAAGATTTCTAGTATTCTCCGAACTAAGTAGCGATGATGATTAATGTACTTTGGTATTGAGATATAATTTTGGTAAATCAAATATTTGATAAAAGGTAAACAATTTGCACTCAATACTGTGTATTCAGGACACAATTCTCATGCTCAAATGATCTCAATGTTTACCTTCTAAAACGCAATAACTAGGAACACAAAGAAAGGGATAAAATTAGGAGGACGAGAAAGACAAATAAAAGAAATTTCTCGCGGTTCAGGGTGGAATTCTTGTAGGTGAGGAGTAGGATCCTATCAAGGCGAGTTCGTTCTACCAGGAAAATAACTGAACACCTCCAACCCTCTCTAAAGATTATTTTTCTTTTCGATAACAAATAGGGCCGTTTTAATAATCAACAGGTTGCTCCTAAATAAGTCAATTTTTTTAAATTTTATAAAACTGTGTTTTATTTGTTTCCTATTAAAATATCCTCCAATAATTCTTTTTAGTTAAAAACAAATTTATTAGAAACATAGAATTCTTATAATCAGCAAAATAATATAATAAGGACTTTTCGGATCATTTCAGCAGATCTTATTAAATTACCACACGTATAGCTTAACCTTTTGAACCTAAGGTTATCTACATTAAACGAAAAAACATGCGTTGAGAATAAATTTCATTACATAATTTCTGTTTATGAATAATAAACTTAAGCAAATGTAAATATTTTAATATTATTCATATTGGTTCCCTTAATTGAGAACAAGAGTGTTGAATTATCGGTTGCAAATGAATTCAATTTGTATGCAATGGCAGCGAAGCATATATTGTTTTATAATAACGTTCTGATGAGACGGGTATGTCATTCGTTCATCTCGTTTTTTAAGTCTTCTTTGTTATTATTTTTCACCGTATTACGTATATGATTGTTATATATTTTTAATTAGATATTTTTCATATTAATTTGTTGGTTCCAGAACTGATTGTTACTTCAATTGATATGTTATCAGTAATTTATTATGACAATTAAAAGATACCTTATCTGTTTGATATAGGCGAAAGAAAGCCAATCGAAAATCCGGGTCAAGATGTTTTCAAAAAAACCAACACACGACGCTCGGACGATTGCATTAGTTTGTGCACTGATAACTGGAGCTGGAAGAATCTACAATACTTGCTAATAATAAAATAATACAGACCTTGACTGTATAGATAAATGCCTAAGAGACGAGCGATCTAAAAAAATCAATCCATAATCCATAAGAGTGCCGACAAACAGTAGTAATAACTTTTGTTATAGATAAAACTGAAAACATTGCAAGAATGGACAGATAGCATGGAATTTATACCATTTGCCACGCAAACATATGGCATATGATACCAAGCATCAATGATCAGTTCCAGTTAGACCAGCTTCCAAGAACATATAGTATACCATGTTCCTGTGTATCGAAATAAATAATATAAATAAGGAGTGTGAAACGGTTTCGCTCAGTGATAGCAGAAGCGTTTTGGCAAACCAATCACAACATTGAATTTGATGAACTCAAGTTACTAGTAGATACCAGCATAGAATTGTGCAAGAAGCATCAGAAATAGTAAATAAACTGCCTTAATAAAACCAGGGAATATGGCTTTAGATTACTTTTGAAGTCCATCATTCCACTAAGACAGAGGACCAAAAACAAGGAACACCAAATCGCATATTAACGTACACCGGAAAAGGTAGCCGGTGAATACTATATCATTTCCTAAAAAAAAAAATGTCCATCATCTTGGGGAATAAAAATGAAAAGATATATTAGTTTTCCAAGCAACATACAATAAAGCTCATTCCTCAAATGTGATGTGAGCATGAAAAAGATTTGTTTATTTGAAGCAAAGCGCGGTTCATATTCTGATGTTCTCATTTTATTTTGGAGTAATAGTGCACGTAAGGCCATATCTCCAGATACAGCTGTAGGTTAACATTTGATTTTCAGGAATTTATAATGGAGAAGAAATATGACATCTTGGGATGAAAACATTATTGTTGGAAACTCATGCGAGAAATTACAAGCAGGCTGGCATATAAATACTACATTTAACAAATTCCGAGATCCTCTTAATGTAATGGTTTCCTGGTAAAAGGAAAACTCATATAACTCCGGCCCTTATAAATATTATTTATTTATTTAAGAACGAGTAAACTCGAATATAGATTTTCTTCCCCTTCCCTGGGTAAAAAGAAAAGAAAAAAAGATTGGTGTATGTTTTTACATAAAGCTATGTATACATATATATATATATATATATATATATATATATATATGAATTCCCATATGCTTATAAATGCCCTAAACATTATTACACCACATAAGCCCAGTTTTCATTGTACTACTTCTTACATTTTATACGTTTGATTCACGTATTACGTCCAACGAAAAAACTGATTGCCTTTTCTGGAAGTATGAAAATTACTCCATACTTCTCACTTCTGAAGCATAAGGGCTAATTATGGAAACTTCACTAGTAACCCTATTAATGTAATATCATAGTATAATCCGATTTCTTAGAATTCGTTGAGCTACGTGTAGATTTGATCTAGATTGCTGTGATTATAGATATTCGTGAGCATGAAAGTAGACATTATTTTGTCATAATATTTAACAAAACTATATCTATAATTGGTAAATTCTCTTTCAAAAAAGAAAGTTGTATATAAAAAAAACCATTTTAATTAATCTGCACTGATTCTATAGACGTCGTCAAATAGTGACATAACGAAAACAGTAGTTTCGGTATAGTGCCAATCTTGCTCGATAGACGAGACCATGCCTTGATGTCCATATTAATCATAGAATACAATGTTCAGATCCTTAACTATTAAGACTCCTATTCACCGAACTAATCATAAAAATGAACTTCACCATATCGAGTACATCTCAGATGTAAACGGGATGAATTAACGCATCATTAGGAAACTAATGATGAATGAAGAGAAACTAGAAGTGGAACACCGCGTCCGTCACGCAGGGGCTGCGTAAACTAAGCAGATTTCCCACACAAAGGTTTACAATAGATAAATATATGTACCTACTGGAAACACTACCATGAATGTTAAGTGAATAAATACAAATGATAATGAGAAATCTTTCAGTCAATTTGGAATACAAGTTAATAATCTCTGCAACGGAAAGTGACTGAATTGTAAACAAACAAGCTAGCCAACGTCGTAGCGCTGAATAGATAGACCGGAAAGACCAAGAATTAATGAAATACATAATAGTTCAAGGAAATTATGAAAGCTAGTGCTGTAATTTGTAATGAATCAGAATCACTTTTATCTCAGTCACTCAAATTTTAGTAATCGAAGAACAAAAGAAGGGGATGGGTATTTGCATATACCTCACAAATTAAAGGTTCAGTGAAAACCATATTTGGTATTTAACCTTGGAATGAAGTGGTTCATGATATAACAGCTTTTTTTAATATGACATGAGTAAGTACAAGTTGGAGGTTTCTGAAGGCTCGAAAATTCGAAATATCTCCGTTACAATATGTTGGATCGAAAAATGGCATTGAACCAATATAATTGAAAATCGAATGTACTTTACATACTTCTTTATATATATATATTTATTCTCTATCTTGAATATTAGCCGAGATATTTGCATTTTTCAGTTTCCTGTCTTCGGGAAACCCTGCTTAAATCTGCTTAGTTTAGCCCTTGCAGGACGTAATTTTCCCAGGTTTCCCTCGGGAGCGTACATGATCAAATTCGGTGTATGTCCGATTTGGTCAAATCTGCATGGCAATGATTAAATTAAAAACTGTTCCGAGGAAAGGGAAAAGAAAACTCGACCCGAAAATTTCTCCTTAAGGAATTTTTTTGTTGTCCTCCTCCAGAAAGGAGACCACCGTAATTCGAAGTATGACTCTACTTCATTGCGTTAGGAGGGCCATAAAGCTCTAATGACTGTCATTGAGAGCAAAGAAAACAGAGCATTTAGGTAATACTAAAAATGTAAATAGGACATTAAAGGCAGATAAGATACCGATGGTAAGTACCCCCTCTCCTCATCTCGCTGCCAACCGTATTAAACCTTGGTCCCTTCTACCGGTAAGGTCTCTTTACTTAATCTTGGTCACTCCTAACATTAATCCTCCTAATCTTTTATCTCATTTTAGCAGATTTGCCTCAACGGAAATCAGCTGTTGAGGTTGTAGTCATGATTTTTGAAACATTTCTCCATAAGTTCATCAATACTATCAAGTGGATGACGAAAATGCAATCCGTTCAAAATTATCCGTTGTCTGTTGCCACTCTAGCGGTCGCAACTTTTGTCTTATCGTCACCAAACTCGATATATAAACATTTCATTTAAAATAAAAGATCAAGTTCGTTAACGGCTGAAATCGGACCTTGGGGTTTAAATGCGGAGAATTTTGAAGATTCAAAATATCTCCATCATTTTGAGTCGGATCGGAACATTGTATAGAAGAAATGTTATTATTGCAGTTTTCATAAATGTTGCTATATACATATTGTCTCTCCATTGAATATTAACCTAGATATTTTCATGTTTTAGTTTTCAGCCATCAGTAGACACCCACTGCTACTTATATCATATTAACGATAAGTTTTTATTTCATGAAGAGCTTCATTCCAAGGTTAAATACAAAATATGGTTTTCATTAAACTATTATTTTAAGAGACGCATTGCGACACTCGAAAAATTTTATTTGATCTAAACCTTTCTCGATATTTAGCTGTTTCAGTCGACACTGAAGATCGCGTTTGTTAATTGCTAAAGTCGGACCTGAAATAGTGGGAGTTTAAAGGGGGGAATTGAAAAATCATATCTCAGTTATTATGAGTTGGATCGGAAAATGAAATAGAACCAATCTTTGCTAATCTATTGATGTTCAACAATTGCTGTTCTTTACATTTTCAAGTATTGAACGAGTTATTCGGGCTTTCTTGTTTTCAGCCGTCAGTTACCCGCCTTTCTACTCTTCGGTATTTTTTTTTTTTTTACACAGGAATAGAGAATATGTGGCGAGAGGAGATCACAAATGTGTAACACCATCGCGTGGGAAATTTTCTAACACTATGCAGCCTAGCGTGGTGGACTTTAATTAATTGCATTTAATCACGATAATGATTATTCTTAGGAATTATTCAATTTTATTTTGTTAAGTTTTGAATAACCTTCATGTACAAGGTCATTCAAAAAGAATGAACTGATTTCAAAGGTTTGAAAAATAATGATAAAGTTATTTACAAGGTCCATTCACGGCCACACTTCAGACTCCCGTTTTCACAGTCAATAATTACTCACTGTAACCTAAAACGTGGTTCACTACGCGAATACCGATAGGAGACTCACTTAGCCTAACCTGACTAAGTTATAGGGACTTCTCTATAGCAACGTATAGCAGCGAGATACTCGCGAACATATGGAAATTATGACAAGCTGTCAAGGTTATTCATTCGCGAGTACCTCGCCGCTACATCACCTCCCCTCAATGACTGCGTCGAGGAAGCGAACAGGAGGCTTAACCAAACGCCCTCGCTGGGTCACCTGGAATGGTGGAGGCTGGTCATCTTCCTTGGCGGAGTCATTGGAAGGTCTAGCTAGCGATGGTGTTGCTGCTGAGGGTTGAGGCTGGCTGGAACTGGAATCCTCTTCCTGGAGCAGGAAAGCTGGTTTCAGCCTGTCAATCGTCACGGCTCTGGGTCCTGAAGGCAACTGGATGTCATAAGTTCTGGAACATCTCTTTATAACCTTGTAAGGCCCAGTATAAGGCGGGGTGAGTGGGCGCTGTACTGTATCATCCCTCAAGAAAACATGAGAGGATGTCTGTAGGTCGTTGTGGACAAACGTTTTTGCAGTGGATTTGCGATGAGGTGCTGGTCTCAGTAGCTCCAACTGCTCTCGAAGTCGCTGGACAAACTCTTCGGTGCTGGCTCGCTGCTTAGTTGTATCCAACAGTTCTCCAGGCAGTCGCAGGGGTTGTCCATAAACCATCTCTGCGGCGCTGGTGATGCTGTCATCGCGGAGTGCTGCACGTAGTCCCAGGAGTACCATGGGTAGAAGAGATGTCCAATTGTTGCTGTTGAGTTGGGCTGTGAGAGCTGTTTTCAGCGTGCGATGCCACCTCTCGACACATCCATTAGCTTGCGGGTGGTATGCAGTTGTCCTACAGCGCTGGAATCCCAACGTCTTGGAGAGCTGGTGGAACAAGTCGGATTCAAACTGTCGCCCTTGATCTGTAGTGATACGCGCAGGAACGCCGAAACGTGTTATCCAGGACGAACAGAGTGCAGAAGCGCAGGTAGCTGCTGAGATGTCCTCAATTGCTTGTGCTTCTGGCCATCTGCTGAACCTGTCTATCATCGTAAGGCAGTACCGCATACCAGCTGAGCTGGGCAGTGGGCCAATGATGTCCAGGTGAAGATGCTCAAATCTACCTGAAGGTGGGAAAGTACCAGATGGTGCGACTGTGTGACGGTGCACCTTCGCTTTCTGGCAGGCAATGCAGGCTCTTGACCACTTGGCAATGTCCACATTCTGGTTCGGCCAGAAATACCGCTTCGCGATGAGTCTGCGTGATGCGCGGGTACCGGGATGACTTAGATTATGAAGAGATTTAAATATGGCAAAACGCATACTTTCGGGCACGTACGGACGGACGGAGGTCGTGGACGTTTCGCAGAGGAGGCTACGTGAGATATGCGGGAAGTTCATCCACTTGAGCTGGAGACGAGGGTTCTTCAGCAAGTCAGGTATTGTGTCGTCGCCACTCTGTGCTTCCGCTAGGGCTTCCATCCCATCAGGGCCGCTGATTTCCTCAACTCTTGAAAACGCGTCAGCCACGTCATTCTCCGCTCCTGCAACATACTGGATATCAGTGGTAAATTGGCTAATAAAACTTACCCACCGAATCCGCATGGGTGTGGAGGTTTCCGGCTTCTGCTGAAATGCGTAAAGAAGTGGTTTGTGGTCAGTCCAAATGGTAAAATGTCGACCTTCCACTTGTGAGCGAAAGTGTCGCACTGCTTGATGAATGGCCAGCAACTCGCGGTCATAAGTTGAATAGTTCCGCTGTGTCCGAGTCAATGTCCTTGAGAAAAATCCTAGAGGTCGCCAGTTTCCATTTTCCTTCTGCTGTAGAGCTGCTCCTATAGATGTGCCGGAAGCATCACATACGAGAACTAGCTCCGCTCCTGGAATCGGGTGAGCTATAAGAGCTGCGTTTCTGAGGGCTTCCTTGCAATCTTCAAATGCCTTGATGGAATCCTCGGTCCAAGAGATGGGAGATTTGTCATTTTTCTTAACTTCCGTCAAAAAAGTATTTAAGGGTGCTTGAATGGCAGCTGCGTGGGGAAGGCAACGTCGATAAAAGTTTATCATCCCCAGGAATCGTCGCAAGTCCTTGACAGTAGTAGGGCGAGGGTAATTGGTAATGGCTTCGACTTTCTCCGGAAGTGCAGTGATGCCTTGAGGAGTGACCTTGTGGCCCAAAAACTCTATCTCCGTCGCTGCGAATACACATTTGGAGAGGTTAATCGTCAGACCATGTTCCTGGAGGCGTCGAAAAACTTCGTCTAGATGTCTCTTGTGCTCTTCCTCGTCGGCTGATCCGATACAGATGTCGTCAACGAAGGGAAAGGCGAAGTCGAGACCACGGAGAACGGAATCTAGAAATCTCTGGAAGGTCTGAGCCGCATTTCGTAGGCCGAAACACATCCTTACGTACTCGTAGAGACCAAATGGGGTGATAACAGCCGTCTTCTGTATGTCTTCCTCCGCTATAGGGATTTGGAAATAGGCCTTCCTGAGATCTAATTTGCTGAAGATCCGCTTCCCATGGAGGTTGACATTGAAATCAGCAATGTTTGGTACAGCATAACGATCGGGTATTGTTTTGGCATTCAGCTACCTATAATCGCCGCAAGGTCGGATTTCGCCGTTCTTTTTAGGGACGATATGTAGCGCACTTGACCAAGGGCTACTTGACGGACGGATGATGCCTTCTTCCATCATCTGTTCGAATTCACGTTTTGCGGCCGCGTACATTTCCGGAGGTAACCTTCGCGATTTCGCGGTGACTGGCGCGCCTCTGGTCTCTATGTGATGGACGACGGGATGAGTCGGCTTCTTAGTAAAAGTGATCAGTGACGTGAGGCTAGGGTACTTCTTGAGAAGTTCGGTGTACCACTGGCCTTCTGGGACAGAATATATTGTCGGTGCTGGAACGTTAGCCGGCTTCCCTTTTATCGTCAACCCTGTGATCCTGTCGACCAGTTGGCAGCCAGCTAGGTCCACCATCAGCTCGAAATGGTAGAGCAAGTCCGCTCCAATTATGGGTTGCCCTACCTCCGCGAGGATGAATCGCCACACTATTTTCCGCCGCAAGCCTAAGTCCAATTGTATAAGTTTCTCGCCATAGGTTGGGATGGGGGTGCCGTTCGCCGCATATAAAGAGACTTCGCTGGGCTTAGTTTTCGGTGTTCTTGTCACAGGGTAAACCGATACAGCAGCTCCTGTGTCCACCAAATATCGGATGCGGGTTTGTCGATCATAAATGAAAAGGCGGTGATGGGAGTTATTAGCGACGGGTTCCGCCTCAGCCGTCGCTAAATTTAGTTTTCCTGCTTAGTGGGAACTGGAAATTGCTTCCATGAGCATGGTGGTCGGCACTTATCCGCTTTATCGCGAAATCGTTCATGGTAAAAGCATAACTGCATATCTCTACTTTTACTCCGTCGGCGTAGTGGTGTGGTTGGTGGCGTATCCCGTTGGCGGGTCTCTAGGGCTGTGATTCGCTCGGTGAGCTTCTCCAGGGCGTCCAGTAGCCGATCTTCTCTGAGAGAGGTGGAAGGTTTCAATGCTGCCACCTCACAGGCTCTAGGGTCACTAACCTCAGCAATGCGGTCGGCTATGTTACTGAGCTTTGCTAAATCTTGCTGCTCAGTAGCGGCAAGTGCTACCTGCATGGCGTTGGGCAATCCCTTCAGCCAAATTGATTTAAGCAGCTCGTCCGTTACCGCGGTACCTCCGAGTTGCTGGAGTTCGCGCAAGAAGTGAGATGGTCGGCGGTCTCCTAGTCGTTGATCTTCGAGGAGTTTTCTAATTCGGACATTCTCAGACTCCCCGAAGCTATTCATGATCCTTGTCTTGAGGGTCCCATTTGGATTTTCATCAGGGGGGTTACGGACGAGGTCAATAACATCACGTATAACCTCTCTATCCAGTTGTGAAACCACAAGGCGAAATTTTTTTAAAGAGTTACGTACATTGTATAACTCGAAAACAGTCTCGCTTTGAAGAAAAAATATCTCTGGGTCAGCTTTAAAAAAATTTGGCATCTGAGACTTAATAGTGGCCATAGAAGTTGCTTCAGGCTGGGGATTGTGAGCAGGAGTACGGATCTCATCGCCTTCCAATGTGAGCAAGTCAAATAAATCACTGTAGTGCATATTTAAAATGGCGTACTCACGTGTATAGTAGGAAATCACGTCGGGGTCACCAATGTGGAGGGGCGATGCGAGAAGTAATGAAGAAGTCAAGGCCAATTTAACTAAATCAAATATATTAACAACAATAATAAATAATGATAAAGTTATTTACAAGGTCCATTCACGGCCACACTTCAGACTCCCGTTTTCACAGTCAATAATTACTCACTGTAACCTAAAACGTGGTTCACTACGCGAATACCGATAGGAGACTCACTTAGCCTAACCTGACTAAGTTATAGGGACTTCTCTATAGCAACGTATAGCAGCGAGATACTCGCGAACATATGGAAATTATGACAAGCTGTCAAGGTTATTCATTCGCGAGTACCTCGCCGCTACAGGTTTATGGTGCCTTACACCAGCATCGCAGCAGAACATTCTGTGATATGATGCTGGAAATGGAACATGATGATGATGATGATGACACCATAAAACTTCAACTACGCTTAAATACATGAGTCTTTATGGCAATCTTGTATTACTGTCTGCTAATAAGATATAGCTTAATGAAATCCGTTCATTCTTTTTCTCTGTATTTAGTATTGTTTTCCGTCTCGAAATTTACATGGATCTTTTGTTTATTTATCTCCTTTGTATATTTTTTAAAACATTAAATCCTATGTTTCTCGGAATTACTTACGAATATAGTTTTTATATTTTATACTTTCTGCCACATTTTTGTAAAGCAGTAAGTGAAAACCAAGTATTCTATATTTACGTGAGTAAATATACTTCATATTTGTTTGGTTAACTCAACTTTTATAGCTCAGTTCAGTTATTCCATATTTTTTTCCGTTTTAGCACCTGATTTAGGCAGTGTCTGCTGAATACATGTTAGTGAAAAATAAATAAAACCATTTCGGGGAACATTTTTAACTACCCCATCAAAAATTTTACTTGCGCTCTTACTTTAAGTAAAAAAAAATAAAACAAATTAGGGATACCCGTATGTAACAACTTCCATTTTCCTCCTTCCTTACAATGACAACGCCTGTAACACCACTTCGAGTTAAATGAAAATGGCTGATACTACTCACCTCCCAATATAAGAAAAATACAGGACATTACTACGCATGAGTCTAACCATATCACATTTATTTTCTTCATATACTGTGGAAACTCTTTAGTTCTTTTAGCGCTGTGGCACAGAACGAAAGACCACAGGTCACCAGTTCTCTCGCCAGCTTATTTTCCAGATAGAATATTAATATGGTATTTATCTGTGCCACCTCTTCAATGATATACAGCAGACTCGTGACTATTTCGACAAGATAAAGCTTTATGAGGAATTATATATAATAGGGATTCTATTAGCTTATCAGAGCTATGTGTATCAGCCGCAATTGGACTTATCGAGGAAATCCCTCAAAACGCAGAGAACAACGATTCTGTCGGCTCAGGGGGATTTTTACGTTTCCAAAATGTAATTTATAGAAATATTGGAAGTATATAATGAAATATGTCAATAAAGTGAATTAAGAAATATAGTTCAGGATTTTTTAATGCACCTATACTCTGGCGAAGGACACACTTTTCCAAAAAAGAATGGCTTAGATGCACAAAACGACCATTGGACCTACAGAGTATAGGCATTACTACGGAAGGCAGGAAAGCCCTAACTCTAATATTTGACCATATGAAATAACGTCACGTACGGTGTGTCGTAAAAAATGTCAAACTAATGAATTTATATTAAGTGATTGACATCGTGTGAACTATTAAGAAGGGCCGACTGTGTTCTTTATACTCGTACATATCAAAAGAATTTAACCAAGCAGACTGAACAAAAAAAAGTCCGTCACGCAGGGGCAGCGTAAACTAAGCAGATTTCCCACGTGAAGTTTTACAATAGAGAAATTTCACGAGAGTCGAGCCAGTCAACGAAACGGCCGAACTAGCTTTTGGCGGGAAAGTAACTCTCGTCCGTTAGGCACCCAGATTTAATAAAAATGCAAATATCTCGGATAATATTCAACATAGAGAAAAAAATGTATATAACAATATTTATAGTACATTTAATTTGCAATATGATTGATTCTGTACAAATTTTCGATCCGACGTATAGTAACGGAGATATTTCGAATTTTCGAAAATCCTCCCCTCTAAACCCCCCCCTCCTCCCACTGGTCCGATTTGAGCCGTTAACGAACTTGATCACGAGTACAACCTCAATAGCTGATTTCACTTCAGGGAAATCTGCTAATATTATGGTAGAGCCAGATGAAGAGGCAGGCCAAGGTGTCTGTATGAGGAGGACCTCCGAAGGCATTGTCCATTACATCTTAGCTGCTAACCGTACGTCATCTATAGTGGTGGAAGGTGTCCACGTCTTATGAGGACTGTTGTCTCCTAGTATTTAGTTTAAAATCAAGTATATACAAATAGCTCATTTTCTGTCATTATTACAGTTTAGTTTTGCCTATTCAGAATGAGTTGTTATTATTGTTGCTATTAATTAACTCCCACTTCGTGCTGCAATATCTAATTGGGAAGATTTATCTTCAAGTTACAATCCTTTTCTAGCCAGGGTGGGGTTAATGATTTTATTTAATGAGTTTGCCAATAAATGAATCCCTATTGCCCAGGTGGGAATCGAACCTACCACTCTAGGTTGGCCAAGTGAAATTAAGACCAACTCATCTACACTAACCCGGGCCCCTTAGAATGCCTTGAATTTTCCAAAGGAAGTATAATTAAAAAATATAATACTTCGACACAATCTTAATCTTTGACTTAGAATAAATTAATATAACTGGGCCTTGATGATTGAATAATTGATTGACGGAGAACGAAAATTCACCCTCTCATTCATATATGTATTTCATTTTTCTGTAAGATGTGAATTGTGTCTGAAGATTGTTAACGTATTTTGTGAAATGCAAAAAATATATTTGACAGTATTCATCATGAAATAAAATATTTAGCCGAATAGTATAGTGTTTTATATGATTGATATTCACGGAGCCATTTTTTTGTGATTTTTTAAAAATAATGTTATTTACACTTCTAACTATTAGGGAGATTTATAGCATCATTATGTTTCAGTCTGCTTCTAGGAACCCGAAAAAAATGGAAATACTTTTGTATTCACTACAGGAGAAAAAAGGAATGGAAAGGATGCTTATATTGGCAGAAATATTTGTTATTATATTCATAGGTGTTCACTAATATTTAATAGCATCTCCCCAATTTGAGAACTTTTAAACTAAATAGTCAAGCCCTCTGGATTATTTATATGCGTGTGTTATATTTTAGGAAATTGTAGGGTTAGCTATGGTTGGTGTTAGGAGCTAAAAGGTTTTGGGAGAGCAGCGGCGGAGGCCAGGGTCGGCCTAGTCTTGTTATGATAGCGGATCAACCCTCGCCCTGTTTTCTTAAACCCCTTGGCGGCTTGCCTTTTTTATATTACATTTTTTTTCCCTTTAGAGTAGAGCGGGGCTTAAGGGACGAGAAATTGTGTACATCTCACTGACTCTCAAGTATATTATTTAAACTTAAAATTAATACCCTTCTATACCTTTATTACCGACATAATCAATCATACTCAGAATCAATTTAATTATTTCACATCATTAAATAAAATTTAATATTATAAAAATCCGTCATGCATAAACTGCGTAAATTAAGCGGATTTCCCACGTCCTGGTATAGCATACTTGTATACTACATGTCCTCTATTTCTATGTAAAAAAACGATAAACAACCGATGACAAAGGGCGTGGCAGAAGAGGGGAACTTGATAAGTATTTGAGTTACGAAAAAATGGATAGAATAACAATAATAAAGCGTCAATAGTTTAACACATTGGTTCTATAACATTTTACTATTTAACTCATTTCCGTTATACGTTTTGAATTTTCGAAACCCTCTCTAAACACCCACTACTCCGCCATGTCCTATTCCAGCCACTAACAAATATGATCTTTAGTGTTGACAGAAAAGTTTAAATATCAAATACGGAATAGATCGATTAAACATTTTCGATACAAAAACTCTGAATTGATGACGTCATGTATCGGGCATAATAAAAGCATATTTTAAACAATATTTGGTATATACTAACAGTGATTGAATTCCATTTGCGTTTATCTTGAGTCCCAAGAAGTCTACTTCCAGCTTTGCAAAGACACATTTAGTGACCTTAAGAGACAAACTTCAGTTATTGAGACGCTTGAAGACTTTGCGAAGGTGCAGCTCGTGTTCTTCAAGTAACATCGATGCCATGAGGAAGTCATTGAAGAAGGGAAATACGAATGGCAGGTCCTGCAGCAAGTTGTCGACGAATCGCTGGGATGTCAACGAAGTATTCTTAAGACCAAAGGCCATGACTGTCATTTTCTCCACGCCTTTTTCGGCAATGGGATGTTGTGGTACGCTCACGTGATGTCCAGTGTCGTAAACATGGTCTTACCAATCTCGAGCTGAGAAGTGAACTCCATCAAGTAGTCCATCAGGATGGCGTACCTGTCAGAAACCATGAGCACATTCTCCTACATATACCTCAATTGCTTCTACATTTCTGAAGACTATCGTCCTTTTTCGAGACTACATGAAGAGGTTTACACCAGCTGCTCTTTTATGATTGACAGATACCCTCATCTAACATACGCTGATACTCCGACGGTGAGAGTCGTCTAGCCTTACTGTTCACGGGTTGTCACTTCGTCTTTATACGGTGCTTGACGACGTGCCTCAGAGACCCGCGCAGAGGTGATGAACGGGTGATGTACGGGAAGTCTCGTAAGATATGGGCGTAAGGACAACCGTCGGGGATGGTGGAGATGAATGGTGCTGAGAAAGTGCAGACTCTCCCTATCGTCTTGGGAACGGTGTACTGGTCGGTGAGCCTTCTGCTGCTGACGTCTACGGAAAGCTTTTGGTACAACAGGAAGTCTGGTCCAAGTATATGACGACCCACATCAGCTATCACGAAGGTCCAGGGAAAAATGCGCTGGAGACCAATGTGAAGATTGAGGGTCTTCTCACCGTAGAAAGTGATGATAGTGTTGTTGGCAGCTACGAGAGTGTAGTCAGTGGATGTTAGTTACGTGGAACGATGGAGATAGAGGCTCCAGTGTCCACCAGGAAGGAGTCCAGAACTTTTGGCCAGAATAAAAAGGCGGGGTTTTTGCTGGGCAACAATTACCGCTTCATCAGTCGGCCCCTAAAAAAATCGCGGCAGTGCCCGCGATCGGGCCTCAGGGAAATCTGCTATAAATGCGGCCACTCATTCACTAAGGCTAGAAGTTTCGACATTAAATTCATTATCTTTTTCACACCACCATTTATTGGGCCGCTCTAGATCTTGTAATTTACTTTTCAACTGTTGGGTTCTTCCTGTTTAAGAATCTTGTTAGGATGTGTTGCAACTTTTCTCTAGTGAGGTTGCTAGTAAATATTAACCAGAAAAGAGATTATTTCAGAAAAACTATTCACAGCATTTACAAAAACTTTTTTTTAACAGTTATATACTCGAATGTTTAGTTTATTATTTCAGTTGATTGAAATATATCTGAAATTGACAGTCTCATGTAGCCTATAATTATAGAATGACACCACTCAAGTTTAGAATAAATGTCAGGCTATTTTAAATTTTGCCCAGTTTTAATAAATTTACCACCTTCAAAGTGGAAAATCATTTTCTGGCCAATTTTTCTGATTTATCTAAAACTACTGAAATGCGGATTTAATTAGGAACCAATTAACCCATTCGTATAAAGAAAGGGCAGGCTTATATAATTACTCTCTGAATGAAGAGCGTTGACTGAACTCATTGAACATAATTGTGTATTATCATTTACGTCGCTTGTCTAACGGCTGAAGGTTAAGAACAAGACCAAAAGAAGATATTTCAATCGATATTGAGTTTCAAACATATACCGAAAAAGTCGGTCATAGAAGGCTGCTTGAAGTTAGCAGATTTTCCAGGTGCAGGAACGGCAAACTGGATATCTCTTATCACCATATTAATTTTCGAATTCCCACTCTAACCCACTCCTCCCATGCCTCGTCTGGTTTCAGCTTTTAACTAATATGATCCTTTAGTGTTGAATAAAACAGTTAATAACGATTGTGTTATAGATCAAATAAACATTTACAAGTTAAGAATGTAACACTTTTAATGACTACCTGACACAGTAAAAGTTCAATGAATAAAAATATTTGGTATTAAATTGAATGAAGTGTTTCCTGATATAACTGGCTTATGGTTAATAAGACGTGAGTAGAGGTGAACTAAGGGCTGGAAACTGGTTAATATTCATGATAGAGAATATACTCATATAACAACATTTATAGGCAATTAAATTTTCATTAAGATTATTTCCATAGAATTATTGGATCCGGCGTATAGTAATGGAAATATTTCATATTTTCATAATCCCTCTTTTTAACCCTCTCTCCACAAGTCCGATTTCAGCCGTTGACGAACTTGATCTTCAGATTCACATAAAACGCTTATATATCCGAGTTTGGTAACAATAGAACAAACATTTCGACCACTAATGCGGTAATAGACGAGTAAATATATTTAATTTTGAACGGACCGTTATCTTCTTGACTGACGGACATGTGACATTTTTTTTCGAAAATCGTACCATGAGTACAACCTCAATAGCTAAAACGTAATAAATATTGGAAAAATAAACGTCAAACTGTAATGTAGCTGGATGGACATCGCCCACTGTCGTTAGGTGCTAGACCCTTCGGGGAATAGACCTAGAGTATTAAAGGATAGTATCTGGGGCTGTCTATAAAAGGGAAGGGTATTGCAGGGCGTCTGGAATGGACCTCTAGCTCTGAAAGCAGAGCTAAAACCACGTGTTGCGTTTCAACTTGTTGAGGGAAACACCTTCTGTACAGTATATTTCATTAACAACACGTAACTTTAGATTGTATGAAATGCCCTATACGTTCTTAAAGAAAAATAGTTTTATGGAAATAAACGCCCAATATTTTGGTATAAAACAGATGTCATGTGACTCTAATATTCTCAAAATGGTAGATATGTTGTTCTAACTCTTGAAGAATGTAAATCATTGAGGTATATTTAAAAACAAAACAAAATGGAAGTCATATAAACCTACCTCTTTCTAGTATTATTTATTATAGTGTATTCATGTCAAGCATGGAGATCTAATTAATTATAGTAATTAATCGATGCTAAATATTTTAAAAATTCTATGTCATTCGTCTTGAAATTATAACTACTATCGGAAGAACATAGCGTCTAAAAGGAAGTTCTTCTACAATAATAAAATAACAAATTCATTGCTGAATACTTTCAGCTTTTGAAATCATGCTCATTAAATAAAATACTTGTGAAAAGTTCCTTTCAGATTGAGAAGTGTTGTGCTGCTTTTGTTTCGTATGTAGCAGTCAGTATGTACTTAAACAGTTTTTTTCGAAGTGCAGCTTGGTTGGGTCTGCTTATGTTATTAAAAAGCATTAGTTAATTTGGTGTGGACAGTTCTAGGTATGAGAGAAACCTTCTTTTTTTATAGAATTCATGAAACTCACTCAATTGACACGAATAAATTTTCCAATCAGCCTTAATTGAACTAAGTGGGCGTAATAAATAGAACATTATAGTCCCTATGTAACTTATTGTTTTTGCTGGATAAATGTCAATTGTCACTAAACTTTAATTAGCAGTTCTTCGTATATTTTAATATGCTCATGAATTACTTGTCGATTTCTTAATCATGTTTGGTCTCAACTGATTCTGTTTCCCATTAATATATCCATTAATATACCGTGCGTTGTGATTTTTTGGGGGAAAAGGATTCATTAAAATATGATTTGTTTTTGTATTTTGACTTTTTGATATTTGTTAGCGTCTTTCGCGTAATTAATAGAGCAAGTTCTGCCCACCTCTTGTGCAGCAATACATATTTCATGGAGGATAGAGAGAACAGACCAGTCATATTCTTAACGGACCTTAGTGACGTAATCGGTTTTCCTATTTGACTTCCATTATGTAAGGTGGTACAGGAAATTATTTGGTTCAGATGTCATATTTGGCTTACCCTTCAAGGCTACAACAAGGAAGTACCTGAAACCATCAATAATAACTAAAGTCATGTCAACAAAGTACTCGTGTTTACCTTGTTGTGAGCTGCAGAAAAAAAATTGCAGCATCTTTTCTTGATGAAGAATTTAATTTTATTGATATTCCAATTATAGGAAATTGTAAATGCAACGTCCTGCTGGCTTACAAGGTGGCATATGGAGCTTTAGAGAAAACAAATCAGAATACAATATGTTTTCATTAAGACGCTTCAAAATTGATGAATAATCAAAGCTCTAAATTCATCCAAAATAAATCCTCCAAAATATCAAAGGCTACAGAGTAGTTGCAGTACGAATCATGAGACGCCATGTTAACAATGTAACTTCTACGAGCATACACTCGACTCAATTCCATTGATGTGCATTAATAAACAAATACATTCCTCTCAAACACTAAATCAGCGTACTTTTATATTTGCCATTTATCCTCCCCATAATTATTTCAAGATAGCTCCATTTCTTTGGCACCAACAACATTAACAAGAACAGACTGCAATCATTTATATAATGTTCTAAGCTGCTATATGAGGACCTCCAAAATCCATAGAGAACTCGTCGTATATTTCGAGGTTCACAGAACACCTTATCAGGTAATGCAGCCACAGCCTGGTGTTATCAGAAAGAACAATCTTCTAAAACCTTGCCCCTGTCAAGAAGATGTAACCAAGGATGAATCAAGACATCTATAACCATTTGTGGAAAAAGAAGGAAAAAAAAAACCTTATTTTTTTGGACCAAATAAATACAAATAGTCTTAGTTTATCTTTTATTATAGAAAATATCGTTGTACTTCAAAGACACTCTTAAAATAATAAAGGCCCGTCACGCAGGAGCTGCGTAAACTATGCAGATATCCCAAGTGAAAGTTTACAATAGACAAATCTACATACTGGTTACACCACTGTGAATATTAAGTGAATAAATACAAATGGTAATGTGAAATCTTCCAGTAAATTTATATCTTAATAACCTCTAAAAGTGTCCGAATTGAAACAAACAGGTTAGTAACCTCACAGAGCTGAATAGATTTTTTGTTTATTATTATTTACGTGCACTTTATGCTACTAGGCTATATTTTTTGAAATATATCTGAATATAACATATTAATTTTATTTGAACACTATTAACTATAGCTAGTACTACAGTTTATAATGAATCTGAATCATTTTTATCTCAATCACTCAAATTTTAGTAATACAATAACACAAGAAGTGGGGAGGAATCAAGAGAACGTATTTGTATAAATCTCATAAGCAAAAGTTAAATGAAAAAAATAATTGGTGTTTAACCTTGTAATGAAGTGCTTCAAGGTATATCAGCTTATTATTAATTTGACATGAGTAGGAGTGAGGGTTTAAAGGGAGTTCAAAACTATAAAATCCAAATATCTCGGTTAATATTCATAATTGAGAAAATATGTATAACATTTATAGATCATTTAATTTGCAATAAGATTGGTTCTATATAATTTTTCGATCTGACTTATAGTAACGGAGATATTTCGAATTTTCGATATCCACCCCTCTAACCCCCCTCCCTCCCACTGGCCCGATTTAAGCCATTAACGAACTTGATCTATATTTTTACATAAGACGATATGTGTGTGTGTGTGTGTGTGTGTGTGTGTGTGTGTGTGTGTGTGTGTGTGTGTGTGTGTGTGTGTATATATATATATATATATATATATATATATATATATATATATATATATATATATATATATATATAATTCTTAAGGTACCTCATTTTCGTTATTTACTGGGTAGGATCCATGGACATTTGAATATTTTTTCGAAAATCACGTCGAATAAGACCTCAGTAGCTGATTTCTCTTTTCTGCCAACCAATTCCACTCGTACCCCAAGCTTCAACCAACTTTTTACAGGGGATCCGTAGCAGATATGCTACGCTGCCGTAATTTCAAAGCGACTTTGAAGGTTTTACAGTACTAACCTATCCCATTACCTGTTACACAAAACTCTCAATAAATGTAAATATTTTTTACACTGATAGACAATAAAGATCGGGTAACCAGGATAATATTTGTTATATAACACCCAATTTAGTCTAATAAATGAAATATAATATTTTGATTATGTAAACAACATTGATGGAATAAAGGCTTTTCTTACCTACCATCCGAAGGACACATTAATCATGAGAATAAGGGTAGTATATACTATAAATCTCTATGGAAATGACAATTTTCTTCTTGTACAAAACTCCCCATTGTGGGCGAGATACTGTTAATGCTAACACAATAAAAATGGGCTATCAAAAACCATATGCTTTATATAGACACTCAACTTATACGATGACACGCTATAAGAACGTAGGATAATAGGTAGAGAAATGCCTACCTTTGATTATTCGATATATTTGGAGACATCGAACCATTCTTCTTCCTGTTAATTTACGTTTTCTCCTCAAGTATTCAATATATTTTTTTGTGTCATATTCAGCGTCAAAGGGTCAAAAAAAATTATTCCGTTGCAAATTGAAAACAATAATCTCCTTAATTCTTACAATAAAAAAAAAACTATAAAATTTCAATTTTCACCACGCGATTGGCATATAAGTCAGTAAACGTAAAGGTTATATTTATATATATATATATATATATATATATATATATTGAATTGAACAGTTCAAGTACTTTACCTTTACTGACTTATATGTCAATCGCGTGGTGAAAATTGAAGTTTTTTAGTTTTTTTTTATCCCTTCCTAAACCATTTTGGACGGGACGTGTGTACTTGTCTCCCTAAACTCAAAAACAGCTAGTATTAGAAAGTTGAAATTTCAAACTCGAGCTTGTAACGTCTTGCTGTAGACCCCTTCTTTTGAACGACCTCGATTTAGAAGGAACGGGGAGTGGGGGTTAGAGCGAAAATAAAAATTTCAAATTTCTCCATACCTATTAGAAATACAGAAAATTTGTATGGATTAGGTTTTATTTATTACAAAATGATCTATAAATTACTGTTGTCATATCTGTCTGAATACAGTCGTCACTAGCTGATGGTCTTCACCGACCGATATGACAGCAGTATCATGTATATTGGCAGCTCTTACTCTTTATTTGATTTATCTATAAACTATGTTATATGACATTTTTCGATCAGATGTCTTGGAACGGAGATATAGCCTATCCAAACGATATAATTTTGAGTGATTTGCTACCATAAACATTTTGTTTATTTTATTTAATTGGTGCACAAGAAAGTCATTCGGTGCCCCATCATTTTTCCCCACGTGCTCCTTCCGGTATTGATGAGGAAATCTGTACATTTCTTTCTTCATTTCTCCCTTAACAAAAAACATGTAAACAATTTTATTTCACATCATCTTTATATGTAATTCAACAACCTGAAACACCACTTTTCATAATTTAAGGTTCTTAAAAAAGTACGTAATGTTAATAATTTATATTTTATTCGGGGTATTAGTTTGGCTAGTAATTTCAAGCATATTTTTATTTTCAATGATTTCAAGTATACTTACAATTTCCACTATTCACACGACTTTATTTACCTGAGCTAATTCAATGGACTAGTTGAGTATTGCATGAGCATAATATAACAGTTACAAAATTACTCTGAATAGGATTTCCAACTATATATTCCAAAAAAGTAAGGATAACTAAATATCAGTCTTGTGAATAGTTAAAATTTCGGAATTAAAGTAAAGAATAAAAATTTTACAAATGCAGTTTTTGACAGCTGTGCTTTGACTTGAAGTTGGATTGTGTATTATATTCAATTAATATTAATGAGTTTTTCTTTAGTCATAAAGAAGTACTCACTTCAAGATGGAGGCGAAAGAAGAGGCTCTAATGAGAAAAGTTTGAACAGCTAATATCCTTGTAGAAAGTTTAACTGCCGGGAAAGAGATGAAACTAACTAGTTGCAGAAGTAGCCCTGAATCACATGACACTTATACAAGTCTACATACAGATGCTAAGGCCGGTGGGTGTATTTGCACCAATCAAAATTAGTAAGGTTCTTGTAACAGCCGATAAAAATTTAAATACAGTAGCAGCAAATATTATAAGATATTTGATATTAATATTTATTGAGCAGTATGGTTAAATCTTCTGCTTCTAAAATCCCTATTACCCTTGAAATCTAAATGACCATTCGTCAGTGCGTGAAACCTTATTAAAAAAAAAGTCGGTCACGCATAGGCTGCGTTAACTAAGCAGATTTAAGGTACTTTCATTTTTCTCGAAAAGTTAGCTCAACGAGAACAATTTTTGGTATTTAGGCTTCAAATAAAATGCTTCATAATATAACTGCTTATTGTTCATATGAAATGACTAGGAGTGTGGTTTTACTGAAGACCAAAAAATGCAAATATCATGGCTAATAATGAAGATATTGAATAAAATATATTACAAAATTTATAGAACATTACATTTTCAATGAGATTGATTCTACACAATTTTTTGATACGACGCATAACAACGGAGATATATTGACTTTTATAAATTCTCCACCTGTAGCCCCTCCCCCTCCCACTGGTCCGAATTTACATAAAACGTTTAAATATAGAGTTTGGTAACGATCAGACGAAAATTGCGACCGCTAGAGCATTAACACAACAAATAAATAAATATATAAATATGCATATAAAATTTTGAACGGACCTCAATTTCGGTATGTCCTGTATAGGATCAATGGATATTTGAAAACAATTTTCGTAAATGCCGTCATGAGTACAACCTCAATAGCAGATTTTCCCTAATGGAATTCTGTTAATGAGCGTATAAAAATGTTGGTTTACTAATATAGGAATAACAAAAAGTGATCAAATGTATTAATTTAAAAAATTTAATTAGAGCCCTACATTACTGACTGTATTTTCAATTAATTAATTAAACAAAATATCAGGTTGCATCTCATTTAAACATTATTTCATTTGAAAATATTGCACGATATCTAAAATACAATGCGTTAGATCTAAAAAGGTCATGATAATAAATTATTTATATTTTTAGGATAAACGGAAAAAGATGTCATACAAATTTTTCTAATCCCTAACTCGTAAACAGAAATTTGATTTTTTTTTGTAACATTTTCTTCCACACAACTTAGTTGATTTTAATCAAAATTAAAGGTGCCCTAGTTGTGCACCTTTTATTTTGTTACAAATATACCAAATGCGAAATACTAACATTCTAAGGTATCCGTTTTTTTTTGTTTTTTTTTTGAGTTATGAGAGATAAGAACCTAGGCAAACGTATATTCAAAATAGATTATTATTTATTAACGTCCACTTTTTGCTATTATGGCTAATTGAGACGAGTGACTACACTATCTACAGGTTACCACCCTTTTCTAGCCATGGTGGGACTAATAATAATATATGATAAGTCCGTCACTAAATAAATTCCTATTGGCCAAACGGGAATCGAACTCGCCACTCTAGGTTTACAATGTGAGATTAAGGCCAACGCTTTAACTCATGGCTAACCTGAGCCCCTCAAAACAGATAATTCCGTTTATACTGGAAAAAAAATATTCTTGGGATTTTAATACTTTTCTATATCATTCATACATTGAAGTAATAAAGCAGCTTTGATGTAGATCATTAATAATTCAGTCAAAGAAAAAGGTATTTAACAAAAATTGTAGAATAATAAGTTTCAATAATATTCGTTACTTAAGAATTACTAATAGAAAGCTCAATAGAAAATTAATTAAATTTGTGTTCAACAACACAAACAAACACGTTCAAATACAGACTTTTGTAACTATCAACCAGAAATTCAGCATCTTAATTATAACCACAAACACACACAAACACACACACACACACACACACACACACACACACGTACTATATGTATATAGGCCATTCCTCATGTAGGATCGATGGGCTTCTAAAACTACGTCATGATTACAAACTCAATTGCTAATGCAAAATGATAAATTACAGCAACATGACAATATCACTATATTTTCCTTTATATAAATAATTGTAATAATACAAAATATAGAAAGCTGCTACAACCCATTTAAAATGAAACATTTCATAGCAATGTTATTTCATATACTGGTATTTTCCATTTCAATTTCCGAGAACTAATATTTAATTGTAAAATGTCACAGCAATATACTGTATCTGTTCCCAAAACATAAATTACAAAGTTTTTCAATTACTGAATCACCTACATGTAAGAAGACGAAATTAAAATAGTTAATAATGTGTTCATAATTTTTTTTCTTCAAATTTTCATTTTAGTTAGTAGCAATAGAAGAATTTAGACAGTTCAAATAAAGTTATACTCAAGCCCAATTCCCCTTTTGTTTTTTTTCTTGCTCAACAGAGCTTATCATTTATTATTATTATTATTTTATTATTCTATAATTGGTCCTTGGGCTTGTTTTTATAACTATCCGGCGGTATGCGGGAGCTAATGTATAAGTCACATAATGTCACGGATTTGACTTTCCCATCGTATTCTTGAAGCTAAAGTTTTCTTGAAGTCATGATGAATTTGAATTCATAAAAGTTACCCTCCAGGTCATAACTAAATATAAATATTTCAATAATATGTTTCTCTGACAAATAAAAAAAAATAGGATTCACCATGTTTTGAATTTTAAGTTGCAAATACGGTGTTCGGTGTTCGAGCAACACAGGTTGTCACATCACATTTGACGCAAAATACAGATTTGCAAAACGCAGAGAATGTCGTGTAAATTGAATCAATGGCTGTTCCATATATAGAAATGAGTAACATGATTGACGAACTTATAAAGATGAAACCAATCAACTAATTGATTTACCGCTTTCGCTAATGGATTTCAACAGTTGAAATAAAAATACACTCCAGCTAAATGCACTCGAAGCTCAACTCGGAAAAATTGGAGAAATAATTCTCTCAGGGCTCCTCTATACAATTGGATTCCAACTTCTTGTGTTAAAAAGTGACACAATTTAATGAACAGTTTTTAGTAGAAATTTGTTGAAAGGATGTTGTTTCCAATAAAAGAGGTCACTTATTATTTATTAAGAAATTCCATCTATAAAAGAATTGACATTTTTATTCCCTAAGGGTATCGTGTAAAACAAATACGTATTCGTCCGAAGCCATCCAATCACAGAAAACATTCTTAAAAGTGACACTAGCGTTCTAATTTATTAAAGTGGCCCCACAAATATTATGTGTATATATGTATATTTAAGAATTTAAAAAATCCCCTCTTCTTTTGTAATGATGTATCAATAAAATACTCACAAGGTTTCAATTGTTTTTGACGATTTATTATTACTTTGAATATTAATTTCCTTTTCTAGAAACCTACAATATAATGAAGTTAAATTGAATTAGTATTGTTCATTTGTCAGATTTTTTTAGTTAACTATGTATAGCAGTCCTCCATAACACAGTGATAAAATAAACCCAGTATTTAATAACAGTTTTAATTTTTATAGGTTTTACAAAGGGGTAATGAATGATAAATGATTGGTTAAAAACCTTCTTTAGAGAGGTTAGTTATTAAATGTATTGATCTAATAACCATGAATACACAAATTTACTAAACTAGACTATCAAGGTGGTGACAGGAAGATACCCATTACATTTGCTTCTTTTATCTGAAAAAGAAGCTTCTCTGCTTGGTCAACAACACTTCATTTTGCTCGTTCCCCTTGCTTCGATAATGGCCTTCCTAAACCAACCTTTCTTTCCGGAAAAAGGTGTCTTTTGGTTTTGCTTTCGCTTAACATCTCCTGGGCTATTTCTTCAATGAACTCTTCGTTTTCAATTCTATGGAACAAGAACATTTAATCTGCTTGCCTCAGCTGTAGCCACTGCCTTTCTTTGTCTTTATCTGTTTTTACTGTCCAACTTGTTTCTCACCAACAAGTTTTAGGTAAGGATTGTTTCTTTATTCTACATGGTACTCACTATTTTTCAACCAGGAAACATCAATTAAATCTGTTTTTTACTCCTCCTCACTAAGTATCTACATGCAATAGTTTGCCTTCCAGGGAGTAGTTATAAAAACTATTTTCCTTCAAATGTAATTATTAAAATCAATTACGTGTTTAAGATTAGCAATAAATATTAAATCATTTCATCATTCAAAAATTATCACTCCATTCATAACTCACTTAGATTAAATATCTATAATATATAATAAAAAAAGTAAAAACAAGCTGTATTGTCCCCTTTCTTCTGCTAATTCACTTTCCTCTCACATGTCCTAATTACATAAAAAAATTGGTTACTTTGCACAAATTTAACTAATCTTGAAACAACATAACTTTTAACAATTGTAAAATTTGGTAATTTAATCAGTGTTTTGAACTGGGATTTTGAAACACTTCGATAAGAAGAGTTCCTTCTTTTTTAAATATTTTAGGTCTCGGGATGTATTTTTTTATATTTTCTGAATAAAACATATGAAGATTTCATTTTCGAATTTCCTTCTATTTTAAATAATAAAAATTGATTTCGCTGTTAGATTCCTCTGATTCATTATTTTATATTAATTTCGTTGAAATTAATCTAAGAACTTTTGATTCTTGCTCGATTTGTAGATCGTAGATCTGGACATTTATTCGTGTTTATTGGCCTCATATGCCATACGGAAATAAGTAGCTAAATTGAACCAGAGAACAGTAGGTGATTTTTGATGATATCAGATAACCTACAATGTAGGAAGGCTTATATAATATCAATACATTTTTTTTAATAAAAATGAATTTTAAAAAATATTACTGTAAAATGACACTACAGTCGTATTTTGCTAAATGAGAATAATTATAATTAATTAGGAATAGTTAAAGAAGTTTGGGCGTTATTACTATGACTAATTGAGGTGGGGTTTCTATGGGTTGCCACCCTTTTCTAGCCAGGGTGGCCCTAAGGACTTCATTTAGTGGTGTTAATCAAAAGGAGTTTTTATCACTATAATAAAAGTTAATAGCTTGAATAAAACTCTATCTCTTATCTCAGACGATAAGCGATACTTAGCCCGAGATAAGCTGATACACTTCCATACGACTGTTAATACCGTCTGCCATTAGACACACAGCTTCAGTCATGGCTTCAAATGGAATTTCAGCCTGTTAATTGCCTGTGAACCAGTTATCTCGTATAAGCTGTTGTCGTTATACATACACAGTATATACAGTGCTGACATATGGAATATTATGAGTAAATATGAAACATGTAGTATTATAAACATTAAACTCAATGAAGAGAAAAACGCAACGGAAAATAATACTAATATTAAAGTTGCTTTAAATTTGTCGCATAAAAACCAAGTCCGTCGTAATGACAAAGAAATGACGTAATATAATATTGAATTCTCTATTTCTCCCTTTTTTAAAACATTATGTAAATCCGAGTTCAGAGATGTCCAAAACCCAAGAAATAAGCAATATCTGCGTTCAACTGATATTAATTAATTAAATATATATGTATATATAAATATGTGTGTGTTTGTGTGTGTGTGTGTGTGTGTGTGTGTGTGTGTGATATGACAATATGATGATTTTATACTCAGTCATAATTATGTATATCTTGTTAAAAATGAAATAAATTTACAAATCCGAAAATAACCTAGGATAAATGAAATTAGAAATAATATTGCCTTAGAAGAAAGAAAAAAAAGATAAGAGGTAAGAAAAAAAAAAACACATTTTCAGTCTGAAATCCAAAATAAAACCCTATTTCAACATTAAAAAAAACACTTCTAAAGAAAAACAAATATGGCAATTCATTTTTAATTTGTAATAGGTTATTCAAGCTCAGTTTGTTCAATTAAGAATTTGGGCTAAGGTGACTTTTATTTCAGTTCAAACCAATTAGAAATGATCTATCAATATTAACTCTACAAATATTGCTTCTTAAATAAGTAGTTATTTTCATTAATTTTAGAATGGTGAGCGATATAAAAAACTATATTGAGTGTAATGGTCTACACACATTTAACAAATATGAGAGACAATTTTTTATTTGTTTTTTTTTCCTTCCAGTAAATAGAAATTTAGGAAGGAATGAATACACACACACACACACACACACACACACACACACACACTCACACACACAACACACACACAACAGTTTTTATTTAGATAATAATTTATGCATTACCTTCTTTATCCTGATTTGTTGGAAAGCTTGAATAGCCTTTTGGTAAAATGTTACGGTTTTAATTCGAAATGACGTTTATTTTTAATTCAATTTTAAAATTTTGATTCAGACATTAGTAATTCGTAATGTTTTCTTTTCAGAATATTTTGCTTCTTTGATAATAAGACTATTCTCAATGAAATATTAAATGAGTTTACATTCAGAATACTAGCATTATTAATTGTGCAAATATTATTATTTTTAAGGGTTATTAAACGTCCAAAAAAAAGAAGTTGTATTTTTTCTGTTCTTCTGAATACACAAAACCTAATTAAATCACTTTGCCATATGTTTATTGAAGGGTTATGAAAGCGATAATTGTATGCAACTGTAGAAGCTGTTGAGCGATGCGAGCATGGTCATGGTCCAGACCCCTGTCGTTAGAGAGCCACATCGGATTATCCCATGAAATCCCTTCTCATTGCCTTAATAACAGCTGTGAGCAAACCCACTCCACCTAATAATATGTTAGAATAATATACTATACTTCATGTGACACAAAGAGCTCTGCAATAACTGTGCTCTGTGAAAAGGATGGAGTATCGAAATAAAAATGCTGGAAACGATACTATTCGATTAGAAATATCGAGTTAGAGTGATGTAGGTTGTAAAAAATTTCATATATATGGTATTTAAAAAAATATTGGTACAATTCTATTTGTATTTTGGAATTATTTAACCCTCCGGCGGGCGCGCCAATTTGAGTTACGTTAGCGGGCGCGCTGCAGTGTTTGGACCTCATTTTAATTTTTCTATTTCTTATTAGAAAATAAGCAATAGCTTACTTACTTAAGTTGTTTATTCATTTTTGCTTTGGTTTTACAATAATTCTAATGCATGAAAATTTTACGTTATCATATTGCTAAGTAAAGGGTGGCTAAAAATTGTTTCCTTATAAATAGCTTTGGAATATAAAAAACAACCTTGCAATAGGTAGAATAATGATTGAGATATTTTAATAATAAATTGTTTATTATAAATAACCACCAACATAGGATATTTAGGAACGTAGGAATAGTGGTATAGGAACAATAATTTTATGTTTTATAGTATTATTTTACAGACTAAAAATAGAGTAAAATCATTAATTATTTTCATAAAGTTTGAACAAACATTTTATAATATAAATGCAGAGTAATACTTTATTAGTAATATAATAAAAAAAAAAGTTCAAGGTAAAAAATGATCGAATACAGAAAACATATTCAGTTCAAAATTTGCAAGAAAAAAATAATAATTTATCAATTAGGAACTAGAAAAAAAAAACTTTTTTTTATATTACAGAACAAAAATCAAACTTCTTCTTTATCGTATAAAGCATTTCCCTGACAATTATTGCAAGTTACTTGATGGATACTGTGATTTAGGAATCTGTAAAACTAAAAGGGTGCGCCGCGGTGTTTGGACCGCAGTTACTGAACACTCACGCAAATAAGGCAGAATAGCTACTGAGGTATGAGGGGTATGGAGGAGGGCATGACCGATTCAACATGTCTGATCATGTTGATATACAAATACCTGGAACCTCCAGCCCGCTGAAGTCATTTCTATTCGTAGTATTTTGACAGATGTTCAGATTGCGGTCCAAATGCCGCAGCGCACCCGCCGGAGGGTTAAAATATGAATTTTTAGTTAGTAGATAATGATAACATTTTGACACCACAACAGGTACACACACACACACACACATTTATATATATATATATATATATATATATATATATATATATATATATATATACATACTAGTATTAATCACGATCTTTATTCCATTAGCAAGGTGTATTTTATCTATTTAAAAATATTACCCGAAGAAGAATATGCCAAATTATTTTAAGAATTTACACTCTTCATTAATTGCAGCACATTAATATTTACTTAAAGAAATCAAAATAGCACTTAGGATAATGTACTAACTGTTAGTTCTATTAAAGAGATAGAATATTAAAATGAAAACAATACCACAAAGATATTATCAAATATTAATAGTTTTAAGGATATATAAACTTGCTTCCATAAAAATAAATAAACAGCTGGTAGCTATGTTAGTTGAAGCGTTAATCTCAAATGTATAACTAGAGTGGTAAGTTTGATTCTCACCAGCGCAATAGGAATTTCTTTTGCGATGAGCTCACTAGATAAAATTCTTACTTTCACTCTGGCTAGAAACGTTAACCTGTAGATAACCAGTCCAAATTAGCTATAGTAGCCTAAAAGGGACGTTAATAAATAGCAATAATAGAAATAAAGTAATCTTAGTGGCATATATGTTTATATATCCGCAAAGTAAATAAACAACTTTTTAACTTTTAGGCATTGAGTAAAAATAACTATTACCACCTGGATTTTTCCTTTTTGTTGAATTGATGACCAGTAATAATAGAAACACAAGTCTGTTTTCGTTTCCACTTTTTGCAGATTCAGCCTTAGATACAGGAAAAATTATGATTATTTTATTAAGTGAATTATATCATCAGCTTCATTATAAGGGCATAACTCACAGATTCTGAGGTGAAAAACCTTAATTCACTTACCTTTAATCGAGTTGAGGCTACTTTTGCACAATTGTCTTAATTGTGCTGGTTTTCCCACTTTGCACATTAAAAAAATTGCTTTTAATTATTTTACTTAAAAGTAAATTCTTTCCCACTTTCAGGCCCAATAGTCATGAAGGGATTTAGGTCCTGAGGAGCTGGTGTTTTGAACTCAATGGAAGTGTTGTACGCTATCCATTATTTTGGTTCATATGACGTATTTTGTGAGTCTTTGTTCTGATGGATGATACAAATATTTTTAATACTCCATTTTTGATATGCTGCTTTTACAAGTTTGTCTCAGAATAAAAACATATCCTTAGGCTTATAATACTGACCAATGAGATTTTTGAGCCAACTCTCATCTAAGACAAACTAAAATAATACGACATCCATATTTCAAGACGGGCTCACATCTATCTTGAAATTGAGAATTTGGTATTGGCAAAACTTAGAGCGTCCATCAGAAATATGTTAATTTCATTCTCGTCTGAACAAATAATATTTTTATAGAAATGAACGACAATGTTAACTAATCTTTCTCAAATATTTCCTTTGATGACTGATAAGAGGAATTTTTGATACATAAAGTTAATAACTGAAAATAAAAAATCGTTTAAATAAAAATGCCTCTATCTCTAATAACAATTTAATTAAGTGATGAAACAAAAGAAATCGCAATTAAATAAAATGCCTCTTCCAAAAACAAAATATAATATTAGTAATATGCTCCCCTGGGGAAATATGACGTTACAAGATGCGGTGGCATCGATCGTTTATTGCTCCTAAGTGTAGTATTAAGGCTTCCTTGGCGATTCCAGCATGCCAGTTTATCCTGCACAGGTAAATAATTAGTCCTCCTACAATGAATACCGCAGGATATCTCGGGATCTCACGGGAGTTTCCAGGTGCGATTTGCGGGATACCAGGAAGATGATCAGGACGGAAACGTCGATGATGAGACAGCAGTGGGGGTTTGGGGCGTCCGTCTTACTCGAATAAGGAGGTTGCTAATTACTGGCTGCTAATTGGCCGAGATTAAAATCAGGTGTTCGATGGCGGGAAAGCCATGATACTATCATATACCTGATAAGCATCTATTGATAAGCTCGTTGTTTCAAAATCAAACTCAACAATTCTCTAAATCCACTTTCGTTACAATTTGCATAAATTTCTCAGTCGATGCCAAGCGTAGTATATTTTAAAACGTAATTAGCTTTTAATAGTTTCTTTTACAAATTATTCTTTGCTAAGACAAATTTCAAATCAATTCTTTCAATTTATACGTGAACTCGAAATATTGGTGGAAACTATACACTGGTGGGAACCATGATTTTTTGCCAAAGCAAATTGAGTAAAAACTGCCAAACATCCAAAATTAAGATATACTATAGCGATCATTTTAAAGACTATTTACTCTACAAAGTTAGTATTAGGTATACAATGAAAAACGTTGTAGCACAAAGTAACTCCGACTTTCAATTTTTCCCGTTCAAATTTACATGAAGAAAGCAACGATTTGAGCTCTCATTGTGGTATTCAAGTATCCACTGACGTTGGTCATGAAATTTAGCTTACGTGTAAGTTATCATAGTATTACTGCTCCTCAGTTTCTGTTACGAAAAGAGTCACAAATCAAGATTAAAAAAAATTGAAAAATAAAAAATATTTTTTCCCCCATAAATGTAATCAGAAGAATAGCCTTCTCTAGCACTATGATTTTCATCATGATTCATGGGATGATGAACACACCCCAACCCTCACAAGAAAAAAAAAATATGAGGAAACTCAACAATGATGTAGTGGATTGTTTGATTACTAAAAAAGAAAGTAGAAGTAGTAAGCAGTTGCGAAGAGAGCACAACAGAAAACTCCGTTTAATCTTCTCCAGTAGAATTAGGAAGGGGAAAAAACAAGTCCTTTGAGTTCTAACGATACTATCTCGTGATGCGACATTGCGCTCCCATTAGCACTATTTTTCTTGAAAGAATGAAATCATTTGAATAGTAGGACTTGCCCAATTAGAGAAAAATGGAGAAGTTAATAACAAAAAAAATCATGTATTATATTTACAAAATATTATAAATATCCTTGTTATCAATGACTTGGACAAAGTCACCTTTGCAAAAACGAAAATAATGAACAATATTATAGCTTTTAGTATGTAACATAAGACAAAATATAATCTGACGTGGGCACTACATTACTTCCTTGTACTCCAATCTAAATAAAGAAATGTTATGGTGCAGTTCATTTAACACGATTTCATTTGAAAGCTATTTAGGATATCTTCGTTCTAGTACATAGGGTCAAAAAATTGCAAAAAACATTAATTCATAGATCTTCTCATGATGTCACATAGGTGCTGCGCATACTAAGCAGATTTTTTACGTTCTGGAATGGCATACGGATGTTGTTATATCAAAAAACATTTTCTATCTCCCCAACAAAAAGTAGAATACGCACTGCAACTTGAAATTTAAGTTGGACGCAATAATGATTAGTGATACAATTGTTGATAAAGCAATTATAAATTTTTACATTCCTTTGATTTTGACAATATAAAAGCCTTTGAAAATAAAGTAATATAACTAAAATTAAAATAAAACAGAATATATATATATATATATATATATATATATATATATAAATATAAATATGTATATATGTACTCATGCACACATACAAAAAGCACAGACATAATGTCAGTAAAATGAACACTAAAATTAACTACTTACAGAGTTTCCTTCTCAAGTAAACTTTTTATAATTCTGATATGATGTTAAGTTAGTTTGGAAAAATTTGACCCTAATTCATCAGGTAATTTTTATGATACTTACATCGATTGTAAAGTTACATTATTGTATTACCATGTTGACCTGCCACGAAATAACATGACAACCAGAAGACGCCGATTGGAAGATAGGCGAAATATCGTGGAAAACCACAATGGCGACACCGCTGAAGAGATATGACGCATTCGACAATTATAAAATACTTTTTAACCCTCCGACAGGTGCGTCCTAGTTAATGACACACTTGGGCGCGTTGGCTACAGGTGTAGCCATTACTTAAAAATGATTTACATAAGAAAAAAATCAAATGTAATTAATTTTTTATTATAAAACAGATTAATGTATCCATTGTTATGAAATTATATCGGTGAACAAATTGAAATCAGTTTTTATTGAAGTGAATAACATTTTTTTTCTTTTTTTAATGAAAACACATTAAATACTTTCTATAAGCAAAAAAACGTAATGGAACTTTATTTTATTAAAACTTATTAATGGAAAATAAAATACTATGTACAAAATATAGTAAATGCATATACAGCCGCTTTTATAAACAGTCAGGACAAATTTGCCACATATGATATTTATATATAATTCTTTTACATTTTGCACACATTTTTCTGGATGTTTTCTTTTTCTTTACCGGTCTTTCACAGGAATTGCATCTTCTTATAGTGTCTTTAGGGATTATAATGAGTTGGGTATGTTCTTCTGGCAAATTCAAGAGTTCCTTCGCTCGTTGCTTCAAATTTGTTGGTAGATCTTCCACCTCAGACTCCTCACCCGATGAAACTTCTCGCAACCATTGAAAAAGAATATCTGGATCACTGTTGCGTTTCACAGAAATGTGTTGGCTCGAGGAAAAAGCCATCTTAACTTTATTTGTTATGATAACTTTGAAAAAACGATAAAACATAACGATAAACTGAAATTGCCAATTCTCGTAGCTGGACACACCGTTGGGCGCGTTGGCTACACCGGTAACACATTGGGAATTAAAGATCTGCTGTAAGGAGGGTCAAGGTCACTTGCATACTGACTAATAGACATACCCTGCCTAGGAAGGTATTAGCCCGCCAAAAGCTCCCAGCCCATGTATGCGCTTCCTACGAACATTTAAACTTTGTCATGGCTACACCCGTAGCCACGCGCCTAACGGAGGGTTAATATCGGTTCTGATCATGTACTGATTTGTAGTAGCATTTGATAGCAGGTTTAGTCTTGTTATCAGTATAGACGAAGCAGGTCCAGGTAAAGGCTGTCTCTCAAAGCTGTGGGCTGACTTCGTCTTTAGTTTTAAGTATATTGTACTACTGAAGAGGCATTGAAGTGAAGAACGTAAAACATGTAGAATTATAAAATAGTGAATGTAGGAGAAATAGTGTTACGTCGAATTCTAACCAATTGCTTACAAGTGATATCAGATTATTGTTGTTTGCTATTTGTTTGACGTATATATATATATATATATATATATATATATATATATATATATATATATATATATGAGTGTGTGAGAGAGAGAGAGAGAGAGAGAGAGAGAGAGAGAGAGAGAGCGAGAGAGAGAGAGAGAGAGAGAGATCCAAAACAGATAATTCCATGAAATTTGAAACATTTCGCGACCATAATACTTAATACAAGGAAGTAATTAGCGACTTATGTTCATTTATCATTTAACCTGTAGCCTCGCTAGAGACAGAGTTAAACAAGTATGAAAGAACTGTTCAATTTCTAAATAAATTTTGAAAGAGATTGGTTCTCTTAAATATTTGTTGCAGAGTGATTCATGAAATTGGAACACTGTGTGGAGATTCATTCAGTTCATTTTGAATGTTTTTCGGAGAAGGGGGGCGTGCAGGGCTGACCCCTAATATTGCCTGGGGCTAGAGTTACCTCGGGTCGGCCCTGATTGGTAAATGGTTAACAGCCACTGGCCGCTTCTCTCTCACGGGAGTGTTTTCTAACCTTCACCACCTCCACCGCCGTTCAACGCGTTTGCTCTCTCTCTGTATCTTTATTGCCTCTTTAATTTATCTGAACAAGCAGTTTATCGACTTTCTTTTTTGAAAGTACACAATGAAGTCCATTACGACTCGATAGTTACTACATAGTACCCCAGAAATATCTGTAAACATCTACCATTTATTCTTGGGGGCCCGAATGGTAGGAAAAGTATATAGGCACATGTTCACTAAATCTGGAATTATTACAAAGAATCGTACGTACTTACTTGTTTATTTGGGGTTTGAATACAATAACAAAAATAATGCTTACAACAAAATAACAATTATAACAAAACTTCAATAATAAATCAAAATACACAAATAGTAAGAGGGACCCCTTGAAAGTCCATAAAAGACATTATAAAAAAAAAAAAAAAAGATTCTAGCACCCAAAAGGAGTTTTTACCCTTAATCTAACCCATTGCACTAAAAAAAAAATCAAATAAAAAAAAGCGAACAACTGTCCAGTCGTACTTCCGCTTACTTAGTTCACTAACCAGCCGTACATCAGGAGGTCGCCGTAGGTGGTGGCCAAGAGCGGAAACTGCAGCGCTGCCGTACACGATGAAGCGCTCGCTTTTAGGCTGAGCGGCCATTGTTGATTCTATTGTCCCTTTGTGGTACATGCTTGTGTTCTGCTCCGCAAAAAGGTGAACATTGTTCGGCTCCTGCAGCTCTTTTATTCAGAAAGGATCTCCGCATCGAAGATAGAGACCTCCGCTAACATTCTGCACCAGTAAGAAGAAGGAATCTGATTTGGAACACAAATAACACTGGAAAATCCGCCTCATGGAAAGTATATTTTTCTAGAAGGTACCTCTTTCTTTACTATAATGCTAGCATTATCGACGTGAACAATCGAATGAGTACTCATGATATAGGACATTTCAATCATTTTCTAGTGTATATATAGTATTGGCTTGCCGCTAAAGTCTACAAACAAAACAAAGGGTAAACATTGTGTTCTGTCTATGTTTTACAGCCATCTTTCATAAAGTTAAAGTTTCTTTGTTTTCATCACATATTTATCAGTAAGTGTTAATGTTTGTTCCATTAGTTTTAAGACTAGTTCCTAGGTTTATATTTTATCAGGTTTAAATTGTTTCAAATAATTATCATTTTGTTCTAACCTATCAGAAGGCTCATTACTATAAAGTTTATGTTTATGCTATTACCCATTCAATATATTTTGATTCTTTGGAGAACTCAAATTGTGGCTTGTATTATTCACCCTCATTTTTCCAAGAAAATACTAAATACTTCGGTATAATCAAGGGGAGGAAATTATCTCTTTTATTAATTTTATTTCAGTATAAGGCTTTCTTATTATTAACACAAAGACTAACCGCACGCCCTAACAACAATAACAACAACAAAATAAAAAAAAATACGGAACTTACGATATAAAAAAAGGAAAGGCAATCCTCCTAGTGATACAAACTACTTAATGACATATATTACAACAACAAACAGAAACATTAAAAAAAAAAAAAAAAAAAAACTATACAAAACAAATTGCAATATGGATTTCTACGCATTTCTAGCTCGGGAAGGGAGGACGCTTACTGACAAGCTTGCTTTGCGTGGCGTGGATTGGAAGTTCATCTCCCCTCGAACGCCACACTTTGGCGGAATATGGGAGGCTGGTGTCAAGTCCATTCTCATTAGCACCGTTGGGAGGCAGGCGTACACTTTTGAGGAACTCGGTGTTTGCAAGAATTGAAGTAGTACTGGGATCCCAGACCTCTATGTGCTCTCACCGAGTACGCCCACGACTTCGAAATTCTAACCCCCTGACATTTCTTAATCAGGGATCTGGTCTCATCCTTACCCGGGTCTAATGAGCCTCAGCCATCTGAGTCCACTACCAACTGTTGGAGCAGCAAGAAGTCCCAAATCACTCACGTTTGGGAACGCTTAGTAAGGTACATTTCCACAGCCACCGACTATGAAAACTGGACAAAAAGGGTCCCGAATATGAAAATTGGTGACTTGATGGTTCATCATCGGTCATTGGTCAGTCGCAAGAATCAACGAGACAAGCCCAGGTAAAGGCGGTGTTACCCGAACTGTCATCGTTTGAACACCGTCTGGCGGTGAGAGCTGTGTCTTCTCTGGTGCAATTATTCTTCAATGCTTCTGAGGTCAAGTCAGTTTCACCCCAAACTGCAAACCTTGTCTTCTCAGTTTAGTCCAATTTATGTTTTCCTCAATCACACGACATAATTATTCTGTACTCTTGTCTATTATAGCCATGTATTCATAATTTTAACTTAGGATTAAGCAATTGTATGTTAATGTAAGCCATGTGTGTGGATTGCTTCGTCGGATCGACGTTCCTCCGCTTCGAAGTAGGCGGTCCTCGACAAACTTGGGATGATAAATCGACTCTCGTCAATAACGGTGGGCGGTATGTTCCAGTTTCAACTGTGTCCTACTCGCCACCTCTACCTGCGTATACCCCATTGACAAGGAGTACCGTCTGTCTGAGTGCCTGACCTATGTGTTCTAAGGAATGTTTTTTCAGGTTCGATGGCAGCAGGTAGCACGAGGCAGTTCGTATACTCAAATTCAAAAGTTTAAATGTCAAACCAAGCAAAGGGCCAGCGAGGAAGGGGCACAAGCAGCCATGAAATCTGTCAGGTGACACAGGAGGGACCAAGTAATCGAGATTCTCCCCCAACTCACATCAACTCTGCGACGACCAACCCACTGCAATTTATGGATTGTAATTATTATTATTGTTGATATTATTATATCCTTTCACTCATTGTCATTATAATTTTGTTTCTTATCTAATGATTACTTTCATTGTATACAGTCCATCATCCATATTCTCATAACCCCCAAATCCATCCACATTTATTCAAGCGGCTTATCTTAAAATGGTATATATTTATAGTGAACTATGTAAACAGGTATTGGGATTTGTCAAGGGTATTTGGCTTGTAATTAGGATCCAGTTAGACCTGGCCTGACATTCAGAGGTTCCAGAGTAATGACCGGGAGTCGTTATCCCACCTCCATTTATAGGGATCATTAGAGCGGCCATTACCCCCACCACCTACTCTTAGATAGGCCCCTCCGCTTTGTGTTCTACACTCCCTCCATCGACAAACTTCTCCCTTGTTATTCTTATCAGGAAGAAAATGAATCTCTGAGGACTGCCAAAGGAGGGGCGAGAAACAAAGGGCATTATCAGATTTGAGTTGAACTCTTCTGAGTTTTCATGGTCACATTATTTTTATGAGAGTACTTTGGTCCTTTGCATGCCCCTAGACCTCAGATTACAAAAAAGGGCGTCATTATTATTTTTTTCAACCGAGATTGCTGAACCCGTAATGTTGTGTGTGAATATTCATAGGAAATTCGCTGTGTTACATAAAACAGTAAATTGAAAACTGTTGTCATATTAATATTATACATATAAACATATCTGTATTTATTTTCTTAATCAAAGTCATTTAATTTGATTTATACATATACATACACACATACATACATACATACACATATATATATATATATATATATATATATATATATATATATATATTTGGACGCTTTAATTATTGTTAATGGAGTAACTACTGATACCATCTGGGTGTACATTATTTATTGTTCTTGTGACTGGAGATCTTTAAATAATTGATGATGTATTCCACAATAAATGTCTTAGTATTCCACCAAAATTGAATTACCTACTAGAAGTTGAGGAATGCCTAACCCCTAACCACCCCTTACCATGATAAGATATTGGCTGTTTCAGAAGTCGTCGATTTGACCAATATTTTAGTAACTATTGATAAGCTGTCTTCTTCGATTAAAATACTCAGTTGTAATCATATTTTCAAGCGTTTATTTAGATTTTTAGTTTTTAGGATTTTTGTGAACGAAATAGATTTTTGGCAGATAACAAAATTTTCAGGGAACTACAAAGGGATGAAGTGATGCCTGACAATTGATGAGCTATTGGCCTTCAAAGAGCGTTGTCCACTCACGACGTGTTAATCCAGAAAACCCGACGAATGTAGAATTAAAATTGTTTTGGACTGCGATAATAATGACAAATTCATGTCCAATGCAAGTGCCTATTTAGGTAAATCAAGTGATCTCACATTGCCAAAAGTTTAGTGAACCCCAAAACTCATGACACTATTATGATTTATTTGAGTAAGTTCTTTAGATTGTAGGCATGAATGTTAAATCAATTGTTAAATATATTTAATGATGTTTTTGTTACTACTACAATCGAAATCTTGGGCATTGACCGTGTGTTCATGTTTTTGGCCGACACTTTGCTCGATCTACTTTTAGTTTCCTCAGGGCTTCCTTTGAGACTGAAAATTTCCTATTCAAGTGTATGTAACTGTCTCGAGCGGAGCCTGAATTCGTTAGAAATATTTGAGAATATCATCTGATAAATTTTATTATTTTTCTATGCTCCTCCTAAGTTAGAAATTCTAAGTTTTTCTGAATTGCGAATTCGTACAATTTATAATATTCAAAATTGTTTCACTAATCAGAATTATTTTAATTCGTCGACTCAAACATTGCAAAAAAAGCCTTTAATCATCTATTACCAGTCATAACAAGATAAAAAGATTGCCCAACCTATTTAATTTTAAATAAAGGTACAAATAAAGAATATACAATTTACACATTAAAATGGAATTTAGAAAATCTAAATTAAAAATGGATGTGAGCATTTCTTATTTGTGCAAAGGAAACCATTAGTCTGAAATAATACAAGCCTCTATTTGAGTTCTTCTAAGAATCAAAATATATTGAATAAGTTATAGCATATACACAAACTTTATAGTAATGAACCTTCTGATAGGTTAGAACAAAATGATAATAATTTGAAATAATTGAAACCTGAAAAGAATACTAATCTAGGAACTAGCCTTAAAACTAATGAAATAAACATTAACACTTATTGATAAATCTATTATAAAAACAAAAAAACTTTAACTTTATTAAAGAGGGCTATAAAACATAGAAAGAAAAATAATGGTTGCCCTTTATTAAGTTTGTATACTTTAGCCAATACTTTATATACACTAGATAATGATTGAAATGTCCTTTATCATGAGTACTCATTCGACTGTCAACGTCAATAATGCTAGCATTATAGTAAAAGAAAGAGATACCTTTGATGAAAATATACTTTCCATGAGGCGGACATTCCTTCCAGTGTTATTTGTGTTCCACATCAGATTCCTTCTTCTAACTGGTGCAGAATGATCTTGGCCACCGTATTAACCGTAACATATTTATTTAAAATACTGTATTAAACTAAAAGTATTACTCGATTAATTAATTTAGTTATTGAATGTTTTATTGTGCTCTGCGTATCATACATTTCTTCGTTTTTCCATCAAAAATATCTTTCAACTCTCCATAAGTTAAGTATATACATAAACTAATTAGTAACACTTTGCATAAAAGGTAATGAAATGACTTTTTTGTCTTCGAAATCTGGGGAAATAGTAAATAATTTGAATTGTTTTGTCAATAAGCAGGGAAAAGAGTAAATAACTTGAGTTGTTTCTTCAATACCAAGGGAAAAGAGTAAATAAGTTTGGTTGTTTTGTCCAAAGTTTGTAACGAAGTTCCCTTCATCCTGAATATGTCCCAACGAGCAGGATTCTATTATTCAGCTCATCTCAAATTCCAATACCACGGTCAATATTATTCTTAATTCATTTCAATGATATATGCAAATTAGTAGGGTCTTGTCATTTCTTAATATTTGCATTAGGAACGATAAAACCTACACTTCAGAGAAATGATAAGAATACTTAAAATTAACTTTATTACTTTTGTTACATTTATATTTAAAAGTCACAGAAGTAAAAATAATAAGCACAGCGCTCGTGAGAGTGTTAAATATTACCTTAAAGTCTAGTGCCAAAATCAAGGTGTCAGTAGAAAGACGCTCAAATTCTTAGGTTTCTTATTGGGTAGGAAGTTATTCTGAATTGTTTATTTCTGAATTTTCCTTGCCATCGAAAAATATCCAGACTTATATTTAAATAGATTATCAAGTCAAATTTAAAGGATTCTTAGTGTATATTTGGTTCTCTCATGAATGATTTTAATCCATAGAAAACTTGAAATAAAACACGGCATTAGTTAAATATTTTCTTTTTTGTTTTATCTTGCATATTTTAGGCAAAAAGCTTACCCCTACAGTATTAACCTTGAACCAGAATTCTCAAATCAAGGTAATACTTTCGATCGGAAAGTAAAGCAGTTACGGTTCCGACAATGAAAAGTGGATAATGTTCTGATTTGAGTTTCGATTGATATTTTTATCTATCAATAATATTTTTTGGGTATTCCAAAAGTACAACCAAGTAGTAGGTGAAAATATTTACAATTAATAATTTAGTGCAGAGTGGCATTTTAAAGGAACGTGGAGTTTCGTGACAAAAGTAGTAGGTGAGTAAAGTGACAAAATCATTATATATAAAAAAATAATAATAAGTAAATAAATAACTAAAATAGTGTTAAACATGTGTAAAGTAATGAATTAGGTTTAAAATTTTTTTTAGACATTTATTATCAAAAATTAAAATACATAGTTAAAATTAAGGACTTAGAATTAGTTTAAAATATATATTGGAATCCCCCTCAACAGAGCAGCGGCAATCCAATTGCGGGCGCTCTAAAATTTTAAGCGAATAGTTTGCTATAATCACTTATTTTATTAATGCACAAAGCTCATCCTCGGTGCTTAGAAAGCATCAAGGAGGAGACACCACAGACCTATTTAAAATTCCACGAATCAAAATTTTAAAAAAAGAAAGAAAAAAAGGAAGAAATTGGAAAGTACCACTTGTATGAGGGCAGCCTTAAGGTAAAGCGGGGAAGAGAAGGATAAAAGAAAAAAAAAATTATTATATGAATTCACTGTTTCAGATTAGGGATTATGGGTATAGGGGGAATAAAGTAAGCTAGTTAGTTTTTACTGACATTCGAAATTGGGCATTTCTATACCTCTATTAGGAACATAGATAAGTACAGGACTTATTGTTAACTGTTTGGTCCAAACTATTGCATTTATTACAACCCATTTCGATCTGAGGTAGTAACATGATCTTTGAACATCCCGTTCACATTTTACTAAGCTTTTACAAATTAACAGTTGTTCTCGAATTTCTTTCTAAATGTTGAAGTACTGATGTAGAGTAAGAGATTTTCCGAGTGCGGTTTTTTGTTGTGATGTGGGCATGGGGAAATTAAAGCTTAGACTCCACCTGGTTTTATATTGTTGGTGGCTAATGTTAATGGTAATCCTTTAGGTGTCGATCTCAGAGAGGGAGCACACTCGTCATATTGATGTATTTCTAATGATAAATGGGAATTGGGAATATAAGGCGGGCGTGGTCGGGAGCTGGAATTCTGCTGATGGTCCCACGTAAGCCTTGGTCTAATAGCGTGGTCCTAGCGACAAAAGGGTCCAGGTGAAAGGGCCCTCTGGCTACGGATCCCTTCATTGTGTGAGAAGGGCTCTATTTTGCAAGCCCTCACGTTCATCGCCCTATTCACCATCATCCATACCTCTAAGGATATTCGACCTCTTTGGGCTTCCTCACGTCCCACAACAATTCTATGAGAACCTCATTGGACTTGAGAGTTGCCTCTCTTTCATTCAGACTGAAATTCATTCACGATTTTCAACAGCTGAGACAACTAATTACTTGAACGCGTATATACAACATCAGACATTATTATCTTAAAGAAATACATTAACTTAAATAAATTAAGGAATATCATTACTTGACTATGTGGAATTGGGAGTGTTAGCTATTAATTATATGCTTATGGTTCATTATATTTTAGCAAAATTCCCTTTAGGGAAATCAGCTATTGAGGTCGTACTCATGACGCGGTTTTCGAAAAATTTCTTCAAATGGATCCTAACCAGGAGATAACGAAAATAAGGTGCGTTTAAAATTATATATATATATATATATATATATATATATATATATATATATATATATGTGTGTGTGTGTGTGTGTGTGTATGTATGTTAACGCTCTGTCGGTCGCAATTTTTAAACTCGATATTTAAACGTTTTATGCAAAACAGACAGATCAAGTTCGTTAATGGCTGAAATCGGACCAGTGGGAGGAGGGGGGTTTAGAGGAGGGGATTTTCGAAAATTCGAAATATCTCCGTTACCATACGTCGGATCAAAAACTTGTATAGAACCAATCTTATTGCAAATTAAGATTACTATAAATATTGTTCTATACAGTTGTTCTCTATCTTAAATATTAACCGAGATATTTGCATTTTTATTAAAAGCGGGCCGATAACATACGAGTGAGTTTCCCGCCAAAAGCTGGTTCGGCCGTTTCCATAGCTGTTCGGATCTCGTATGGAGATTTCTAAATTGTATAATTTCACGTGGGAAATCTGCTTAGTTTACGCAGCCCCTGCGTGAGCGACTTTTTAATTGCATTGAGGCGTAACAAAGGAAAACTAGTACTAGAAATATTGTATCCAACAGGCTGGCTGAAATCAAATAGGACTTCAACACTATGGCATTTGTAAAATAATTCCCCGTTTCCTCTGTTTGATCTTCTACCAAAATTCGCTCTTAGCGTGGATACTCTAAATCGACAATTCACTCGTTCATTTATCTGCAGAAGAAAGCCGTAATCTTTCATTTATCTCACCCGGAGGTTTTAATGGATAACTAGGAACATCTACGTATAAATGACTTCGTTTAATTCTGTTCCTCATCGTAACTCCAAGGATTTAATTAACTGATTTTTGAATGGTATTTAACCCAACTCCTTATATAATGCAGGGGCAGTATTTCTTTAGTTAACTCCTTCAAGTTTGTGCCGGCTCACCTCCCATTTCTATCCTTTTATAAGCCAGCCCCAAGTTCGTTTTGCATATGGGACTTCAGGAAATGTGAGCATCATGCTCGTCTTTCTCGCCTGAAGTGCATCACCTAAGCAAAAACTCCACCAATCTTTGACCATTAATAATTTATTTGGGATAACTCCATGTTATTTATTTATGTTTAAGTTGTGCTAAAAAATTCTAATCAAATATATGTTTGTGGAAGAAAACTTTTGTTTTTAATCATCAAGTAAATTGTGATAAAAACTAACTAGAATTTCAGGAAAGAGTGTATCATTAAGCTATTGCCATCTTGTTTCCCCCCAAAAATTGAATATGCAGGTAGGGTACTTATAAGTTATTGTGAGTATTTGACGATTTTCGCCGTATAAATCAAAATGTGTTAAGAATATAAATTTGTCTCAAAGAGATGTGTTGGACGGTGGATATCAAGAAGAAAACACGAAATATGCCTTCCTTCCACGAACAAAATATTCATCGGCGTTAGGGGGCTTTCAGAGGATGTGCTCCTGCGTCCTTGCCTGTTTTGTGTTTTCTTCCTCTACCTTCCTCCGTCCAGCAAATGACTTCGAGGAAAATGAATATTCTTAACACTTTTTGATTTATTTTTATCACGATTAGAGATAGCCAGAATTCTCAGAGATTCATGGGTCAGATATTCGGACTCCCGATTTCCGTAACACCGGACAATTACAGTCACGAGGGCTAATCTCTGTCTGTGATTCTAGACTGGGTGCATTTCCCGATGTTGAATTGGAGAGAGCTCAACTTCAATTCTTTTTGAATTGTAAACCTTCCATCGAGTGATTTTTCTGGGTAATTTCCTCACAATATACAATGAAGTTGCCTCCATTTCAGTCTAGTGCAAGGATCACATAAAAGTATCGGTGAATAGTTTTTCTTGACAGTGCTAAAGTGGCCTTCGTTTCCCCCAAGTCATTAGAGCGAATTCTCTACTAAATATTGAACTCGGCAAATACAGTTGAACATTTTAGTAAGCCAACTACTTTTATGCAGTGTGGTAACCAATAAACATACCGTCTGTATGAGAACATTTGACATACAAACCAAAACAATAGTGGCTACCCGTTGAAAGGAAACGAATATGCCCAGTAAGTAGGAAGGGAGCGTAGTACCAAAGGACATTATAGAGCTGTTATATGGGCTGAAAGAGTGATGCCAAAGGGTGGGTATTGGGGTAGATTTAGCCCTCTGATAGAAGAGCAAGAGGAAATAGATTGGTTTCCAACAGCTATAAATCCTCCAAAACGAGGCTACCACTTGTTTGAAACGGCCATCTTCTCTTATAGTAAGTATCCCATCTTTTTATTTATCGCCATTCATTTTTAGTCAGATTCCAAAATAAAAGTGTCTGACCCTGACCCTTTTATGTAACTATAATCACCTACAACTAATTCGATACTACTAATCGACTGGAGTAATTTTAGGTTTATGGTTATCGCTTAGTGTATTTTTTGTCTCCCTCAAGACCCATAATTGTAGTTTCCCAGAATAAGACACCCCAAACGTTTATTACGGTTTAGACCTCAAAGGTTCTAGGATTCTAATTTACATGACTAAAATAAAACACGCATTATTCAAACAATGTAAGTCATTCAGTTTTACTTTTGTGCGCATAGAATGGAACAGAATAGTCTTATTTGTGCCAAATAGATCAAAAAGAAGTAATAAAATAAGTGGTTTCGTTCTCGCTGGGATGAATGTTTTTGTTCTCCAAACCGGCTTTCTGCTACAGCGGTTTTTTCGTTACTCTTCTTTAATTTTCGGTAGCTCTACGGCTCAATTTTCACTTCAGGCCACACAACGCCACTGTTGTTTCGGATAGGTCTAAGTCCGGGGTCAAGATGATTGGATGAATCATTCAGTCACCGGGCTTAGACCCCGGACCGGGTCGACTGTGGTGATGTGCAGCCTGAAAGAGAGTACCATTATAGTTACCGAAAATTGGCACAGTAGTAACATAATAATAATAATCTTTAAACAACATACATTTTAATATAATTCAATTACATTTTACATACATCTTGAACCTCTATTGATTCAAACAATCCTCTCAAGGCAGAGGCCCCAGAAGGGGAAATGGTCTGCGCATTCCTGGGTCAGGAAACCTACCGATAAGCGGGTTCTTAATGATCTTCAACTATCTCTTTCTCCGGTTTGTCTCTTTCTAACTGCTTGCAACATTCCTCTTCCTCCCATATGGTTGCCCATTCGGTCAATGCGAAAGACCACCGGCCACCCTCCTGCCATAGAACATACCCTGCCCATTACCAATTTAGCTTCTTACAGTGCAGCACCCCATCATTCATCCAGGTAAACTCCCTTAATACTGAGCACCTCACCAGCCAAACTGAGAATTTACTTTCCACTGACGTTGTTCATATAACATCAAAGAAATCAGAAGTCAATATACATATTTAATAATTTATCCATTTGTCAGGATTGGTCGGGATTTCATAATACAGCAGCAAATACAAGGAAAACTGGGTTTATGGTGGATAAGTTATATGGTAGAGTATAAACGAAAGCATTTGAAAATTTTCGTAGCACTGGGTCTATACATCCATTTCATTTATTTCATCTGGACGATTGAATATAATTCAATTAAAATAACTTTTCGAGACTTGAAATGGAGGCAACCAAATTCAATGCTAATATCTTAATACAGACAGTTGCTCCGAATTCAAAACATAAAATCATCACTTTTATCTTTATTTATTTTTAGGAATAGTAATTCAAAAACACCTTGGTTTTAGTACTGGAATTCAAATCGTTGACTTGTATTACTGGCCATTTCCTGATTTCAGAGAATTATAAGATCAACTTTTTCGTATATTCTGGATTATGTCGGTCATAAATACAGACTCGTCAATGATTAGGCCATTAAGTGCAAGAAAGACATTGAAGGTCCAGAGTAAAGATATATACTTGTTCATGACTGTTCTTCGGTAATTTTTTCAGTGAAGAACTCTTCCTTGGTTTTACCATTACTAGAGGTGAGTGGGACTTCAAGATATACCGTTAAGAATAATCGTAGCATTGTAAATAAATGAAATTTAAGAACCGAAATATAAAATAATAAACAAAAATAGTTGCAAATGTGGAGGTTAGCCTAAGTTGACAAGCGACAGAGATGTCATTGAATAGACTTGTGTGACGCCGTATATGTTAGGGACGAGAGAACTTCATTCGCTTCACTGACACCTACTCAGCCTAACAGTCACAAGGGAGAAAATTCAAGGGGAAAACATCCATTCTCTCTCAATCTCTCTCTCTCCCTCTCTCTCTCTTTCTCTCTCTCTCTCTCTCTCTAAAAAAAAAATAAAAATAAAAAAAAAAAACCCACAATAACAATATAAATGTGTGTACATCAGTACATTTAAAATAATGTTGCAATTATAAATTTTAGTAATAAAATAGAAATAAAATGCTCTTTTTAGAATTGATAGTGTCCGTGAATGTCAAACGTATGCTATAAAAAAGAACTAACTAATGGTGTGAGAACAGAAGATCATTTATTATTTTAATTACAGGAAAATGGATCACTCAGATTCGTAAAATTAAAAAAAAAAACAATAATACCAATTCAGCTACCAGAAATAACTCCTTTTTTATTTTTTTTTAGGCTATGCCACTGACTGCGCTTACTTTCGAAATATTGAATTTGGTTTAGATATAACCAGGAAATGCATAATATACTTCCAGGATTGTTCATCGTACCGGTAAGTACAAGAAAATTTCCATTAAAATAATAGATTATAGACTATAAATTTTCACAATATTTATGGATTAATATAATTATTGACCGAATGATATCGTGAGACGAACACTTCTTTGGAGATTGAGTAATACATCTAGCTGATAATAATGAAAATGAAAATGTTTTTCAAAATATATTACAAAGTAAATATAATGTTCGGATGTAATAATTAGTCATCTAGTTTTTCATAAAATGTAGCTCTTTCAAGACCTATAGGTCGACTTTAGAGGCATAATATCAAAAGAAATTAGTCTATTCTATGGTAAATAAAATTAGTAACACACAAAATATTTAATTTAAAGAAAATATATAAGAGGAACAATAAATATACATTTTCATATATAAGTCTATTATATTAAATCCTTTTCGGGAAATAACCATTCCAGCTTTTCAATGACAAAAAACGTATTATGTTGGAATGTATGGATATGTATTTCTGATAACGCCCTACGGCCACTTTTAATTTTCCCTTTTTGAACATGATTATATAAAAGTTGTAGTACTTAAAATTCATTTATCTTTTGTATTATATGACTGTTCAAAAATTTTATATAACCAGTCATATATATATATATATATATATATATATATATATATATATAGAGAGAGAGAGAGAGAGAGAGAGAGAGAGAGAGAGATAGAGAGAATTGTAACCTTTGTCTATTCATTGTTACAGTAAAGTAACGTCTGTTATATACACTTTTGACGTTACCGAAATACGAACGAGCAATATGCTAACCATTACAGCGGGAGCCATCAGTTTTATTAGGCACAAATGAGTGAACCATACGAAAAAAAATTCCGTATTTGAATTAGCGTTTTCATCACAACTCCCAATCTTATACCATATTGACCTATTTACGCTATTCCCTCCTCCTAACGATTACGATTACTTTGATGTTATCAGTGAATGAATACGTATATATTTGTATGAGCTTGTAAAAGAAATTTATTAAATTTGCCAAAATACCCAGTCTTTTACTTACTTAAGGACAATTCACTTTCAAATTGGAGTTATTTGCTATTAAATTAAAACTATATATAAGTCAGAAAAATTAATCATCTCAGGTTAATTACTAATCTCAATAGTACCCCAACTAATCTTCATACACGTTAATTAATTCATCAAATATATTCTACACAACCTCTTTTTACTAGAGTTGTTGATTACATCCAAGACTGTCTTAACTGACAACCACTTTGGATGAGACAGTGCGTATGTATAATTCATCAGATTCTCATACTTCATTGCATCTGAATTCGGAAGAGGTTTATACACAGCTTCAAGTTTTCATGACGGTTCTCATATTCCGCATAATATCTCTGGATCTAGTGTAAATTAAAATTAGTACTGCATATACATTTACTTGGTTCCCCATATTGTTCAAAATTATAGTCTACATCACACTTTAGCGTATTCTATTCATATGAGGTATAAATTGAACTTCTTCATATATAAGCACATTAGACTAACAAATGCTCCCTCCAAAAAAAAAATAAAGAATAAAAAAAGAAGCCAAAAAATGTACATTGAATGTTAACAAATGGTTCAGTACGATAATTGTTTATTTGCTTGAACGCAAAAATTATGAGAAAGACATCATTTATCATTACGAAATTAGTATTGTAAGTACATGTATTACTCTTAATTCTACTGCATACCAAATATAAACTAAACGTGCCTTTTAAATTCAATCGGATCGCACAGTCTAAGAATTAAACAGCACATCAATTGGATCTAATATCATACTTCAGAGATCAATAACCAGAGGATATATCAAGTCATCAATATATCTTGAGCAGTCGGAGAATGTATAATACAATACAATATTAAGCAATTTTACAAAATTGTTGAATGATCCTAAAACCGTACTAACATATGAATGGTGAGACTATCTCTCACCACAAGGTTGTGTGAAGTGAAGAGGAAATTAATATTTTATTCGATTAATTATATTTCATAGCTAAAATTAAGTTGGTTTTCATCCATCGGAATGGTTTCCATTTTAAGTAATTATGTTTTTACTTAACTATTAATGTTCATAAAGTAGATCTTTGCACGATGGATACTCGTCTCGTGGAAAATTTGATTATCTAGAACCCAGTCAACGCTGACCATCGCCTTATGGGCCTGCAATACATTCTATTCCTTGTCGAGCAAGCTGATCAGCTGTCGCCAAATAAATGCAATGAAACAAACTAGTCACCCTGCCAATTCCGAGCAAGATGGGAGCCTTCCGTGGTACAGAGTGATGCTACTATTAATAACAGCAAAGTTTCATTATAAACCATCGGACATACTCCAACTGACTGGTAACGAGAAGTAATTTATATCGTCTTACCTTCGACCTTATTATAGAGTTGAGTAGGAAAAATTGCCTAAAGGCTTCCATCTCCGCCCGCTGGTGGCCTTTTCGTTCCTCAACACTACGAAATATATTTAATAAAAATATCAAGTTAGTATTTAACCATTTCATGGAGTCTTATAAGTCGTAATATATCTACCACCAGGAGGCAAAGAGTCATATTTAATAAAACATTTCATAATTGCGGGGCAAAAGTTATTCATGTGAGTCATTGCCTTGGTCATAATCTGAATTGGTAAATATAGAGAGAGTAATTAATATAGTTATCTTAGTTATGTATGTAATTTTAATTTTTAATTTGACTGATTTATGCACTTTGTTGGCCTAGCTATGATTGCTTCTTTGAATGCTATTTTTAGTGGTTCTCTGTTTTGTCATCAGGCACTGATGGTAAAGCTAGGTCTCTGAAAGTGTAATCTTCATATTAAAGAAATTATAGAGGACAAGTCTTTTTAATGATCCTCATGAAAATTGGGGTTTTCAAATTTATATATATATATATATATATATATATATATATATATATAATTGTAACCTATGTTTGTAAATAGGTTTTTTTCTCGAAATTTCACAATAATTTTTCGTTTCACATTACGATATCATAGAATCTGATAACGAATAGTTTAATGTTATCAGAGTATGAATAATACTATTTCATTTTATTTCTTCTACGGAAGCTGGGTAGTAAAGGAACGAATCAATCTGGATGTACACAGTAGGCCAGGCTTCGTCTACAACGGGTTTATTATGACAGAGTTCACTTTCAGAACAACAGCCCCATTTTCAGCGACTTTGAAGAGCGTTAGAGAGCAGTAGCTTGCACCGCGGCAGCGGAGATATCCCCGTCAGTTTTGCAAAAACTGTAAAAATGCTGGAATATATATGCATTCCTGTTAATGCTATACAAGCCCGCAATTTTAATTAGGGAGTTCCGAACCTGAATATCCAAAAGGTTTAGCTAAATTGGACAGTGAGTGGTGAAGTAGGAAGGGGTAATGTTTAAAATCCATTTATCTCTTCTATTATATGCTTCTATTATATGATGATTCCATTATATAAATAGTCATGTATTCGTCGCTATGACAGATTTTTTTTTTCTATCACGAATATCGGACTAAAAATACTTGTATAAAACCTGTCTCTAAATAAAATCGTATTTCCCACGTGGTAATCGGATCAACTTCTCAATGATATACACGTGATTTAACTCCAGGGCATTAACACGAATTGTTAACATGAGAACCTTAATAAAAAATTATCTCATTTTCAAACTAAAATTTTTCATCGAGGAGACATAAGCTAAATGGTGTAAACCTAAATAGAGTAGCAGAATTATATTCTAACTATTGTAAAAATAAATAACCAACGACTGGAGGTTGCACATTGAGAATTAATGGTGAATCCCTGGAGGTCATAGTAAAAAAAGCGACAAATAATAAATTAGTTAGTTAATTTAAGCTGTCAGTTCGTCTGTCTTTACTAATTCAACAAAAGCAACACCGACAATGCTAAAAGCGATTTTCCGCATTTACAAGTTAGTTAGAAACAGAATGAGATTTTATTAATGTCCAAAAGTCGATATCAACCAAGCTGCAAAGCAACATGAGTTAAATATAGACTTAGCACTTAATAGAATGCATTGTTTAATGCGAGGACAAATGTATAATTTTAAAACCAAATTCTTGATTAAATTTCTTCTTGTTAGTTAGTTAAATTTAATTTAACAATTACGAGTAACGGATACTCTTCCTTTAGTCATGCAGTTTAAAACCATGTAAACAAGATTAATAACTTAGCTTAAAACGAATCCCCTATTGGGTTTCCGATACAGAAGATGGTAAAAATTAAGTCTTTTCTAATATATATTTATATATACAATCGTTATCCAAACAATATTTATGCGTTTTATGGTAATCTAAAAATCATATTCGTAAACTGCAGAAATTGGGCAAGGTCTGTAGGTTTAGAGAGATTGAAATATATTGTAAAATTTGGAATATCTCCGTTACTATGAGGTATATCGAAAGTGTTTGTAAGCAATCATGTTGACTTTGTAATATTTGTTTTATAGTTTCTTTCACCTTATCCGTAAGCAAAACATATATTTGAATTCTTAAGTTTTCAGCCTTAATTAAATGCCCAAATAACTGAGCTTTCATTATAGATTTCGAATATTATTAATACTGGACTGAATTTATCTTTGCTGAAAACATCTTCCAAAATGGCTCCAGTAACTAAGGACTTGAAACTAGTAAAGTTTTCAAAAACGCACTGTAGCGTCCAACTATAATTGTAGCCAGAAGTGGTTATTATGTACTTCTTCCATCTTCTCCCCCCCCCCATCATTAGGGGTTCTGGTAATTATGAAGGCCATGTGCTCCATAAAGTGGCTGTACTCCTCCTGAAATTTACCTCACATCTTTCAATAACTATTCTTGGAATCTCCAATTTAAGTCCCATTCTTGTTTCTTGAAGTTATTGGTTTCGAATTTAAGTTAATTTAGTTCCGCATCACTGATGTGTGTTACTACTTTATTACATTTTTTCTTCAAAAGGACGTGGTTCTTAGTTTAGAATTAAGTCTCATGCATCACTAAATCGCCTCGTACCTTTCAATGAACGTTATATTTGGGTTAGTTTGAGTCCCTTAACGATTTTTTTTATTCAAGCTTCTTATTCACAGGAGATCTGTGGTCATTTGACACATGATGGTGCAATTGCCATCCGGCTACTGATATTGAGAAGCGAATAGGCCGTAGTCTACTTATTATAGCGTGGGCCTTTTACTTAAATATAGTATTGCCTAACTGAATAATTCATTCTACCAATAAAGAATGTAGCAATTTATCTAAGGTACTGGTGGAAGATCAAAACTATGCACACTTAGAAGTGACCCCTTCTAAAATTAAGCTACTTTCATTATGCTGTCCGCCTATCCAAATCATTCTGTATTCTCGCTACAAAAATGTTTTAACTGAAAAGAGTCATTTAGTTACAGGGTAATGAGGGCATTAAGATTTAAAGTAGTAAATCATTATTTCTAAATATTGGTGTATTGAATATGCTAAACATATTTCAACATGGTCCGAAGGTAACTTCACGTACGTTCTGATTTGAGAGTTGCTGGTTCAGAACATTCCCTGAAAGTAGAATTGATCAAAACATTTTAAAATTAAGGCAATTACTACAATACCAGCAGCCTCGCGGTAGGATAAAACTAGCAAACTTAATGTCTCGGAATTGCAAAAGATCTGAACAAAAAAGTACCTTAGATTTGTTGAAACTAGGCGTTGGCTAAGTAAACGACACTCTTCTGAAAAGACTTTTTGAATAACACGTATAATGCATGTTCTGAAAACAGGCAAAATTTTAAAGAAACCACAATGCTAGGAATCATAGAAATAGGTGTTGGATGCCTGGGACAAGTAATTATTCAGTTGTATCAGGCCCAAAGAAGAGACCTCACAAAATAAGGACATCATATATTTAGCCATTTTCTCTTGAATAATCCAATCTCTGGGTGGAATCATTGCGGAAACTTTGCTTCCTAAAATATCCAGCATAAGGGAAATAATCGTGTTTATAAATGGTTTGTACGACGGGCATATTTAGCAATCACAAAGAGTCATTTGTTTGAGCTGTACCAAATGATTAGTTAGAACAACTGTTGATGTTATGTGCCCCAATGAATAAAAATCAGGGAACCAGAAGAAGCATAATTTGAACATCTAGTTCATCGTATTAATAAAATATTTTGGAAAATGCAACTATGTCTAATAGATTTTCAAGAAAGAATGAACATATTTTAATTATGTTACTACCCTAATAAGGGTTGTGTAGTAAGAAAACTTAATAACAACGGCTAAAAAGAGATTTACACAAGGCAAAAAAAAGAATAAATATATGCCGTCGGTACATCTGATGCGTCAGTTTAATGGCCCATTAGTTGTAAGGTGATACTGTCATCTCGGATCAACTGTCGCCATTCTCATGTGTTTTTTATTCTACTCATCTGGGAGCAAAATCCCAGAAGAAAATGTTAATAGACCTGATTGAATCTGACCTTGTGACCTTTCCCATGAACTCCATTTGCATTCGAATTTCAATTTAAACGATAACTCAGATTGAGTTAGTTCCGTTCCAATGAAAATGTCGAAATGTTTTGGACCAGATGAAATATACATTTTGAGTGTCTGTATAAGCGTGATGACTTGTCAATATGGAGTACATTAGCCTGAAAATCCTATTAGAAGCATTCTACAGTTTATACAGTTCTCCATTTCAAAAATATCTCAACATCTAACCGCATTTCAAGTGTATCTGTTTTATTTTTCCCATGCAATTCGTTATATTTCCCGCTAGTGTGAGTTAAATGCGAGTTCCATTTAACTTCAGCGTCAGCCATCTTTCGAATCAAATCCGATTACCTTTCACTGCCGATACCTCGTAGTAGATGTATCCTTTCGGGAAAAACAATCATGCTGCCAAATCAATTTCAAACAAAATACCTAGAAATTTGTTTTAACTTTTTTTCCGATGAGTTGAAATGTTGGAGGTATTTGGCTTTTAAGCTCAATAATTACAAATTTTAAGGCATAATAACTCCACAACTACTTCTAAACCAATGCCATTCTCTCCTATTTAATCACTGAACAACCTCAGTTTACTTTTGATAGCTATAAATCCCTATGAAACATATTGCAAAAAATTTGGCAGAAACTTTGATTGTCACAGAATACTATAAGCCATATTATACACACTAGAACGAGTGACAAAATATTAAAACAAATACAAGATACCGCGATTTGGAAATAGTAAAGGTAATGTATGCAAAGATATATGCACCAATTTAATAGCAAACTTGATATGCATAAACATTAAGCCTATAAATAATATCAGTTTTAGATGCTAAAGAAAATGTAAACTAGATAACTCTCCAAAAGAGTATATAAATCTATTATTTACTTAACAACGTGTACGTCAGAATTTATTCTACTGTTTTGTAACATATAAATGTTCATAATATTGTAAAGTTATTTATGTACGCTTGAAATTTACTCACGTGATTGAGATTTTATGATTATGAAATATATAAAAGAAGCGATTATTTTTATTTATATTTTGCTACAATTGTGAATATGACCAAAGAGTATTTTTTTAAGTTTCTTAAAAACGAGTAAGTGGGTGTCGGGGAATGGCAGAAAAAATAAATGCAATATCAAAAATTAAGTACAATAATATACATGTAAATCATAATAAGAAGTTTTCTGCATATAAAGAAAGAAAAATTGACATAAATAACATATCGTCAACATGATCATAGAAATATAAAAATACATTTAGAAATTATTAAAATCAATTACGTTCACGTGTGTCATCTTTTTTTTTAAAAAAAAAAAAAAATAAAATAAATCTTGTTAAATTATGACTTTTCCTTTTTAATGATTTTGACTTATATTTTTTAAATCGAGACTTTCAAAGACTTGGGGACTTTATAAACTATTTAATTCTTTGTTTTCTTATACGCAAGTCTTATAAGGCAAAATGCATATAGTAGGGGTTTAATTTATTTTATAATACTGTTTTTGGAGAATTATTTTAAATATTTTATTTAGATTATAGTATTATGTGTTTTATTTTTCCACTAAAAATGTTGTTGTTTTCCGAAAGCGCTATGACCAGAAATATATTTTCATAGTGGAGGGGCTTGCCTATTGAATTGTGGTTTATAGAAACTTTTTATATGAGGTTTGAGAATATTATAATCCCCTTAGTCAAAGATATAAGGACTGTAATTTTTAGGTGAAATATAATCATGTGAGAAGTGTTAAATATAAGAAGATTTAGGACGGGAAGCATAATTGAAGAAAAGTTATTAGGGAAGATTTATTAATTTATCAGGTAAAATAACTGTGGTTTTACATACAGATGCACTAAAAATGAAATTATACATAAAATTATTCCAGTTGAAAATATTTTTCCTGTCTCACTGCATTTTAAGTTTTTCTAGATGAGACCTACAAAATAATTTGAGTATTGCTGAAACTATAGTATTGGAGTAACAGAGATCAGTAAACATCCAGTATTTCTAATTACTGATTTATATCCTATGTGCCTAGAACGTGAACAGCCAGTTTTTAGTTCAGTTTACAACAAAAAAAATGTTTTGATCGATTTCGAAGGTTTATTTTTTGGGGAATATTAATCCAATAGTGTTTGAATACAGACTAAAATAAAATTAATAATTCAGTTTAAACCTCTATAGCTTTGTAAGAGCAGCTTTCGTTCAAACAACATGTTTGATGTTGATATCGTGATAAAACGTTCAACTTGATGTCGGCTGTCACCTCTCCTCCATTGTATAATAGACAGTTTTATCACAGTAATCGTTTCTGTGTACAAGAGTTAACTTCAATGAAACACCAAGTTCGTGCATAATTTATAGCATTAAATTTAATTATTTTCAACATCAAGTGATTACGACCTTAGATTAGCCATGAACTTTATTGCGCTTCCCTTAAAACAATTCGAGAACCTTGTGCCTTGGGTTCGATTCCTGGGAGAACAAAGGGAATTTATTTAGAATGGGCACACTATATGAAATTCTTTGTCTCACTCTACTTCTAGTAGATAACCTGCACCGACTAGCCTTAGTTACACAAAATGTACGTTCATCGAATTTTTAATAAAATATTTGTAATTTTCTTCTGCAACGAGCTTTTCTTTTTATTGAATGCTGTTTATATACTCCATAATAAGTAGATTATGCTTAAATAATTGGAAGGGAAAATCCAAAAGTAATTTAGTGTTTTAGAAAACTAATTAGGAAGAGAAATATTTGGCTTGAAAGCAGATACAAGCCACATCTGTGCTTTATAAATTCTACAATCTGATTAGATCTTAATTAGCTCGGAAATTGGTGAACAAAAATAGCACCACTCAGTTGGAGTTCAATGGATCTTTTCTAAAACGCAAAATGCATTTATGAGATCATCTTTTTTTTTAGTGGGCGGCAATAACTTTTTTTTTTAAAAAGGATCCTTCAATAGTTCAAAAATATGTGAGTATACTATACATTCTCTCAGCTAGTTAATAAAATGCCCACAGGGAACACTGTAATCAGGAGGGATATCCTACCTATCCTTTAATTATAAAACCTCCTCCCAATTAAGGACCTCTATGAGCACAAATTATTCTTCCTCCTTGCTATCTCCTTTACCCTCTATGGCTTCACCTTCATCACGTATATTGCTCTACCCTCTCCTTGCTCTAACTTCATCCTCTGGAGCGTGAGTTTAATCAAGGAAAGCCTTCATATTTACTTTAATTAATGAACTAAGACACATTAATTATCAAGCCCCATTATCAAGGTTCTCCTAGCACTCTGGGTACATTATGGCCAATGTCTTTCCGTAATTAATTCTATGATTTTTGTCAGTGACAGAGAAAAATATTGTTTTCACAATGTAACCCTGCTCTCACTCCTGACTTTGTATATTCATTGTTTATTATTATTTACGTCTACTTTATGCTACTAAGGCTAATCGGGACGGGTTATCTACAGGTTACCACCCTTTTCTAGCCAGGGTGGGTCTAAGGAGTTTATTTAATGAGTCCGTCACTAGATAAATTTCTACTGCACAGTACGGGAATCGAACCCGCCACTCTAGGTCTACCACGAAGATTAAGACCAACGCCTTAGCTCGCCCAGCAAACCTGATCCCCTGACTTTGTATAGTTCAATATAATTTAAACGAATATTTCTCATTTCGTTTGACCATTGAAAAGTCACACTATGGCCAAGTTTATCTGATCATATTTATTTTACGAAGAATAGCTTTGAGTATTACAAAAAGAATTTAAGGTTTGAATAACTTAATAACATATTATTTGTTGGCGTCCACTTAGTGCTAGTATAGCTAACCACCCTTTTCTAAACAGTGTGGAACTAATGATTTTATTTGATGAGTTAGTTACTAAATTAATTCTTATTACCAAGGTGGAATTTGATAAAGATGAGCTTAACAATAATGTGGTGACAAAAATTCAAGAAATCCAGAAATTTCATATACTTGAGACAAACTCGAGTCACGAGCATCCTGACTCACTGGTTACTGGCATAATCTACTGACTAAAGAAAAAAATCTTTGTTTACCAAAGGAATTTAACCCTTTGAAGATGGAGTTAGGTGACTTTGTTTCATAAATACCTCAAGAAACTCCCAAATGAGAGGGCACTTGCCGAATAAGGCCAACAACACAAAACATTTTCTGAACCGAAATAATTCAATCGTCGGCATATGCTACATGATGACCACTGTATATAGTACCACTAAGTTTAGTTTCTTTCATCGGGTTGCCTTTGGTGTGGAGATCAAACATCGCCCGTGATAATAGATCTTCTTACCATAGAACTATTTTAGGCACCATTTGGTGTTGACTTTACTGAAAGTCCTTTCAGTGACATTCCCATCTTCTAAAAATGCTAGGAATCTACAAGGACTGTAATGCTTCTAAAAGTTTCAGCATATCTAGTCAGCGAAAGCCTGTTGGATTTGTATAAAGGTGTGTTGCAGACCAACATCTTGCACGTATGATTTTTCTAACATTGTCCTAATGGAGGATATTATCTACCTCTCAAGCTTCCAGGATGAAAATCATTCTGGGACTGTCCCTGGAAGTCGCATTACCCTCTGGATATACTGTCTCTTATCAAATAATATTTACTTGATAGTCTTGTATGTCCTATCCTCAATAATGATGGAGTAGATCTCGGGCTTTACGACTTTTAGACTGTGGCTTACGAAATTTCAATCGTAGCATAATGTTTCGTCAAGCATTAACTTTAGGAAGAATGATGATTTATGTACAACATGTAATCATGGAAGTAGAATGGTGTTGAATAACACAAATATGAAAAGTGGTCCGCCACCATCAGCTGTGCTTTTTTTACCATGTGTCATTGAAGGGAAGCGTTCGGCCCGTCAATTGGTTACTCTTTCAAGTGGATAAATTTTCCAAGCAGTTTCCCAGTCTACATGCCTGTGACAGGTGGCATTTTGCAGATCATTAAACTCTCAGTATTTTCGTACTTTTTTCTCCTTATCATTTTGGGGAATAGTAATTTTGTGCGGAGCTGGGATAATGAAAAATATGTTCTTTTATGTCGATGAATAAAGTTAAAAATAAGTTAAATATAACTTTGAAATCCAGCTTTCCTGTCACAACCCGGAGAAGACGATGTAATTTAATTATTTTTAGTGAGATGCCTGACTATCGGAAATTGCATTCCTTAGAGTAACTGTCTCCTGCCATTTCTTTGAAAGGGCTTAATTTTACGAAACTTTATTTAATGTTTAAGTAGGTTCTATTCAAGATTGTGAATTTTGTAAGTTTACCTCTATAACTAAGCCCAATGTCGAGTAATTAATGAAAAATGAAATATTAAACAAGCCCTTATCATTTATTGGATATGGGTACGTGAATATGGCAGATCTCCAGGGATAAGTTATAGTTAATGGTTAGGAATACTATAGACGCTATTAGGGATACCACTAAATACAGATCACTCCTACTAAGGTTCTAGAAATAGGCTACAGTGGAAGACGTTCAGGTCTTGCTGGTTTTGCATACTTAACTTCAAGTGCAATGTTTATAAACCAAAGCCAACTTTTAACGTAAGGCTAACATTGGTCTACCATAATGCATAATTTGTACCTCAGACGCGAATGTATCAATGTGTATTTTCGCTATGATTTTGGATAATAATTCTTTAAATATAAAAACGAACCTAACTCTCATGCTCAAAGTTCTGTATTCCGCCAATAACTAATGAGCGTCCGAGAGAAAAATTTAATGTCAATGTAAAAAGAATAAGACATAAAAATAAAATAGGTTATTCTTTTTATTAGAGTTCATAACGAGCCATGAGGAATTATAAAAAAGTAAGCAGTACAATTAATATAAAAGCTTTGGTAGTTTTTTAAATGTTCAAGGCAGAAATTCTGCTGTAAATCTTAAGCATTATGGTAAATCAAATATAGTAGAGAGTAAAACTCTAGACGGCTTGAAGATGGTGCCTTTGCATCGAAAGCGCTTGCAAGCTGTACTCGATCATCAGGCAGTGACGACGGTCTTCACCGACAGATATGACAACTTAAGAATTATATATTTATATCAATTCATATATATATATATATATATATGTGTGTGTGTGTGTGTGTGTGTGTGTGTGTGTGTGTGTGGTATATCACCACGAAATTCTATTACATGAAACAGTGATGAGAATAGGTAGAAGTTAAAGAAAACCCCCCAAAAAAATGGAAATAGTGAATTAACTAAGGCTACTAAAATCAACTAAATAATTAGCTTTTCGAATAGATGGAGCTATCTGAGAGAGATATCTTTACTGCTACAATGTAAATATAGCGAGATAATAATCAATTTAAGAAGATTTAATCAGAATTGAAAAAGCTTTAAACCTACTCCCAGTCCTTCAGGAGTCTCATTCGTTAATAACTGTATACAGAAATATGTTCATGTGTTTTAGAATCTAGGTAAACATTAACTCTGTAGTCCTCATAATCAGAAAGTATACCCTACTGTTTTTGCTAATTCATTGATGTTTAAAACCAAAGTCCGATATCTAAAGGTTTTCTCAAGTTTTACCAGCTTACTTAAGGAATCTGTCTTTTTTAAAGGAAATAAGTATGCTCAATTTGCAATTCATTTCAATTAGTAAAAAAAATATTCTCTAACATTTGTGTTGTATATAAATACAGTTTTCTGTAGTGGGTACTGAAGAACGCCTAATAACTTGTTTTTCACCTGTATCATCATGATTTTATTGGAATGACTGTTATGGACGTAGTTCTAAAGCAAAATTTAATTCGAAAGAAAAACTCTCTCATTATCACTTTTATATGCTAACACCTGCCTTAAAAACCGGAATCATATTCGCCAGGGAAAGTCCATCATTTTCCGACTATAATACAAAACAATAATGTGTCCGATTTTATTCTTCTGAATACTAAAACTAAGTGAGAGGCGTCTTTAGATTGTAGAACAAAGAATGATAGCAGCCTGACCAGTGAAATAGACGATAAACCAGAAAAATATTGACAGTTATAGTTCGTAATGACCATGATTTGGGAGACTAATTTAATAAAATAGCTTCAATGAGTTAAAAGTAACAGAGATGTGATAGAGAAAACTTTATTTGAAGCCTCAAATGTTTTCGTAGGTTATTTCTTTTTCGGCATAAGAAATATATTTTAAAAAGCCTCAAACCCTTGGTAAAATATTAATAACATTTTATTAATATTAAATCTCAGTTTACTCTTAGAATTTCTGTTATGTGGAGACTCCTGACACAGAAGTCATGTATAAATTATTAGTGTTTCACTATCGATATGAGGTTTTTAATGGAGAAAGAGATTTACCAGAGATTGGATAGGATGTTTTTCGAAGTTTGTGTCAATATTGGAACCTTAATAACTATAATGGGAAGTATTTGCTTTGTTGTTCATTCAATAAGTTCAATAAATAATTTCATTTTTTTGACAATACCAGTGGTATTTTACAAATTAGTAAAATAATGTTTCTTTCTATTTAACAAAAATGGTGATAGGCTTCACGCCAAAGATCGTGCCACCCACGGAATATGGTAAACGTAGGTAAAGTTGCGAAGTATGCAGAGAATTGAGTGCATGGCCAACTCGAGATAGTAGTAAATAATACATGGTTTGAGGGGACTTGGGTAGGAGGGGCAGGAAAATCGATTCCCCTAACATGGAAGTAGAGGTAGGCAGCAATTTTAGAGTATTGTGGGGGGGGGGTTGTGGAGGGAGATACAGGTAAAATTCGTCGGTCTACAGGTATGGGGTGGGACCTTTTGTACCAGGAGAGCAGCAAACCAAAGGAGCAACTCTACCTCCAACTGGCACCAATATTCCTGTACGTTTTCATTTCAGGTATCATCTCAAGTATTACATTTTTCAGCACGCCGTAGACATATTATTTTTATTTATTGTTAAATTGTTTCAATAGTATATACACAGTTTCATTATGGTATTCATTTCCTCATTCACCAGTATGGATATAAAGAATACTTTCCAGATATAAAGGAGAATATTTGTAATGAAAGAATCTTACATAGTTCGGAATACACAATACTGCCCATGATTATGAATTATATGGTCCTTGATATTTTAAAAAGAAAGTTGCTAATTATTAAGATATCCCGAGTAAAACTGGATACCTTAGCTAGCGTTTATATATGTATATACATACTTTATACCTTTTTTCAAGGAGGTTATGCTACTGCACCGTGTATTTGTCACCCCTAGCTGAATTGACCGACACATGACATTTTTTTTTCCAAAATTGCGTAATGACAAAAATCTCAACTAAAAAAATATGGATGTTCAGAGAATTACTAGTCGTTTTAGGAGATTTCATCTATTAAGGTTGTACTTTTGTTGCGATTTGCCAAGTATTTTCTCATATTTCCATCCTCCCCCTACTAAACACCGCTTATTCGATTTCTGCCAATAAATAAGTAAAAGTTCAATGAACACAATACTTGGTATTTAAGGTTCGAATAAAGTGTTTTATGATACGACAGATTATTGTTAATATGACATAAGTAGGAGTAGGGGTTTACCGAGGGCTGAAAAATAAAAATAAATATTTGTTGAGTTTGTTGTCATTGCGCGATTTCAGAAAAACATTTCATATGACAGTCAATTCTACGTAGGGCTGAAAAAAATAGCGTACATTTATACAAATGGTTTTATATATATATATATATAAATATATATATATATATATATATATATATAAATGAAAAATAAATATTAGTATTTAAATCTAGATAGCGCTGGATCAATAATTTATCATGAGAGCATGTTTATTATAATTAATACTCAAAAACCGTCATTTGATAATAAGATTTAACAATATTTCTTTGCAGTAATAAGATTTCTAACCTATAATAGTTAATTATTTATCAAATGTGTTAACTGTGATGAAATATTTAATTTACTATACATAAAGAATATAAATTTATATAATTCTCATCGTAGGACAGAAGCAGCTGAATACATAGGAAAATCACTAGAGGATATACGACATTTGGACAATGGAAGAGGCTTACAAATCGATCTAATTGAGTAAGTGAAATTATTATTAAGTGAATTGTTAATGAATTAATAACTTTTTATTTCACTTGAAAAGTGAGTTTTTCTTAATAAGAAATTACGATTATTTAGTTATAAATTAATGTATAATTACATTTAATACGAGATTACTCATTATAAATATCGTATATAAGAAAGAGGAGAAAAAGTATGTAATCTAGAGAATAACAAGCAAGCAACAATCAAATAGGAACCCTATCATCACACCTTTATAGTATGCTATTGCATTGTTATATTATAATTGCTGTTTTTAAGATTTTTTACGACAATAATTTTTAATTTTATGTTTTATTCCTAATGCTTGCAAGTTTGTGCCTTAAAACCTTAAAATTAAAGAACTTTCATTGCTAGTTATTTATTTCTTCCTACTTAAATATAAATTAAGTGTTTATGTACATTTAAAGTAAACCCCGTTTTCACCCGCATTTCTTTCCGAATGAACAAAGAAATCGATGTTTTAAAAAAATTTCTCTAAAAACTATGCCGATCGGAAATAAACTAATTACTACACAGGTGGTTGACGGAAGGTGGTTAAAATGTAAAACAACCCAAAATAGTATTTTGACTTTCTTGGAAGAGTTATTATTCTCAGCACCAGTTTTCCGTTTAAAGGCAGTATGATATAGTAAAGTACTAAAATTTTCTTCTTTCATCATTTCGTAACATGATTAATGCTACATGTTATTCATAATGTTGCGTCGTGTTGCGTAGAGCATTCTAGGTAATTTAAAGCGTTTAAGATACTTTCCTGCACTATAATTATTTGCGTCTCCCCACTAGTCCAATCTCTGTTTCTGGCTAGTAGTCAAGCCAATTTGTTAATTAGAAGACCGAACCATTGTACTACCCTTCTTCCATAGATTCACTGAATTCGTATACACGAACGGAGCTTTGATGAGTCCTATATTTCCCATTTCAACCAATTATTTTGTTCTCTCATTAAATGGTAAGCACGATTACTTTTAGAGGTGTACATACACACACACACACACACACACATATATATATATATATATATATATATATATATATATATATATATATATATATATTAGTTTTTTTACGCTGACATTGTTAGCAACTTTTATCAAATTCTTAATTTAAAGTCTTGTGGGGGCGCTACACCTTATCGCGTGCTCCTGGTTCCTGGGGATGGAGGCGTGAGCCTTTGAAAGTTCATAGCACTTAGGTAAAGTTTGTAAAATGGGGACATTTTATTTTTTTTATCATTACCAGCTGTCAACTTTTTGCTTGCTCTAGATAAAATCTTTAGTTTCCTGAAAGTCTCCTAAAGATGGTTCAAAGAAAGTGAGAAACGTCGAGTGTTTGGACAAATACTTTTAATAATGAAAGTATTTATAATACTTTCTATTGTGAAAGAAATAGCTTGTGGGTGATTCGGCATGTGATTTAAAACGTACTACACACACACGCACACACACACACACACACACACACTCACACACAAAGAGGGGTGGTTAATGAAAGATAAAAAATTATTACAACGACATAAAAACTACGTTTCTTATCAGATTGTCGACTCTATGCCTCAGTGGCTCACTGAGTCTGTAGGTTGTCGTATTGGCTTTAATGGTTGGACGTTGTCAAGCTATTGTTTTCTATATCGTGGGGTTACAAGCGATACACATTAAGTTAAAATTATCGATTTTCAAATTTGTATTGCATCTTGACGAGAAAAAGGAGACGTTTCAAATGGTAAAACCAACAATTCGCCAGTGGTTTAACTTGATTTAATAACATTATTACCTTAGAAAGTTAAAGAAAAAAAATGTTTGAACAGCGTTTTCTCAAAATCATGATTTTTGATTTAGTGTGTTTCACTTGTAAACTTACGATATATAGAAGCTTTAGTTTTTTTTTTTGTTTTCTTTAAGTCTTCTAAAGTGTATTCAAGCAAAGCAATAAATGTTTTGAGTTCAAGTAAATAGTCGTTAAATATGTGTAATTAACCATATAATTGCAGCAGTGCGATCTGGAAAAGAATACCTTTCTAGATTCATTGAGTTTTGCCCAAATGAAACCACGAAAAGTGTCCTTTTTACTGCCCTTCGTATGCTAATTCTGATGAAATAATCGGGCGATTTGACCATATTCATACATCTGTACTGGTGTCTAACTCTTTCTGTAAATTTGTCAACAAAATATAGTATATCTATATTAATATAGTATATATATCTTCAATGGCTTTTAAGTTATAATATAACTGAGCACTGGAAAATAAAAGTATTGAAAGCATAGAACGAAAGCTAGAACTACTCGCCTGGAAATAAGTTGATAAACTCTCTTGTGTGGGAGTATAAGTTTTTTATAACTTTCATAAGAGCACTTTCAAGTTTTTTCCAGAATTCTGCTTTCAAGCAGTCAGTCTTGAGAGAGAGCTTAAGATAACAAGAAGTCTTTACATTTCAACCTACAAAAGCAAAGAGTTAAACAAGAGAAGAAGAATAACACCTTCACAATGTCATTAGCAATAAAAAAAAATCCTAAAATGTAGGTATTACTTGTAAACTTTACACAAGTAGGACATTATTTATATCATTCCCAACACATCCAGTTCTACCTCTCGAAATATAAAGTCATGATTTTTTCGGTTTTTTGGTTGACCTTTGTACTTTTGTGTACGAAGTAAAGACAGTATTATAATTCCGAAAATTATCGGTCTTCAGAATTCAATGGAATTATCATTTTCGATACTTTCTGAATCCAATTTGATCAATTTTGGCGTGATGTCTGTACGTATATAAGTACGTATATTGCATATCTCAAAGATAACTAGTCACGGAATGCTGAAATTGCATGTTTAGATCTGGGAAGTGACCATCCCTTTTTGATCAAATTAGACTAAGGGTAAAGGGAAATTTCTCCCTACGTGTCAGGGATACAAACATTCACATAGAATGATATTTGGATTTCACGAAAACACCTGTAAATTATGTTAAAAGACATTTTTGATCCTACGCTTAGAACGATGATATCGTACATTAATTTCAAATTAAATGAAATGCATCAAACAATTTTCTTCATTTTTTTCTGCAATATAACGAAAAAAGTCCGTCACTCAGCGGCTGCGTAAACTAAGCAGATTTCCCACGTGAAGTTATACAGTAGAGAAACCTCCATACAAGAGCCGAACAGTTACGGCAAAGGGCCGAACTAGCTTTTGGCGGGAAACTAGTCATCCGTTACCGACCCGCAATTAATAAAAATGCAAATATCTCGCTTAATATTCAAGATAAAGAATAAATGTATTGAACAATATTTATAGTAAATTTAATTTACAAGAACATAGGTTCTATACAATTTTTTGATCCGACGTATGGTAACGGGGATATTTTGAATTTTCAAAAATCCCCCCTCTAAACACCCCCACTGCTCCGATTTCAGCCATTAACGAACTTGATCTGTCTTTTTGCATAAAACGTTTAAATATCGCGTTTGGTAACGAACAAACAGAAATTGCGACCGCTAGAGAGATAACACACTAATATATATATATATATATATATATATATATATATATATATATATATATATATATATATATATATATAACTTTGAACGGACCTCATTTTCGTCATCTCCTGGGTAGGATCGATGGACATTTGAAGAAATTTTTCGGAAATCGCGTCATGAGTACGATCTCAATAGCTGATTTCCCTTCTGCTAAAAATCATGTGGACCCACGTCAGATTTTGAATGTAGTCATTACAAGCAGCATTAACGAAGCCGACTTGGAATGAGTGCCATCCAGTACAAGGGAGAGGGGAGGTGGTGGTCACATGATCAACCTCACTTACAGAACGCATTGCTACAAGTAGTACTTGCACTAGCACCGTTTGTGTCTAGCTTGGGGTGTTTGTGCTACTGCTGGTTTCAACTAGCTATTCCTCAGATTTAAAGACATTTTTCTATGTAGAAATTGATGCATTTCTGAAATATATTGGTATACTAATGTGAACTGTTTCTCTTGAAAAAAAGAATTTGGCTAAATTGTGTTTTTGAATTTATAGAACCCATTGATTGATCGAGTACCACATTCTGCGGATCTGAATTAATAATATAACTTTTGACACAAGATAAAGGAAATTCTAATCTGCTTGGGCATTCCAAAAGAGCCCCGACTCCACAACGAAGTTGAACTTTAGCCACTGGGGACCGGAGACGAGCTCTTAGCTCCAGATAAATATTCCACTATTTTCCTCAACGCTCCCCAATTTATCTCTTTAATATTCAGCTCTGTCAATCCACCGCCATTTATTAGGCCTCACAGACCCAAATATTTAACGGAAGACGTATTTACAAAAAAATATATATTTAAAGATTTCCAGCTACAATGGTGTTGCAGAAATGAAACGATATTTTCATTATTATGGCGCGCAACTGAGCAATTAACATCCTTGTATACTCTTTCAAATGATATTCATTTAGACAATTCCAATACAAGAATTACATTGCTGGTGATTTTACGAAGAACAAGTCGTAAGACAGTCCCGTCACTCAAATGACATACAAAACTCGTCATATGGTTATTACCAATCATATGCGATCTCGTGTTTCGTAATGCCACAATGTAAACAACACTCCTTCAATAAATATATTATTATTTATAAACGTTAAACAACTTTTTGCAACTACGGCTAATTGGGACGGGCTGTCTACAGGTTACTACCATTTTCTAGCCAGGGTGGGACTAAGGATGTTATTTAATGAATTACGTCACTAAATAATTTCACTAACTTCAATAAATATAATTTCAGGAAAATATTTTTAAATAATTCTTATAATGAGAATTTCTATAACAACCTAAGCAGCTGATTTCCCATAAATAAAATATCTTGTTATTTACTTAATTCAAAATATTCACATTTGATTTCAATAAATACATATTCTGTTGTAATATATAAATTCTAAAACTGCGAGTGGTGTGAAGTAGAGAATTGAGGATTCTGCAACCATCCATACCTGGTGATTGAGGACGTCCAATAAATACATCCATACTCAGTCATCACTGACTGAGCTAACTAGAAATTATAAAATTTTATTATGATGCTATATGTTTGGAACTGCTAGTGGAAGTCACTGCATCCTTGGCAAAGTGCAGACATACACTGTTTGACAGCAGTTGGGAATCAAAAAGCCATTCAAATTTTAATGCCTCAGAACCAAAAATTGTTTTTTTATGGTCACAGTAACTAACAAAGAGGATAAGTCGTTTGATGCTGGATTTGGGAGTTCTGATCTAGGAAACAAGTCTTCACAACTTGTTCTTTACTGAAGCATCAGGTCTTAAACAAAGAACTGGGTGACGAGTTTATAAGACCTGTTTCACAAATAAACAGCATGTTGAAGAAAAAAGAAAGGAGGCTGCTTACATTTGAAACACGCTTATATAACTCAGTGCATGAGAAAATATATATATATATATATATATATATATATATATATATATAATATTGATCTAAATATTTTATTATTTGGAAAAAGAGATTGTGTTTATTATGTTTGTTTACGATATTTATACTTTATATTCATTATTTCATGCTCACCGGTCCATAAAAAGGGTTTTTTTGACTGAGAAATGTATTATTAGTTGTATTAAAAGTTTTTACATCACAAACATTAAAGCATATCAAAATTAATATATTCTAATTGCGGTAACTCTTAAAGGGAGAAACCAAAGAACAGTCCACTAAAGTAGTATATAGTATTTATATATATATATATATATATATATATATATATATATATATATATATATATATATATATATATATATATATTTCGCGAAATTTCACGATAACTTTTCGTTTCACATGTCATAGACACCATAACTACATTTTGTTTCTTTCGTGTCTGTTTGTTTGTTTGTTTATTTGTTTGTTTGTTTGTTACCTTTTCACGCATAAACGGCTGAACCGAATTTTATGAAACTTGGTATGTATATTACTACTAACCCAACTTAGACTTTAAGCTATATTAATATTCCCTAAGACGAACAGGAGTGGGGGTTATAAGGGAGGCCTGAAATTAAAAATAGCGATATTTCGTTTCCTATTGCTTTTTCAGCAAATATGTACATAACAAAAGTTGTTTATTTTGTAATTTAGAGTAACTTTTGTTATATGCACTTTTGCCGTATACGGAAGTATAAATGAGTTTTACGCTAAAAACTATAGCGGAAGTCCACAATTATATTTGGCACAAAAGAGTCAACCAAACTCAATAAAACTCGGTATGTGTATTAGCACTAACGTCTTTATTATAATAAGCTATACTAACATTTCTAGGGACGGGCAGGAGTGGGGGTTGTAAGGGAGGCCTGAAATTAAAGGCATTGCCGGGTACATTAGCTAGATCGTATATACAAAATACTTACATTATAGATGATATTTAATTATAATAAATGCTATCCATGATTATGATTTGAATTATTCACGGTGTGTCAAACAGTGGAGAGGGAATGATTAGAGACTTATTTTCATTTATCTAACTATTATTATTCATCTATCTTCAAACCTAAAATTGGTTTTCCATAAGTCGCCCAAGGGGCCCTTACGGGGAAATGTGCGCCTAGACGGGAAGAGCAGTTCTACACATAGAAGCATTGCAAATAACAAAATAAAGTCTTTCCGTCTCAAATGATTTCCCGAGCGAAGCCGGGTACCTTGGCTAGTATATATATATATATATATATATATATATATATATATATATATATATATATATATATATATATATATTTGATTTTACAACAATATAATATTATTTTAGTCGTTTCTATTTTAGATAATGTTTTGAGTTTCCGTCCACTAGTAGACGTCAAAGTATAAAACGCCTTATTGGTGCATATTATTTTTGAATAATTTGTGTTTTTCATGTCAACCGTTTGTCGAGAATCTGTGGTATGAATCCGATTTTCCGGTTTCTGAGGAAGTAGCCTGCCATTAAGAGTTACAGTTTGACCACCAAAGCGTTAATATTCACTGGCTTCCATTCCGAATGTTATTTGTTATGTTAGTCGAGGTTGTAGTTACCACAGTGCTCACTGAACATCGAGAAGCAATTCAGCAGCTAGTTGAGTAATTGTGTTCTCCAAAAAATAAATTGTGTTCTTCGAGGATATAGACTTCTTTAAGCCCATCAATAGAAGATGCGGTCCAGTATGAGATGGAGTCAGTAGTTTAGTTACTATGTCAAGGAGGACGAAACCACGACAATGTTCGTTTCCTGGGATCAACGGTCATAATATAAATAACCGTATTTTGTTATTAGTATTTTACAGAAGAGGTTATGCGTTTTAAAAAATTTGAGATATAAAAATATAAATTTTGTTCAGGTTAATCAGAAACACTATTTTGTGGCTTCTCACAATTTATTTCTTGTGCTACCGGGCTAAACCCCTTTGAGTTCAGCCCAGTAGCAACTCTAGTGGCTCGCCCTATGCTCTGATGCTCTGAGGATGGGAATTTACTTCCCGAAAGCGCTAAGCGTTTTTAAGAAATAAATTGTGAGGAGCCATAAAAAAAGTGTTTCCGATTAACCCGATTCATCACCCATACCACCTGCTAAAAATAAATATGGAAAAATTTTGTTCTTCATGTTAAAAAATAGTTATTCTTCGTGCAATCAGAGTCAGTAACCAACCTCCATCAAACTATCTTTGGTTACAGTAGAGTCACTGCTTAATGGACGGGAATAGGTCAAGCTGGCAACTTGACCTCCCAACCCTGACCTCTGGGAGGCCATGGGTGGTTGCCCAACATTTCAATGATCAATATTGTTATAGATATTATAGTGCTGTAAGTATAACAATTATTAAATTTCGAATGTGTTAAGACCATTTTCAGTCAACCAAACATCGATCAAGTATTAAATTGACGTATATATTACAGAATTCGTTATTGTTTTACGGACAGACTGACGAAATCCATTCTTTCTCAACAGTATGTATTACTGAATCTTGAATATAAATAATATTAGCCAAAAATCCAAATTAAATATTATTAAAGTTAGTATGATTGAAACTGGTTGTATAAATATATTTGTGTCTTTATGTGTAGTTTAATAATAATGAGTTGTATTAATACTTAACTAGTCTATGGCGGATAGTCAACAAAATAAAATTACCACTACAAATGATTATTCAAATCATTTTTATTTCTCAACTGGTTTCGCGTCCATGTGACGCCTCATCGGGTGAAGTTCTATTTCATAAAGGTACTAAACTAAGTGCTATGTCTTTCTCTAAGACCTTCCACTCGCCGTCTTAGTCGAAGAATGGTTTACAAAGGGTCAAGTCAGCTGATTTGTATCGATATGTCACGAAATATAAATAATCTGTCACGCAGCACGGAGGGGCTGCGTAAACTAAGCAGATTTCCCACGTGAAGTTATACAATAGAGAGATCTCCATACGAGAGCCGATCAGTTACGGAAACGGCCGAACTAGCTTTTGGCTGGAAACTCACTCGTACGTTATCCGCCCACATTTAGTAAAAATGCAAATATCTCGGTTAATATTCAAGATAGAGAATAAATGTATAGAGCAATATTTATAGTAAATTTAATTTGCAATAAGATTGATTCTATGCAATGTTTTGATCCGAAGTATGGTAACGGAAATATTTCGAATTTTCGAAAATCTCCCCCTCATGGGGATTTCAGCCATTAACGAACTTGATTGTTTGATTGAACTTGAACGTTTAAATATTGAGTTTGGTAACGATCAAACAAAAATTTCGTCCGCTAGAGCGTTAACAGACAAATATATATATATATATATATATATATATATATATATATATATATATATATAAAATAAAACGAAATTTAAGTCGTAAATGAGATTCTTAGTCATACCATAGTTTTAACCTTCCGACTGGCGCATTTAATCTGTGTAATTAATAGAGTTTGTTTTTGCCTGAAATGACAAACACACATAACCTATCATCGCACACAACTTTATTTTAAAGAAAATGATTTATACCTATATCTTTTAATTTCTATTACGAAAATAAATGTTTTATAAATGTCTTGAGCCTGTAATGAATGTATCTTGATTTATAATGAAATGTATACATGATTAAATATTTAATGTCTCAGATGAAGTGCGTCAGTCCGCATTAAGAACCATATTGCGCCTGACGGAGGATTAAATATAAATCGAAAGATTAGAATTGCAGTTCACTAAAGACTGATTCTCCCAAAAAATCTAGTAACTCTGTTAACCCGGCAGTGGTGGCACCGGGTCTGTGGGACCCATAGCTAACTTCGAATGCTCACCCTTTCTAGATTGGGTAAGGTACAAGTCTGGAATCCATAGTACCTCTCGAGAAGGTGTCTTAGATAACATAGAAAGAAACAAGCACTTTTGATCCTCATTGATAGGGGAGTTATTGGTTCAAGAATAAGCCCATGGGTCTCTCAGACCCGGTGCCACCATTCTTGAATGTTTTTTTTTCAAGAATTTGGTAAGGTGGCACCGGGTCTCTGGGACCCACAGATAGTTTAAGTCAGCTGTAGCTCAGGGATTCACAGAAGGGGGTCCCGAAATCCCCCTTTATAGCCTGATGAATGTGGCGGGTATCAATGCATTCATCATTTATAAAAGTAATGAAAAGTATGACGATAAATTTGAAAGGAGGGTTTTTTTGAAAGAGTTGGGAAAGCAGCTGTGTGAAGATCATCTTCGCCGACGGGCGCACAGCATCCACGTGCCGCGCGAAATCCGAAAGGCTATCTGTAAAATATTGAACATCACCACAACAACCAGAACAGCTGATCCACCGGCCCCAGGGAAAAGAGGAAGATGCAAGGATTGTACTGGTGCTGATCGAAAATCCCGATACTACTGTTGCGTGTATTCAGGGTTTGTGTGTCTTGAACACTCACTTTTTGTATGCTCAGACTGTTTCCAAAATAATGAGTGACATTTAGTATATTTTAGTTAATTTTTATAGCCAAAATTATGATGATTATGTTCCTATAACGCTTATTTACTTTGTTTTTCTTTTTAAATTTAATTGTATATGTATTACTTGTAAATTAAATATTTTCTTACAGATATTGCATTTATTACCTTGTTCTATCATGGTAATTTAATACTTATGCAGTGAAAATTTTTGTAAGAAATATCTAGGCCCAATAATAGAAGTTTAGGGTACCGGGTCTCACAGACCCGGTGCCACCCTAAGGACTGTTCTAGAGGGTGCCACCACTGCCTGGTTAATATTAGTTTTACTGAAGATATATAGAACAAAATTTGGAGAACAATACTTTCTCAACAAGCTGTATATAAAACAATGTATGTAAATCTTATATAACACAATCAGTCTTATGATTGCATATATATATATATATATATATATATATATATATATAATAAAAATAAAGGAAATAATAACGATATACAAGTATCTTCAATTAAAATTTAGCACCATTATATATTTCTGGTTATACCCTTGTAAAATAACTTCCTACATGGTAAGCAAGCAATCAAGGTTAAGAAATAAAGGTAATAATTATTTAAAATTTCAACTAGATTCTATTTTTCTCTCTTTTTTACTATAATATAAATTTAAGTAAATGGAAAAATTTACTTTATAAGCTATTTTGACAACAAGAATAGATCCACCCTCTTACGACAAGAACCCCAGTTACTCTTTTTTTTTTTATTTATTTTTTTTATTGAATATTACATCCTGCATTTAAATGCATTTGGTAATGTGCGATATGTACAATACAATAGTTCCTCCATCACTCTTGACAGTAGCCACACCACTTCACCACAATGAGAGGAACATCCTCTCCCTGCCTGGCAAGAAGTCAAGAGCTAAGGAGGAATGGCACTTGAGAAGAAATAAGCCACTGCTATCACTTCACTTTACACTTATAGGAGATCCCTGGGCCATATTCGCTTGAGGCGCCGTGGAGGGGAATAAGGATGAGTGGTACTGGAAAGGGCTAGGACTTCTGGATTAGGAACATTGGATAGCCTGCTGTGGAATTTTTTGTATCTTAAGGGAATTAGGTCCTTGACAAATTGGATATTAAGATCTTTATGGAGGGTGTGGTTTGTAACATAATATGGAGCATCTACTATGGTGCGCAGGACTTTGGATTGGAAGGTCTGGATGCGTCTGATGTTCGTATGTTTTGCTGTACCCCACACTTCTATTCCGTATGTCCATATCGGTTTTAGTAGTAGCTTGTATATTGTTAGTTTGTTTTCGATAGACAAGTGAGATTTTCTATTTAGTAGTCCATAAAGTCCAGTTACTCTAGTCTTACGATATTGTTGCGAAAATGAAATACATTAAAAGTTAAACAGAGATAGTCACGAATTTGGGAAGTACGAAGTAAATCAAAGAAGCCGACAAAAATTCGAGTTAGTTCGAGCCCTGTTCTGGAAGTGTCTTTGTCTTCCCTTTGATGTATGCCGACGACCTATATAAAGAACCGGCCCCCCGAGAGTCGAGTTTTAGTTTGTTCTCAGCTGTCTTCAGTGCGTCCAGTGCTACAGTGCGACTTAGTTGCAGTGCGGTAAAGTGTTTTTATTGTGAAGAACAGTATTGTGCCGTGACTCTGTAAGTAGCAGTATAGTGCCGTGTATAGGACAGTGCAGTGCCGTGTTTTTGTGAACTTCAGTGATCGTGAGTGAATTATCGGACTGTGTAATTTGAAGTACAGTGAAGCTATCAGTGCATACTGTGAGTAGTAATTAAGAATAATTTACCAAGTGTGTAGTGCACTGTTAATAAAATTGTGCATTGATAAAAAGTGTGAAACTTGTGTGTGTTTAATTTTGCAATCCAAAAGAACTCTTATAAACAACGTTCATTACTAATTTTGTAATAAAACGTAACAATATGTTCGTCGGGGGTGAAAGAAGTCACGACGCTGGTCAATATTTTACTCAAATGCATTTTAGCAGATTTCCCTCAAGGGAAATCAGCTATTGAGGTTGTACTTATGACAGAATTTTCGAAATTTTTCTTCAAATGTCCATCGATCCTACATAGTAGATGACGAAAATGAGGTCCGTTCAAAACTGTATCTCTCTCTCTCTCTCTCTCTCTCTCTCTCTCTCTCTATATATATATATATATATATATATATATATATATATATATATATATATATATATATATATTTGTCTGTTACCGCTCTAGTGGTCGCAATTTTTGTTTAATCGTTACCAAACTCGATAGTTAGTCGTTTTATGTAAAACGAAAGATCAAGTTCGTTAACGGCTGAAATCGGACCAGTGGGAGGGGGGGGGGTTTAGAGGTGAGGATTTTCGAAAATTCGAAATATCTCCGTTACTATACGGCGGATCGAAAAATTGTACAGAATCAATCTTATTGCAAATTACATTTACTACAAAAGTTATTATATACATTTATTCTCTATCTTGAATATTAACTGAGATATTTGCATTTTTATTAAATCGACGGCTAACGGACGAGAATGACTTTCCCGCCAAAAGCTCGTTTGGCCGTTTCCTTGATTGCTCCCAGTATCTAAGTCTGCCACCATTCCGGTTAACCTGTTACTACCAGTCACATGATAGGTCATAAAGGTTGTTGTGAGAAGCTCAATACTCCATAGGAATAAGTGAAATACCGACAACTTTTATTTTATAAATATATACTATTTACTCACATGACATTGTTTTCATTAAGTTATGTATTTTTGAAAATGTAATGCTATTACATCATTATCTGAATGGTTAATGGCTAATAATCTAGCTGTAAACTTTGAAAACAAATATTTTATATTTCATCAAATAATGCTCACATTCTTCAGGAGTGATCACAATTAATTATTGTAACATCTCACCGGTCCCCATTATAAAGTTTTTAGGATTAACAGTGGACAAACGCCTTGACTGGTTCGAACATAAGTATTAAAGAATTGAGTAAGAAGCTTAAATCGCTTTGCTTCTCTATTAAAAAGTGTTAAAAAATATCTTCCAATGGAAACTCTATTATTAATATACTATTCATATTTCCGTAGTCGGTTAATTTATAGTGTTATCCATTGGTGTATATCCTCATCCATTAATTATTTATTAATATTAATATATTTGTCTGCTATATATATTGCTCTAGCGGGAGCAATTTTTGTTTGATCGTTACCAAACTCGATATTTAGTCGTTTTATGTAAAAAGAAAGATCAAGTTCGTTAACGGCTAAAATCAAATCAGTGGGAGGGGGGGTTAAAAGGAAAGGATTTTCGAAAATTCGAAATATCTCCGTTACTATACGTTGGATCGAAAAATTCTATAGAATTAATCTTATTGCAAATTAAATGTACTATAAATATTGTTATATACATTTATTCCCTATCTTGAATATTAACTGAGATATTTGCATTTTTATTAAATTTGGGCCGATAACGGATTTTTGAATTTCCCACCAAAAGCTAGTTCGGCCCTTTGCCGTAAATGTTTGGCTCTCGTATGGAGATTTCTCTATAGTATAACTTCACGTGGGAAATCTGCTTAGTTTACACAGCCCCTGCGTGACGGACTTTTTTAATATTTAAATAGCAAAGAGAGCAATAAGGTTTATATACAACAGAAAGTTGAGTGACTCCAGAGAAACAGAATTGGGAGCGGGTCAGGCAAGAGAAAATGAAGGTCAAATTCGGAACAATGCTACTTATAATTAAATAACGATACATTGCTTTGAAAAAAAAAAAAAAAAAATTTATATTTAAAAATTGCCTTTAGTCGTGTATTAACAGTTTTTTGTTGTCTTCTATTTATTCCATGAAAAGTCTCTTTAACTTTACTGACATGTTTTATTTTATGCTGCGAACGTGCCTTTTAATCTACTCTTGACAGCCAATTTTTCACTCATGCCTTAAAGAGAATTTTACGTAGTTCTATGTAGAAAAATAGCAGTGGACTAAAAACAAACTCAGTGTTTAATTAACGACACTTAGCGAAGGAAACTTTGTGCCTCACTTTTGACAGAATTCCCGTGAATGAAATCATGAATTAATTCCGTTCTCAGAACCCAATTTTTCAATATTTGAGTTTCCGCCTGTTATACATAATGGATATTACAGAATAGTATTACATTTCTTTGTAGCTAATTTCCAAGGGAGATAAATGCAGGAAATAAGTTCCTTCGATTGGTTACATAGAGAGACCCAGGTTGGAAAACATGATATTCTTTACATGGAAATAATTATATAAGCAAAAACAAAGTCCGTTTGAAATTACACATACAAACACACACACTCACACACACACATACACACACACACACACACACACACACACACACACACACACACACACACACACACACATATATATATATAGTAAAAATCAAGTTAGCCAAGGGAGTTAAGGCATTAGTTATAAAAAACATGGCAAACCTGGAGTCATGAGTTCGATTCCCATGTTCCCATGTAGGCAATAGAGATATATTTAGAGATCAAATCCTTTGTCCCGTGTGGGATAGAAAGGTTGGTAACCTATAAGGTTGGTATATATATATATTATGATAGGTCATAAATATTTTACACATTTTTTAATGCAATATATGCTAAGTGGTCATCCATATAGTATTATCTTTCGGATCTAACTGCAACTTATTATTTTGATGAAAATAAATTAAATTTAAAAAAAAAAAAAAGGAAAATAAACCGGGAATGGAGAAATGGTTAAATAGGGATAAAGCGTAAGTCATTGAATTAACAATTCATGTGAAAACATATGCCAGGATTAATTGCATCTTTACAAATATTTTTGATTTTGTGTTCATATAAGTTACTATTATTTATAAGCCTTCTTCTATCTTACTGCATCTGTTTTATCTAGCTAAATCAAAAAAATGAATATTGTTAAGTTTTGCTTTGAATTTAAATCTTACACATTAAGGACATTATAAAGCACTAGAAGACTAGGATGCTATACGTACATGAAACGACATGAAAACGAGCATTAAACAGGACACTAGAGCAGTAAGAAAAAGAATACTAGAGTAAAAAAATGTGAAATTGACACACAGAACAAAACACACGGCTTCTGAAAATAAAAAAGTTTTTTTTTCCGAAGTGAATCATATGAGAGATTAATTAGTTGAGTTGTTTTCTCCGGAACGCGAATTGAACTCAGAACGATGTCATACACATACATTCTCGGTTTCCTGTATGACCCAACCTTCAATCTTTGCAAATCCAAGCCAGAGTTGGGGAAAAATTGTAATTCAAATTACAAGTGAAAAGTTATAACTACGATAGTTGAAATTTAGTTGAAACTACAACTAAAATTGTATTTAGCTATTGATAATCGGCAACTATATTTTTCGAATGAAGTAATTGTAATTACATTTTCATGACTACAGTTAGTAGTTGATAAAACTATTAGTTCGAAAAAAAGTACACTTAGTGATAGTAACTGTAGTTCAAGTTGAAACTGATGTTACATGGGTAGTTAAATTAAAAAAACTGTCTAAAACAGTGATTGAAGTAGCTGAGACAGTTACGAAATAACTACCTGAAATGCCTTTATGTTCAAAATGTTATTATATTACATAAACTACATTATTATATGCATATTTATGTAAATTACGCCTAACAGAAAATAGCTTGAATGCAAATAAATGGAAACTCATAAAATGATGAAACTAATTGTGAATTCCACTTTATTTCCCCCAATCATAAATATAAACATAATTATATTAAATTTTAAATTTGTTTTTTCAAAGGTTAAATAATTTTAAAAATTAGCCTTTAAAATGACTTTTAACTCAATATTATAAATTTTATTTTGTGGCGTTCGTCATCAAGACAAAATAAAATAATCGTTTTACTGGAGCAGAGGATAGAGTGATGTTTAAAAACAAAAAAAAAAAACTTTCTGATGACAGGGTATTCATCGAGACTTTGAAGTTCTTCTGAACGATCACAAAAATAACCGCAAATTTGCAATTAAGCCTTAATTTCAACTTGTAAACGATTCTTCTAATATCTCCCTGAGATATTAGAAGTTGAAATATCATTCCGAATACTCTCCCTCCCCTTGCTTCTGTGTTATTTGCTGGCAAGCTAGTCCTCCGGGAATGTTTTTCATAACTGCTGACTTAAAAAGCTGCAAAATATTCACCTGATGAACCTTATCGATTCAGGGTAACTAACGCTTCATAAAAAGAGGTCTGTATGTAGTTATAGTTATTACCCAATAACTACAGTTACTATTACAACTACTAATTGTAATTATTTTTATGATACATTTTATTTTAACTAGTATTTGATTTTATGAATTCCAACTAAAATTTCTGTAATTGCAAAATCCAGAAAATACAAGTACAGTTGCCACTACATTTTTGTAGCTGTAGTTGCAATTGCATAACTAGTATTTATTAGTTGAAAAATTAGTTAATTACCAAAGTATTTAATTACTCCCCAACTCTCGTATGTAATACCAAGGCTACTTGAATTCCTAAATTACCATACTTCAATGTGTCAGCTGTTATATTATCTACATTAGATAGAGAGCTTATTGGCTTATATTTTATACAAATGCGTAGCAAAGTATATTACCTGTAATATTACCTGTCAACGTTTTCAAAGCCGGAGACAGAAATAAACTAAATTGGAGGTCATTGTGGGAAAGTGAGAGTTAAAAATCTATGTTCCTATTGAGTGTTCAGCTGGAAGGGTGAACTACATTAACCCATTCACTTAAAAAAATAAAGCAGAATTGTTGAAAGGCGCCCTCCCGTCCCTAACCCAACATTGATACAATAGTAATAGGATTATACAATTACCGCCGTTGAAAAGGGACTCTAATACAATTTTCCTGTGAATAATAGCCATGTAATTCAATAATCCTCTACTCCATCTTCTTCAAGATACTTCCTTCTTCTATAGTCATAATGTACCTTAAAGGAATAAACCTTTTATCTTTTTTTTTTAGACGGGACCTCTTAAGTCGCACTCTTTATTCTTTTTGGATAGAAACTCCTTGATCCACCACAAAGAAGTATATTGTATGCACTTCTCCAAAACGATTGATACAATCTCTTGAGAATTATTGTATACATACGTCTCCACTAAACACTCCATAGCCCTAATGAACCTTTTACTAGCATTGGTGACATTACACTTTATGATTATTAACTGATATTTACTTAATAATTAAACGAACCTTTGGAACGTAAAAAAAGTTTTGAAAGACTTGAGCTACAAGTACGGAAGTAAGTTCTGATTTCCAAGTGGTGGTTTCATCAGAGTCATCGAACCCTCACTTGGAAATCAGAGTGAATTTTCCTTCGATAGGGTCTTTCATAATCCTACTAGCCATATAATACAAAAGATACTGCAATACATCCTGGTAGCTAGTTTCTGAAGCATTAATACTCGTAGTATATGCTTGTTTTTTATTGTAGCTTACTACAACTTACTTATAACTCTGCTAGACATCCTTGATATAAGTACATATCAGGAGTTATAGGTTATTATGGGGGGTCGGGAGGGGTCAGCGGGCGTCACAGCTTTTGGAATTCAATCCGCTCTCACTTCATAAACTACAGCTTAGCCCAGTCGAATCAGGCATATTATGTTATTGAACTTACAATCGGTATAAAAATTATTTATTAACGTCCAATTTTTGTAACTAAGGCTTATTGGGGCGGGTTATCAACAGGTTACCACCCTTTTCTAGCCAGGGTGCCACTCAGGATTTTATTTCATGAATTCCGTCAATAAATAAATTCCTTTGTCCAGGCGGAATCGAACTCGCCACTCTAGGTTTACTATGTGAGATTAAAGGCATCGCTTTAACTCACATGGCTAACCTGAGCCCCTCATTGGTGTAAGTAACTCCGTGAACGCAGGTGACAAAACTATTTGGCACCTACTTAAATTTGAAGTTTTGACTTTAAAAATTGCTTAACTATGAAAATCTCCAGAACAATAATTTTCGATGAAAATAGACATCTTAGAGACACTTTGATTAGGTCTACTCATTCAAATTTTGGGGTTGCACAAATAATTGTTATAATAATTATTCTTGACGTATTTACTTAAATATAAATAAAAACTGTGAAAAACGTGCATCTTACAGATATTGGGAACCATCATATTTAAACTGTCACCGCGATTTATAGGGTCTTCCGAAAATTGAACTTACTTCAGTAAGGAGGTGTTTAGGTATATAGAAACCTAAAAATGTGTCCAGCATCCGCAAAAAAAGAAAGTCTTCCTCTTTTATTTTTTTACCACGATTAATGAAACTCTACCGTGCCTACACTAGGTCTCTACTGGACTATGGCTGCATAGTATATTCATCGGCTCGTCCCAGAGTTCTAAAAATGTTAGATACTGTCCACAAAACAGGTCTTCGCCTGGCTACAGAGGCATTGGAGGCTGGCGAACCACCCTTAGATCTTAGGAGGAAGAAACTATGAATAAAATATGTCCTAAGATCTAAATTCTTAAATACTCCATGCTCAACGTCAGTCCTACATAATACATATTATAATAAATGTTTGGTTTACCGAGGCCACTTTCCATAAGATATACATTTTACACTACACAAATACCATTAGCAAACACGGACATATACACTCTCCAGTTACTTCCATATCCTCCTTGGCGTATTCAAAATTTTACAATAGACACATCTTTAGGAAAGTTTAAAAAATCCAACCCAACATCACAACACATGCACAGTGCCTATTTTAGGTCAGTATTGGGTGACAAAGCTAATAGTGTGTTTGCTTATACTGATGGCTCAAAGACAGTAAATGGTACAGGCTCTGCTGCGATAGTTGGCTCCAATAATTACCAGCTAAAATTGACGCCTGTATCTAGCTCTTATACAGCTGAGCTGCAGGCCATCCTATTAGCCTTGTCAAGAGTCCAATGCTGCCAAAATGAAATAGTACCGTGCACAGATTCATTAAGCTCACTACATACACTCAAAAGCATTTACTCGACAAATCCTTTGGCTATCAAAATTTTTGAACAATTTCATCGACTGAACTCTAGTAACACACACATTAGTCTTTTATGGTTACCTGGACATACAGACATTAAGGAAAGTACAGACATCGACAGATTAGCAAAGTGTACTGTAGACAAACCGGACATTGACATAAACAAGATGCAGACCAAGATGTACTAGCCGAATGCATTAAGGCACTACAACAGCAGTGGCAGCAATCTTGGGATAACACAAACGACAATAAACTAAGACAAATAAAACAAACAGTTAAGGAATGGCCATCAAGTAACAGGAGCACACGAAGAGAGGAAGTTGTGCTGACCAGACTACGCATTGGCCATTCCTTGCTGACCCACGGACACTTAATGACAAACAAGGACACACCGACTTGTAGACATTGTAACGAAACATTAACTGTACAACACATATTGACTAACTGTCGACGAAGAGACAATTTAGACATTCCACATGACTTACAGGAACTTTTGACCGATAACAGTAATTACCTAGACTCAATCATTAAACACCTAAAAGACATTAATATATACAACACACTATAATCTACAATTTCCACACACACACACTACTCCTCACTTCTTTCCTACATTAGCAGGGTGTATAAACATTAATTTTATTTATTATTATTTTATTATATTATTTTATTTTTTGGTTTCCCTTTCCATTCCCCCTTTTTTTATTATTCATTTTTTTTTCTCTTTTTCCTATTTTTTTTGTATGTATTCATTTCTTTGCTTTTCTCTTTTCCTTATTTTATTATTATTTTTAGTAATTTCTCCCCCCCCCAATCGATCTTATATTTACATTTATATTATTTTCTCACCACCCTGATGTTTCCATACAATATTGTTTGTTTCATTTGAAAATGGTATTCCAGTGAACCTATCAAAACCACCTTTGTTCACTCCTTTTACGTTCCCCTCTTTCTATTTTTTTTTTTTTGCTATTCGCTTTTTTGTAAACGATTTAGTTATGAGTAAATCGCCATTGTTGCGGAACTCATTGAAATAAATAAATGAATAATGAAACGAGGTCACTGTATGGCGGTTTTCTTCAAAATCAACTTGACATCACCAAAATAGTTGAATAATATATAAGGAAGAACCAAGATTATACTATGCTAGAATGTCATTTAAATGTATTATGCTTATTCTGATTTACTACAATTGTCTTATTTTACTTAAACTAATAAACAATAGTTAATATACAAGTCAAACAGCTGTTCGTAACTGTTTGGATGCACTTGCTCAGGGTTTCTTTCTCAATTCATTATTTTAGCATAACGTCTGCACGGACTTGTTGTATTAACAAAAATCAATAATGACCAAAGAAATGAAATCATTTTTTGGGAAATCGTATCCTTAAAAATATAGGATTTGCACAAATGATGTATTTGATTAAATTATTTTCATAAAACACGCACACGCACGCACCCCCCCCCCACACACACACACACACACACACACTCTCTCTCTCTCTCTCTCTTTCTCACTCTCACACACACACACACACAAACCTAATCATAAAATTTGAACAGACCTCATTTTTGTTATCTCCTGCGTCGGTGGGCACGTGAATGGATGTTTCGATAATCGCGATAAACACAGTGCAATAGCGGATTTCCTAGTTGGAAATATACATGAAAATAATAATGTTCGAATCTATACTAAGAGCATACTTCTGATAAACGTTCAACTACCTTAAAGGCACATTTTTGGATTTAGCTGGCATTTAAATAAGGATAGTAATTTTATTTCTCATTTTAACGAGAAAACCTCTGTTAGCCGAATACAGGAATAAAAACAAACCTTCATTCCAAGAGTTACAGTTGATTCGTGGGTGGATTAAATAACTAATTCCATTTCCTTGCCCTCTTGTTGATTTTAGTTCCCATTACATTAATTCATTAAGCAACACCACACATTGTCCATGAATTAGAAAAGGAGTTACCCGCCAATTCCTGTGTCGGTTATAAATTATTTTCGGATTATCTATAGTCTACTTATTTTTTATGTTAGTTCGTTTTCAAAGCCCGGGTATCCTGGGTATCTAGCCCATTAATCTGACAATTATGCAATATTTACGACTTAAAATATATCCTCTCGACTAAAAAACAATTAAAATATTTACTGACGTTTTATTCCTTCAAAAAACTTATAAAATACGGTTTCTACAATTCCTGGGGGTTTGCTTCTGTATACCGTTAATTAATTATTATTTCTCCCGGGCCCTGGAAATATTCACAGATTGGTTCAGAGAGAAGAATTTTTCCAAGTGATCAGAAGACGTGCTTATACCCCAATGGTAGTGCACGGGGCTAGGTTTCCATTATCCTCCAAAAATATGTTTTTGAATTATAAAGCATTCATTCTCTCAACATTCTCTTTTTAATGGAAGGAATAATAGAAATCAAATTTAAATTTAGCTTAAGTTTATAAAGTTATAATGTTTCACTTCATGCTGTGCTGTCAAGTACAAGAAGGCTGATAAAGACAATAGAACTGCAGATGGGAACATTTTTTTTTCCAATAGTACCTTAAAAATATTCAGATATTCCGCCTCAAAGAGATTAGAGTGCAGGCCAGGAGGAATGATAAAAGTGTTTCATTAGAAATTACGTATTCGTTGTGTGAACTTTCTTTAACGTCCCTCAATAAAGTTTTGTAATGGATTCTTTTGGAGCCTTTATACAACTAGCTTCGGCCAACAAGTAAAATAAATTAACCTTTCACCTTCTGATATTAGCGCGTTCCTGAGAAACGACCATTGAAAATTTTATGTCTGACATGCTGAGAGGAGAAAATCCCCTTTACTTTATTTTATTATTCTATAAATATTCTAAACATTCGACGAAATTAATGCAACTTTCCCAGTATAAAGTAGTCAAAGTGTTCAGAATGCAAGGAATGTTCCAATTTGTGTGTATGTAAATTGATAGTGATCCTTTTAGTGATCGGGCCCTAGTTGAAATTACATCCGCAAGTTCATTAAACAAACTAGGCCATTGCTGTATGGAGTTTGGTAGAGTTGCTTGGAAATGCACTGAACTAGTTAGTGATCTGTTAGTGCCATATATTTAAGAACTAATTAAAAAAGTGAATTTTCAGATATACTTTTTTTTTCTCAATATCGAATAGCCGAATGTACTCCAAATACTGTGGACATATTAAAATATTCTAGTAAACAACAATTAAAATATTATTTTTCCCCTGAAAGCCTGATTGTGGAAACCACATATTCTTTAAAATATAGATTATTGCATTTTCGTTTATTCATTTTTTTATGAGAACTGATAGTTTCTTACGAATAAATTTTATATTAATAATCAATTGATTTGATTTTTTTTTCTTTTGCAGGGAAAACGCAACTTTCTTTAACTTGACGGACGAAAGATGCGAAGAGAACTGTACCGAAGTGTGCAATGCTCCCGTAGGTGTCCAGCTCAGAATTTTGTACATACCAACTAGTCGAAATCAGCAGCTCTTCACGATCATTGGAACAGAAGTATCGTACGAATCAAACTTTGTCACACTTGATTTTAACAGATTAAAGAAACTCGGTTCTTCGAGCGGTTATCCCTTGGGAAGGTTCATTTCATTTCTTGTCCCGGCAGTGCAGAAGAAATAGAAAGCTTAACTGCTGAAGCAGACTGCCGGAAGATAAAAGTTCTGAGACCAAAGAAAACTAATCATGTCAAGAACCCATTGTTTTCCAATTATTTCCATTCTATAATTTGTAATGCCCTATAAATTAATTGATGTCGCAAGTAGAAAGGAGAACGTTCTGTGTGTGTGTGTGTGTGTGTGTGTGTGTGTGTGTGTGTAATAATGCGTTGGCCTTAAGCTCGCTTGGTAAACCTACAGTCCTAAGTTTGATTCTCACCTAGGCAAAAGCAATTAAATTAGTGACGAACTCATTAAATAAAATCCTTATTCCCATCCTGGCTAGAAGAGAGTCGTAACCTGTACACAAGCAGTCTTGATTAACCTTAGTAAGCATAATAGTATATTCTCAATAGAGTAAATTTTAAATATTCTTCACTTTAGGGGCATGCGTCCCCAATAAAAACCACTTTCTTTCCCTCATAATTTTTTTCAAAATTGCCCAACATGTTTTGTGGCTTACATGGTGTTTTTATTGGTGGTTCTTGCTGCTGAACTATGAAGAATATTGGGCCCAGAATAAGAAGAGTAAATTTTAGTTTATTCAGCAATATATGTAGCCCTGATCTGATCATGTCATGATAAGTGAGGGTACTCAGGAAGGGGTGGATAATCAAGGAGATATCTGCCACATGAGTAGATTATTGGACTAATGTTTGAGGTAAGTATGTGCCCAAGTCAGGCCATTTCTACTCTAACAGGCTTGGGAAATGTAGATAATTTGAACTCCCTCTCCCCTCACAATCCATAATAGGTTTGTAGTTAATTCCAAACTCTCTGGGGTACTTGGGCTGTACGTACTTTATATTTATTTTATTTTCTAAATAAGACTGGATGCCTGAGAACTATACCAGTAGATAACCACCTACTCAAGAGTGCTGTGCATTATGAAAATCCACCAACCAAAATCTATAGGTATATCATTTCTTTATTACAAATGATATGTAACCCATTGATTATAATTAAATATCATCTATAATGTACAAATTCCCTGCCATAAAACAATCTGAATACACATTGTGGGTTTAGTTATATGCATAATAGTAAATGTGAGTAAAATGGAATACCAACATTTCACAGGAAGTAAGTTAACACAATTAACTTTGTTAGCCTCCCTAGAACTTCCGCTCCCGCTTGAGTGTTATCAGCATTGTTTTACTTCAATTATTTATTCGAAACATTGAAAAAAATCGAATTTTTTAGAAACTTATGTACATGGTGTAAATAAATAACAATAGTTCCCAGAACATAATTTAATTTATATTCTAAAAGCAAGGCGAGGGAAAGAGATCGATGCCCTCCCTGCAACCTCAAATCATTTTGAGTTTAAACGCAATTGTCATTTATTATTATGACATTACCAAGTAACGTTTAATAGTAATAAATAGTACATAGCCAATGCAATAACGTCAACAAATCGGAGGAATTAAAATAATATATACCACAATTTAAGAGTTTGATTTCGCACAACTTCCGCTGTCACACGCTGTGCAAGTTCAGCATAATTTAGTTTAAATAATGCATTAAATAAAATAATCGAAATGTTCTGATAGTTTTAATTTCTATTGGAATTAAAGTAAATAAAAAAGGAAGAGGGGAGGGGAGTGATATATAACGAACTATCATACAAGTTTAAAAGCATTACATCATTTGTCGTAATATGCCTATAGTGAACACTATAGTGAGTACCAATAAAATGTTTGATTTCTGCTATAGTTTTTAGCGCATATCCCATTTACACTACGGTATACGACAAATGCGTATATAACAAAGGTTACTCCAAATGACAAAATGATCACCTTCTGATATGTACATGTTGTCCTAAAAACCAATAGGAAACGAAGTAAGGCGATTTTTCATATATTGCCACCCTTACAATCCCCACTCCTGTTTGTGCCTTGAAATTTTAATATAGCTTATAATCAGGGAGGTGTTAATACTAAATTACATATGGAGTTTCCTTAATTCGGTTCAGTCTTTTATGGTCTTTAAAATTGTTGACTTCCGTTTCAGTTCTTAGTGTATATCTCGTTTAAACTTTGTTATACTACAAAAGGGTACACAACAAAACTTACTCTAAATAACAAAATAAACAACTTTTGATATGCACGCGTTTTCTAAACGTTCGACATACGTAAAAAATAGAAAACATACGTATAAAATAGCGTGATTTTTCATTTCAAGGCTCCCTTATAATTCACTCCTGTTCGTCTCAGAGAATATTCGAATAGACTACAGACTGTATGCTCTAAGTTGGGTTAATAGAAATATTGGAGACGCACCAAGTTTCATAAAAATCGTTATATATATACATATATGTGTGTGTGTGTGTGTGTGTGTGTGTGTGTGTGTGTGTGTGTGTGTGAGTGTCTGTGTTCATTCGGGAGGTGGAAAAAAAGAATGTAAAAGAGTAAAACGGGATTATCTGATAAAGCTGAATGATAGTATCCTGAGAATTTCAGGAACTTTGCAGAAGCCTATTTATAAGCCTTTCAAGTCAGTGTTATCTCTGAGAATGTCCTTCCCAAGGAGTCTCTGATAAAGTATTCTCATCTTTAAATGCCTCTGAACGTTAGGTTTTCTTAAGCCACTGAGGAAATTTATATACTTCTTTTAGAGAAAGTAATTTTCTAATGTATAACTTCAATAATTCGTTTTATACTTTTTTTTTTTGACGGAATTCACAAAATTACTCTACATAATGATATTTTTACTATAGTGCTATTGAATATTTAAATGAAATGTTTTCTATTTCTTTACGTTAATTTTTCAGGATACTTAAAACAAAAATTAACCCAGTGAACAAAGTTGATTTTATGTTTTCGGTATATTTCATGGAATGGAAGGAAAAATCCACACTTACAAGGTAAGGTAAATTGAAAAAATGGTTTTATAAATACTGAAGTTGTTCTTGTTCCAGTGATTATGAGTGTGTGTGTGTGTTTGTGTGTGTGTGTGTGTGTGTGTGTGTGTGTGTGTGTGTGTGTGTGTGTGTGTGTGTGCGTGCGTGCGTGCGTGCGTGCGAGAGAGAGAGAGAGAGAGAGAGAGAGAGAGAGAGAGAGAGAGAGAGAGAGAGAGAGAGAGAGAGAGAGAGAGAGAGAGAGAGAGAGAAAAATGTGACAACTAGAAGAACAAATAGATTTGATTATTTATTTATTTTTTTTGACTTATGTAATTTGCCAAAGTTTACACGTCCCATCTTACAGGTGGTGGAGCCATATGACATCAAGGCTCGGCTCATCGTACAATATACTAATGTCCATAGACGGACTGTTGCCAAACGAAGAACCACATGGCCCCTACGTGTTCAGCATCTTCCTTACTGCTGTGTTTCTTCTATTAATACTTAAACCTTATTATTAGTACAATTATTATAGCTATTTTAATAGCTAGATATTTACAGTAACTAGCTTATATTGTAACTTCATTTCAGATATAATTTTGCTAAGTTACACAACGTTATATTAGAAAAACTTGGTATCATCTAGCTAAATAAATTTTAAAAAAATACTTCAAATAATTGTATGCGACAATTCCTCCATAAAGCTCTTTTTTAGAATCTAGGGAGTTTTGGTTTCTTTTGGATACAAGTATTAAAAAAAAATGATATCTTGTGAACATAGAAACAAAATAAAATGATTCAAATGATGGGAAGTATGAATGTATGAAAATTCCCTTACAACAAAAAAATATTATACAACTATTCTTGTAGATAAAATATTAAAACATTCTAAAATACTTAACAGAGTTATAAGTTGTTTTTCCATTTCAAGTCTTCTGTAATCCCCTACTTCTGCTAATCCAATTTTCCTTTAAGGATTTATGTTATTTAAATGACCATACCTAGTTTTATTTTTCGTCTTGTTTATGTGGGATAATTATTATACAAGGAATAGTGATTATAATATCAGGATGACGTAATATTTGCATCATTTGAGAAATCCACTTAGTTTGTGCAATCCCTGTGGTACGGTCTTCCTAGAGGTTCATTCCACTTTATTCTGTATTTTCTTTCCCCTAGACTCGACCTCTCTCCCTTAAAAGCGATTTACTGGTTGACTAACTTACATCTAGAAATGTCAGGTGTGCTTATACTCCAAAGTACAAGGAAAAAGTGTTTGAAATTTATCACGTTAGCACATTAATATATGCTGAATTAGTTCAAGAAACAAATGTTACATTAAGAAACATTAATTCATATGATAAAGAACCATTAGCAATCCATAGTTCGGTTCTACATTTCAGTTTCCCCATAAATTAAAGGATTTCAATTACATAATTCTACAAATGCAAGCACCATTTTGTGAAGGTATATATGAAATGTATACAACTTAACGAAAAAGGCATCATTCCATACAAAGTTTTTATTTGATTATATTTATTCCAAGGCGCCTTACTTTTACAAACAACGTGTTTGAACCAAGGACACCCTGTGACTGCAAATAAGCGCTTTTAATTACCTGAAATTTCTCATATTGCTGAATAAAGTAGTTAGTAAAATTAGTTAAACATAAAGAAATTATTCATTCATTTTATAGTGAAAACCTGACCTATTTAAATTCACTTCAGCAATCTATGGCGGAAGCCCATTAAAAAAAAAAAAACATCATGAAGTGATTATTAATGCCATTTTTATTTTTGCCTCATGAGGAGAAAATAGAACACTAGGAAACATCTACAACTATTCATGTTATGTAAAAACTTCTTCCAATACTTCATATTATATATTGCGTCATTATCTGGTAGGATGTAGTTACAATGGTATAGTGTTTTTTTGTTGAGCTCTGTATCCAGTGCTAATATGTAATGTAGTCAGTTATTATATGCTGACATTGCCAGTTCTGGAACAATAATACGCCTAAGTATTTTAGAGCAGTTATCTGTTAATACAGATTCCATGTCAATTAGTACTACATGTCAAAGTCTAGTGACTATAATGAAATCGGAATTTCCAAATTAATATAATGAAAATGTTCGTTTATTTTTGTTTAACCACTTACTAGTGATTTATGAGATCATATAATATTTAGTCGTTTTAGTATGTATTATTATACGTTTGTTAACACTCCAGTAGTCGCGCCTGATCTGTGAGATCGCTGATAGATTTCATATTGTATTGCCAGACACCCTTTGCCAAGGGACTGGTGCCGTGCTTCCTATCTTGCTAGAAGGGGGTGCCGAGCCTAGCCAGACTAGTAAAGACCTTCAAGCATTTAACGTAGAGTCGTCAGATTACTATTGATCTCCTAGATACAGCGCGACCTCTCCTGAAAGTATTTGTGTTTATTTTATTTCCTTCATTGTAAATCGATCTAAAACATTAACTATTTATTTAAATACTAAATTAACTAAGTAAATTAAAACATTTTATAGCAATAATAATGATAGTAAATTTATTTTGTTAAACTGGAGGGAGAAGATCTCTGAGATACAGCGCGACCACTTTTGCTTTAAATTAATACAAAATTTATTAATTTGTACTTGTGACTTTAAATTTTATTTGATCCAGGACAAAAATGTCTTCCTCAAGCATTTTTTATGATGTTACAAATGATGAAGATGTGAAGAAAATACATAGAGTATTATTTGAGGTAGATGTGGATGAAGAAAGTGGTGGTGGGATGAAGACCTAATTACAGTGGAAGAAGAAAAAATTGAAGAAAGACAAGGTAATTCGGAAATATAAACTCAGAAGAATGAAAAGTAATGAATCTACAAAGAAAAAGGCCTGCTTTGTCAATATTAGCGACTGATTTTGTATATATGTATATTATACTTGTTTCCTATCAATGCGATCTGACATATACAGCGCGACTACTTTTGTAGCAAAGCTAGGCGCGACTACTGAAGTGATAATGCTACAGTGAGTCTTTTATTGATTTAATAAGTCAGTTAAGAAGTATCAGTTTTTTTTTTTTGCTTTTTTTTTATGAATAATCCGAATGGTTTCATTTTTAAAGCAATGGACTGTATATCCTGAGAATGCAGTGAAATCTGACAGCGCTAAAATTCTATATTGTAAAGTAAGTGTCGATAAAATATTATCGGTACATATGAAAAAAAAAAATGCAGAGTTTTGGAATAAACTATTTTCATTTGAGTGCCGTGGGTGTTGGTGTTACCTCCTAACACGAATTCTTTACACGCTCATGCTCCTCACTCTTTCCATTTCTGTCTTTATATACACAAACACACACACATAATTTTATATATATATATATATATATTTATATGGTAAACTCCACAACATAGATTCCTAATTTAATATTGTAACATCTCACAGATAGTGAACTGCTTGCATTAACTTTGTTATTGGGATTGATGAAAGATAAAGTTTGGTGCTTTTATGAAAGAATTATTGGTGATAAAAGAGTAGATCATAATCCAAAATTTTAAGTGATTAAAAAGGCGTATGACTGATCCTCTGCATATTTTAGTAAGGACTAGCTTGAGTGGACCCAAGGGCTGTTTACATAATTAATAAGAGTGTTTAAGAGCTTTTTGTTGGAGTTCATGCTGGATATTTACTCCTATCTAAAGTTAAATATTTTTTAGATATTTCCCCTAAAAGCTTTCTTTCCCTCTGAACACTAACGAAAAAAACTAGATGTATAACCTAAGTAAACCCAAGAACGGTCAAATATTCAATCCCATCAGAGATTATTAATTAAGCGAACGTCAATATATAACAATGTACATGAATGATACTCTTAGAATTTCTTAAATAAAATTTAAAGGAGCATATTTTTATGTTTCATGTCAGTCTAAGATTTATGGTAACACATTTATAATTGCAGTCAGTTTGACTGTCCATTCTGAATTTTTATTCTATGAAATATTATATTTGAATTTATATTTCCTTACTTTCAACATGTATGAGAATCCTATTCACTCACTTGAAGTTTCGGTTAACTCTGAAATAAAAAAAAAAACTTTTTTGTTTTATATTAACTTTACTACGATAGTTAAAACAATAAATGTTACACTACAAAAAAGTCTTTTTTTATTTATGAAATGTTAACTAATGTTTGGGAATCAGGTTAGCCATGTGAGATTAAGCGTTGGCTTTAATCTGGCATGGCCAACCTGGAGTTGTGAGTTCGATTCCCGCCCGGACAATAGGAAATTATTTAGTGACGAACTTATTAAATAATATACTTAGTCCCACTCTGGCTAGGAAATTGGGACGGGTTATCTATCGTATAGATAACCCGTCCCAATTAGCCATAGTAGCAAACATTTTTTTTTTATTATTCACTTATAATATGTTTATTTATTTTACTTTTGTTATTTTTCATTGTTTTGTGTTATTGTTACTTGTTTTTGTCTCTTATTTAATTTACTATTGTTATTTCTCTTTGTAAAATTTTAGACTTTTGATAGGGCAATTCACCTTTGATATGATGTCCATAAATAAAAATAAAATATGGAACCGAAAATTGCTTCCCAGAGATTACAAGAAAAAGATGATTGGAATTGAAAAACCTTTTGTAGTTGAAAGAAGTGAATACATGTCACGTTAATAATACTGATGCCTGTTTCCCGAACAGACTTAATTTACACCGAACTAAATTGACATTTGCATAGGCAAAACAAAATTGATATTTTAATGAAATACAAATTTTGAATATTTTATATGAAGGAGTATTGCCCCGTGCTGACGTACATGCTCAAATATGTATAACTCGTGGCTCTTACAAATGCTCAGTTCTCGCCAAAACCTTTCTTTTGCTTTCTGTAGTCCTGGAATCTTCCAGGAACAGCATTGAATCCTCTCCAAACAGTCAAGAACCCACGAAATACCATCGTTAGTATTTCATTCTATAGGCTGACTGACTCACGGTCAAACTATTGAAATAAAAGGACATTATTTTTCATTAAATGCCATTAGAGGAAATTAAAGGTCATATTTTAGTCTTCTAGGGGCTTCTTGGGGTACCTAATGGACCTTTTTAGATGAGTCATTTTTATTTATGCGAGTCGTCAGGGTAACGATTCAGGTATGTCAACAACACCATTTTTTGGCTCCTCGCAAAATATTTTTATAAGCGATCAGCATTTTCAGCAATTTACTTGGGCATCTTACAGAACGTCAGAGCGTGGGACCTGCCTAGATATGGAAGTGGGCAGAACTGTGGCCGAGTACTCCAATAACATTAGCGTATATCGGAAGAGTTCTGCCATGTAGCATCTCTCTGCGCAAGTCCTGCATTCTGGCGCTCTGTTGATGCCAATGTAAATTGCTGAAAACGCTAAGGGCTTATAAAATATATTGCGAGAAACCATAAAATTGTATTGTTGACAAACCTTTTAAATAATCTTTGGCGTACCTCTCCCATTCACTTCTGATCTTTCTGTTAACATCTTTGATATGTATGCCAGGTACCTACCCATCCAAAATAGTCAATACATCACGTCTATCAACAATACAAAAGATCTAATACATAATTGTGCAGTGCACTGCCGTGTGTAAATAACAGAAGCAGGAGGGGAATATCGAAAAGCCTGATAACAAAAATATGCAATTACTACTTTGGAAATTTATAAAATAATAACAATAAATAACTTCAACAGCATCATTAGGCCTTTCTTATCCTACCGTTGATGATGGACCAGCCAGCCCGAATCCCGAGTCCCGAACAACGTTAGTTATTCAATCTTAAATGTAACGAATAATCATGGTCGTACTGTGATTTATATTTCACTTCTTCTATAATAAACACCCACTTCAACTTTGTAGATTTCCGCTACATGACCTTCACCTTCATGTACTAAGAAGTCTTTCTTTTGAGAAATGGCGTCTTGAAGGTAGCCTCAATAAGTGATTAGTCATACTGAACTATTGTATTCTGTGAGATAATAAGTAGTTAAATGTCAATGAGCAATAAATATGAAAGGGCAGTAGGCTCCGTCACGCTACCTGTTGCGCTTCATTTTAATAATCATAAAGTGCGAGGAGGGACTTTCTGAATAATAGATGGAGGAATGAATAATGAGTAATACCATTCTTTCGAGAGCTACCACACTAATAATCATTTCATTGAATTCAACTACTGTGTTAGTTGAAGCTCTGATTAAAATCTGTATTATTTCTTCAGTGATGCAATTTTCATGTTTTAATTCGGATAAATCAATTAATTTTCAATTAATATATGTTAAATTATTAATCATTTTCGCATTCTGTATCTCAGCTGAGGTCAACCCCACAACGACAATTGTTTCATTTTTCTCTCATCATTAGTCTGTTCAATTTGACATTTAAAGAAATACTGTAAAATTAGTTTCATTTGAAAAATACTCAAATCATGTTTTTTTTTTTTCTTGTCTCACATTCATGTAACACCTACACCTTGAACGATATTCTTAAATGAATGAACAAGAAAGCATATATAAGAATGAAGCATTAAATCTCCAATATTCATGAGTCGCCTGAAAAATTATAATATAATAAGAATGTTGAGGATACGAAATATTGCAATGACATAGATCCTTTAATTTAGAATATATCGAAAGCCCTTTGCTGGTTCCTTAATAACTACATAAGAAGTTTAAATAATTTACACTTCGGTATTCGAAAAAAGTGTATATAACAAAAGTTACTTTAATAAACACAATAAACAACTTTTGTTATGTGCACGTTTGCCAAAAAACAATAAAAAACATAATAGCACGATTTTTCAATTCAGGCCTTTCTCATAACCCCCACTGCTCTTCGTACCTAGAAGTTTTAATATAGCTTATAATCAGGGAGATGTTAATACTAAACTACATACCGAGTTTTGTTAATTTCGGTTCAATTTTTAGTGCCCAATAAAATTGTTGACTCCCGCTATAGTTTTCAGCGTATATCTCTTTTATACCAAAATACCAATAGGAAACAAAATATTGCTAGTTTTTAATTCAAGCCTTCCTTATAACGCCCACTTCTGTTCATCTCAGAGAATATTAAAATAACCTATAGTCTAAGTTGTAGTAATATACTTACCAAGTTTCATAAAATTCGGTTTAGTAGTTTGTAGTAGCAGATCAATATTTGATATTTGGATAGGCATGAAATAATGTGCTTCTTTGTATTACAGCTTATTGTTAATATGAAATGAGCAGAAGTGGGGGTTTACTGATGGCCGAAACCTGAAAAAATCGAATATCTCCGTTAATAATCAACATAGTGAAAAAAAACATACATAATAACATGTATAGAACATTACATATTCAATAAGATTGGTTCTATGCAATATTTCGATCCGATACATAAAACGAAGATATAAAGATTTTTCGAATATATATATATATATATATATATATATATATATATATATATATATATATATATATTTATAAATATATATACTAGCTAAGGTACCCGGCTTCGCATGGGAATTCAATTGAGGCTGAATGGTGATGGTATTGTTTTTGTTTTGGCAAGGCATTACTTTGCTCACTATTAGCAGATTTCCCTTAAGGGAAATCAGCTATTGAGGTCGTACTCATGACGCGAGTTTAGACAAATTTCTTCAAATGTCCATCGATCCAACCCCCGAGATTACTCAAAACTGGTCCGTTCAAAATTATATATATATATATATATATATATATATATATATATATATATATATATATATATATATATATATATATATATATATATATATATATATATATTTGTCTGTTAACGCTCTGGCGGTCGCAATTTTTGTTTGATCGTTACCAAACTCGGAATTTAACCGTTTTATGTAAAAAGAAAGATCAAGTTCGTTAATGGCTGAAATCGGACCAGAGGGAGGGGGGGTTTAGAGGGGGAGATTTTCGGAAAATTCGAAATATCTCCGTTATTATGCGTTGGATCGGAAAATTGTATAGAATAAATCTTATTGAAAATTAAATTTACTATAAATATTGTTCTATACATTTATTCTGTATCTTGAATATTAACCGAGATATTTGCATTTGTATTCTGCATTGGTCGGCAGGAGTTAGCTGTTTGGTACTTTCAGAAGAGAGCTCTGGCGGCCGTTTTCGTAACTATTCGTCCCCCGTGTATAAGTTTAGTGATCCCTTACTACTTACTACACTTGTTATTGGGCAGATTTCTCTATTGTAAAACTTCACGTGGGAAATCTGCTTAGTTTACGCAGCCCCTGCGTGACGGACTTTTTTGATATTTACCCGTCCCAGTGTTTAGGGTTTATACCCGTCGTTACTGTGGATTTGTTAATAAAAAAATTAATTTTTTATGTAAGACTTCACTGTCCTCCATATTGTCATATTTCCCGTTTCCTGTACATTATACATAGATTTGAATTATTAAGGACAATATGTTAACATGGATTTGAATTAATTTTTCCAGGTGAGGTACCTGGTAGTTCATATTGGAAAGAATTGTTGAGCATATCAATATGTCTACGCAAATTACTTGCTTCATACATTGCTACCAAAAAAATGTATAAAACAAAAGTTATTCTAAATAACAAAGTAAACAACTATGGTATGTGTATGTTTCTTGAAAAACAAATAAACAATGAAAAATCACGAATTTTTATTTCAGGCCTCCCTCCACCCCCACTCCCGTTCAAACCTAAAAATTTTAATATATTTTATAATCATGGAAGAAGTAATGCTAATTGACATACCGAGTTTTGTTAAGTTCGGTTCAACCGTTAGTTCTCAATAAAATTGTTGGCTGCCGCTAAAGTTTTAGTGTATATCTCGTTTATACATTGTTATAATACAAAAGTGAATATCACAAAAGTTACTACAAATAAAAAATAAACTACTTTTGTCAAGTGCATATTTGCAGAAAAACGAATAGAAAACGAAATACCGCTATTTTTAAATTCAGGCCTCTCTTACAACCCCCACTCCTGCTTGTCTCTAGAAATGATGGTATGGCTTATTATAATGAAGGCGTTAGTGCTAATACAAATACCAAGTTTTATTTAGTTCGGTTGAGTGTTTTGTGCCAAATAGAATTGTTCACGTCCGCTATAGGTTTTAGCGTATATCTCTTGTATAACTGGGTATACTTAAAAAGTGTATATAACAAACGTTACTCTAAGTAACAAAATAAATAACTTTTATTATGTTTTTGTTTGCCGAAAAACCAATAGGAAACGAAATATCGCTATTTTTAATTTCAGGCTTCCCCTATAACCCCCACTCCTGTTCATCTCAGAAAATATTAATATAGCCTAAAGTATAAGTTGGATTAGTAGTAATATACATATCAAGTTTTTTTAAATTCGGTTCTGCCGTTCATGCGTGAAAAGGTAACAAACAAACGTAGACCAAAGAAACAAAATGCAGTTATCGTGTCAATGACATGTGAAACGAAAAAGTATCGTGAAATTTCGTGAAAAAAATTTATGTAAACACTGAGGTTACTGTTTTATATATATATATATATATATATATATATATATATATATGTATATATATATAAAATTTCGAACGGACCTCATTTTCGTCATCTCCGAGGTAGGAATGGATGGAGATTTGAGGAAAGCTTTCAAAAATCACGTCACACGTACATCCTCGATAGCTGATTTCCTTTCAGGGAAATCCGCTACACTTCCTCACTTAATACAAACTTGATTAAAGAACTGAGGAGGAGCTAGCCGGCTCTGGAACCACCCAAAATCTGAGCTTTAAGAGTCTATCTATCATTGGCTGGCACAGGTGGCCACACTCCGAACCCGGAACATCCCTATCACTCACTGTCACACGCACGTCACCCATTCACCCTTTACCATTATATATATTTTCTCTCCCAGTCTTCAAGATAAAATAGCTTTCTCCCACATATATTTTTCACTTAGCCCCACAATAAACTCTTCTATACAATTACCAAGTAATTTATAAAAGTCCGCCAGGCAGGTGCTAGGTAAACCAAAGTGATTCCCTCTGCGATTCTACCATCAACTATATGAATACTTTTACTAAAGCCACGTTCAAGTCAATGTGCAATTCTGTCACAGGGGTGGTTAGGGGTGCAGAGGCAATACCGTGTGACTCTCACTATTAAAAAAAAAGTCCGTCGCGCAGGGGTTGCGTTAAATAAGCGGATTTCCGACGTCCGTCACATATTTGCATTTATCTCAAAACGTAAAAGTTCAATGAGAACAATATTTGGTATTCAGGCTTCGAATAATGTTCGTCATAATATGACAGCTTCTTGTTAATGTGACATGAGTAGGCGGGAGGGTTTACTTATGTCCGAAAACTAAAAAAGGCAAATATACTGGTTAATAATCAAGTGAAACATCATGCATAACAACATTTATAGAACATTATATTTGCACTAAGATTGGTTCTATGGAATTTTTCGATCCGGCGCATAATAACGTAGATAATAATAATCTTCGAAATTCCCTCCTCAAAACTCTCCCATAAAAAAGAAATTAAAACTAAATGACACAATACTTTTGGGCATGTAAAAATAAAAACGGTGCAGTTACTTTCAGGGAAGAATCATCAAGAATACTTTTGTGTCATTTAGTTTTAATTTTTTTTTTTGTTATGGTTTCAGAATGCATTCCTCTTCAATTAGACTTGTTTCAAAGATAATTTTGTTGGCTATAACTTTTATATCGCAGCGTTTTTCAATAAAACGTGCCCTTCCTGACTAAAGGATGCGTCAAATCGAAAAATTTACCGATATAAATTCGTTTTAGAACTTGATTTTCTACAAGCAACCGTCATAAAAAGTATTGGGAATACCGAAGTTGTGGTCGCCGGAGAAGTACTGGACAAGGTTACGAGGTTAAATATGGACTTAAAAGATACTTCTGGGGTCACAATTATGGTACACTAAGTCTCAGCCTTGTATTAAAATAATTGGGGATTTTAATGGGGTGGCATAGGAAGTTGGGACACCTTGTATATGTAAAACTAAAGATCTATTTCAGATGAAATTTGACCGGGGAAGGGGTAGATTCAGAGGGGGAAGGGATCGGAAATTTAAAATATCTCCGGAATTATAAATCGGATCAAAAAATTGTATACCATTAATAATGTTGAAAATTTAATTTTCTATAAACGTTGTTATATACGCTTTTCCCCTTTCTTGAATATAAATCGAGATGTTTGCAATTTTTAATTTTCAGCTATCATGAAGTGTGTTATCCAAGTTTAAATACTAAATATTGTTTTCACCAGCCTTTTTAAGCATCAAGACGTTTGTAATGCCATAATCAAACATGCGAGTTAATCATACTTTCTCGATTCCAGTATTCAGTAAAACCCCACTTCTACTATTCAGATTTTTACTTATAAATCGAGAATATATGGTGACATGAAACAACCAGCGCATGGATAATGAAGAAATCACGATTCTTTAAAACAACTTATATTAAACGTTTCTTTAAAATAGAGTATATCATATGCAAGCATTGGAATGTCCATCCATGTTAATTGTCCATCATCATTCTTATGCTAAGGCATTATGCTGTTTCTAAGGTCAACAAATATAAATGGCGATGACCAAATTAAATCAGGGTGCTCAAGTAAACCCGGGTGAAAAAATAATTCAAAAAAAAATTAATCTAAATTGCTCTCATACATAAAATTTAATTAAATTCTAAAGAAAGATATCCATAATATGCATACAAATTAGCGTTTACCTTGTTTTCCATATTAAGTGCCTGGAAGCGGAGAAGCTGACCCAACAGATGAGGCCGCAGTAAAAAAAGGGCCTTTGGTTTTTAGTTGAGCTGAGGGGTTGTGGAATATTGACCCCGACGTCCTTCTTGGTTTGACTCTATCCATCATTCAGGAAAAGTGGAAACAATTACCCAAATATGGCTTTCAAGGATGAAAAGTTAAGGAATACACTCTATTGCTGAGGAAAGTGTCATGTTGATACAGAATCTAGAGGCATTCACGTCTCATGTTCTTAGCATCGTGTTGCGCTACTATCACTGCTGTTATGTATGGCTTCACGGAGTGAGTTCAAATACTGAATGTATAAAATCAACTTTTCAACTACTTTATCAATATCATAACAATCAATAATGGTATAAACTAAATTTTTCAATAGAAAAATGATCATTTAAAAAAAAAAACGACAATAAAATCCAATGGATATAACTACACAAAAAAAAACATTTTAAAGTAAAGAACCATCTTAAAGAAATTAGCATTTTGATATTTTCTTTTGAATCATTATAATCTTAGATATATTTCTTGAACTTAATTTTGAAAATGTTAGAAGCTGCCTGATACAATTAGATTTAAGCTGATATCATACATAGCTGCACAGCTGTATCATTGAGGTAGAAGTAAACAACTTAATATGTTGAAAGTTCCTGAAATCTGCTAAACTCTAAAAATTGTATTATGTCATTTAATTCTCCGGTCATCAGTTGTAAGAATGCTTAACATTCAGTCTAATGCTCATCTGGAAAAGGAAACACCTTTCTTTTATTCATCTACGTTTTTGCCATTCGATTTTGAACTGGTTTTATTGTAGTAAACCGAATTAAGCATTTTGTAATTCACTCATAAAAATATTTGCATTACTTAAGAAAACTCCTCCATATAAATAGGCGATGCCTGTCCATTGTGCGATGGTTATACAACTATTTTTTTTTTTTTTTTAAATATGGAATACATTTCAGGATTATGAATTAGTATTACCTCAGAAAACCCTCCAGTAGGTGTATTTGACACTTATTTTTCTCTTGTTATCTTCCTAACTTTCTTTGGCCTTCCGAACCCAGATTATTGTCTGAAATTTATTTGATCATGCTGGTATTTCATGTTAAGGTATTTATTTCTTTGTTGGTCTCTTGTACAATATTCTTAACTTTAGATACATTTTTCCAAAATAAAAATGTATTTTGCAAAAAGATATGTATGTACAAACAGTCCAAAATATACCTGCAACACTAATCTTGTAATTAAGCATGTCTGTATTTCTCGTCGTAGGAAAGACGAATCCGATTACAATGAAAAACTTCATTGCTTTAAATTTTTGTGATTTTTACAAAGAAGTAATTTTCTATTTTTATTTTAAAATGATTTCTCATTTTAATCATTAAAAAAGATCATTTATATTATATTTGATTTTTATTCAGTTTCATTAAAAGTAACACTATTTTTCCTTCCTAATCATAAAACTATGTCAAAAAGGTACCAGAGTACCACCATTATCAAAGTTAGATAATGTTGCTCCATTTGCTCATAAATCTAAAACTAGATAAAGCTATTTGATCAGGAAGTTCAACAGATTTTATTTTTATTATATGTGAATACTGAGTCATGTATGATCGACTAATATAAAAATTATAATGAATGGACGATAAATGAACAGCTATTTTCGCTCAAATTCAAAATTGATTTATGTGATTATTTTTCCTCTGAGACAACTACCTTTCAAAAATACCTTACCGAAATATCATGACACTGCTTTATTTTTATCATTTGCAACCTTCATTGTCTACTGCTTAATAGGGTTGGTATTCTGTAGATAACCGTACCCGTTACTATTAGTAGGAATAATGTACATTAGTAAATACGAATAGTAGGTTTGAAATGAAAGACTAAATTTAGAAGCTCTGAGGTGATCTTTAAAATGCATTACATTTATTAAGTGTTGTAAAGGTCTTGGTGAGCTTCTTAAACACCTGGAGCTTAAATCTCCATCTTCCCACGCAGACATTTGAAGATTATCTCTGCTGCTTTCACAACAGAAACCCCGAGAGAACTCAAGAGCGACTTCGGAAAAACAAAGTAGAAAATAGGATTAGGTAAAACTCTAATTAAAGGCCACCGTAATCAATCAAAAGTTCATCGGTAAATGTTAATTGGATAGGTGAATTTCCCCACGCACACGACATAATGTTGACACGGTGAAATAATGTTGGCCAACAGAGAAGGAAACAGTGCAGCGAGGTTCTATAAAGGGATGCTCCGCACTATTTGTTTAAAGTGGACCACAACCCCAGACTGAAAGCACCTTGTTAACTATTAACCACAATGGAAACCGCTGCTTTAAACCACAACAGTGACTGTCACTTCACACTTGCAGCTCACACTGTCGGGGATAAATAACTGGCAGCAGGCGTAATATAGAACCAGTCTATAATTCAATACAAATGCTAATGCATTTCGTCGACTAATAAAACTTTATAAGTTGAAAATAAGATATATATACAAATACTCTTCCTGAAGTAGACAAATTTGTCAATTTCGTAATACCAGCAATAAACTTTAAGAACCCCAGGGCCTAGGGAATTTTTATTCCTGCTAGAAATATTAAATGTATTTTTTATATTAAGAAAAATACATTGGATAAAACACACATGAAGGCCCATAACCTACAACATTGTTGGGTGAATTAGAGACAGAACATAACTTATTCATAATCAATACGTTACTCAATTGCCTTACGATACAATATTCTTCCTCGAAGCAAAGTAACCGCCTTTTTTACATTAGTGAGTAGTCAACACTAAATAAACTTCAGTGTACAGTTCCCACGATTCCCCTCTAACCAATACTACATAAAAACGTAGTGTGCGTTCTCCAGTAGTCCAAGGCCATGGTAAAAGGTATAATTCCCGCCTGAAAGCCACCGGCTTCCGAGTCAACACTCAGTCTGCAAACCTAAACCATTAAATGCCCACTAATTAAAACTTTGATTTGATGTCCACAACAGCCTTGGTCAAGGCCGTAACGAGGCATAAATAACCCAATCTATATTTCTCTAAAGTCTCTCTTCTCTCTTTACCAAGGCTACAGAGGTATTTCAATGGAATTTTATTTGAAGGAGAAGTAGCGCTTCTCCTTTGGAAATAAATTTAAAACAAAAAAAAGTTGTATGGGGAGTGAATGAAATTAGCTAAGCTTCCATTACTTACACCAAACTCGCCTAACACAAACGACTAAAACTACAGAAGCAAAAATGCGGTTTTGCAGGTTCAGAAACTTATATCTTAAAAACACATATATGTATGCGTACACGTGTATGTGTGTGTCTGTGAATACAAAATTGAATGGATGGTGACATCTAAGGAAAGAAGTAAAAAGTTTAATTGGCCTCAGCAATGGGGTTTCCATTAGGATTACTATAATACCTAATGAAAATTACCAAAAATAGCTTTGGATACTTCTATCAGATCCCAGTTCTTAAATCGGCATTGACAAGGCATCTGGGCACAATTGTCATTAATTTACACAGTCCGTAGTTACTTTAGGCCTTGCAATGGACAGTCTTTTCACAAAAAAAAAATTAGTTTGAGGTACAAAGGGCGATTTAATTATCATTCATAAAAGAACCAGGAGGGAAGAGGTCCGGCAGAATTTGCATGTATTGACGTCGGGACCTGACCCCCTCCAGCCTCAGTAAAAAAAAGAAAAAGTTTAGCCTCCCCTTCCCACGCATCCTCAGCCTCCTGAATATTCAGCTGTAGGTAGTGGATCGGAAGTTAGGAGCCTCGTTGTTCAAGAGAATCTGTTGGGGTTTTACATAGTCGCCAGCCCGACCTGCATGAGCCGCGAGAAAGCGCCCGCCCCAGCTCTCCGACACTGAATTATTAAGCAACAGGAATTTATAACTTTAGGCGGGAAGTAGCTCAAACTTACGCCTCGAATAACAAGCGGAGTATTCTTGTTGTTGTTTGTTGTTGAAAACAAAGTAGGGCAAATTTCCGCTTCATTTTACCACAAGCCTTAGCTCTATTCGCCTTGGAATTATTTTCAAATTCAGGACTACAATGATCCACCCATCACATGAACAACACTCAAAATAAAAAAAAATTGACACTAGATCCTTGCTCGGAATGTCTAGAAGTAATCAATACTAAGTCATATTTGCCAAAACGTAGATAATGTATTTATTTACGTCCACTTTATGCTACTATGGCTAATTGGGAAGGGCTTTCTACAGGTTACCACCCTTTTCTAGCCAGGGTGGGACTAAGGATTTTATTTAATGAATTCCGTCACTAAATAAATTCCTGTTTGCCCTAGCGAGAGTCGAACTCGCCGCTCTAGGGTTACCATGTGATATTAAAGTCAACTCTTTAACTCACACAGCTAACCTGAGTCCCCTTAGATAATTTAACCACTTTTTTTTTCAAATGTTATGAAAGGAGTGTTAGATAATTTAAACACTTCTTTCGTAACATTTGAGAGAAAAAAGATTGTGTGTATTGTTTAGTTGTGTGTATTGTTTTTAAAAAATGTTTGGTGAAATAACATTACATTTGCTTTGTATTTACGTACCAGTATTCACCTCAAATGCGAATCATTGATTTACATTCCAGTGGACTGGATTGTAGGAAAAGAGAAAAAAAGTCCTCATTGGACCTCCGCAGTAATATTGAAATTTAAAAAAAAAAATAAACTTCTGATTCTTAGTAGTAAAACCAATTTGCAGCTACAAACGGCAAATAGCTGCCTTAATATTTAGGGAAATAGTAATTAACAATTCTCTCCATAAAAAATGGGGGTGGGCAGGTTAGCCATGATAAAAGTTGACCTTAATCTCACATGGTAAACAAGAGTGGCGAGTTCGATTCCTGCCTGGGCAAAGGAATTTATTTAGTGACTGAATTCATTATATAAATTCCTTAGTTCCACCCTGGGCAAAACTCATGAGATAAATCATCCCAATTAGCCTTAGTAGCAAAAAGTGGACGTTAATAAATAATAACAATTTCTATTAAAAGAAAAAGATACTTTTCAAAAAGAATCTGTTGGTAGCACAGATAACAAAAAAAGTCCGTCACGCAGGGGCTGCGTAAACTAAGCAGATTTCCCACGTGAAGTTTTACAATAGAGAAATCTGCCTAATAAAGGCAGCAATAGTAAGGAATCTCTAAACCAATTCACGAGGGACGAATAGTTACAAAAACGGCCGCACTAGCTCTCGGCGGAAAGTGCCGAACATGGCCGACTCCTGCCGACCACACTCACAATACAAATACAAATATATCGGTTAATATTCAAGATACAGAAAAAATGTATAGAATAATATTTATAGTAAATCTAATTTGCAATAAGATTGATTCTTTACAATTTTTCGATCCGATGCATAATAACGGAGATATTTCAAATTTTAAAAAGTCCCCCCCTTTAAACCCCCCCTCCCACTGGTCCGATTTCAGCCATTAACGAACTTGATCTGTCTTTTTGCATAAAACGTCTAAATATCGAGTTTGGTAACGATCAAACAAAAATTGCGACCGCTAGAGCGTTAACAGACAAATATATATATATATATATATATATATATATATATATATATATATATATATATGTAATATTGAACGGACCTCATTTTCGTCATCTCCTGTGTAGGATCGATGGACATTTGAAGAAATTTTTCGAAAATCGCGTCATGAGTACGACCTCAATAGCTGATTTCCCTTAAGGGAAATCTGCTAAAAGGAAACAGGACAAGAGATGTTTGTAAATTGTGTGTTTCAGTCAGATATTGGATTTAAAGGTTTATAGGCTTTTAGTTTCCGCCATAACCGCCAAGTACGTCCAACTGGTTTCCTCTTTCCTCTTCCCGACCCTTTGTCTTATTCCTTTCATTTAAAATTGAATTTACCTTTTTTAGACTGAACTTTCCCTTCGTCTCTTAAATTCACTGTGTAGGTCTTTTAGTTGAAACTTCCTCTTATCTAGCCCTACCAAACTCTATAGGTCGGATCGAAAAATAGTATAAAATTGAGAGCTCAGTATTTCGTCAAAAGAATACTAAATATATCAACGTTTCATATAAAGCTAAAAATACAATTTGTTAATGGTTGTAATAGGACCAGAAGGGAACGGGGGTTAGAGGGGATTCCATTTAATTTTTTTTTAAATCGGATTATTGAGTCGGAATAAAAATGATTAATATCAATCTTGTAAATCATTTCATGTCCTGCTAATTTTTTTCAATATAGTATTTCTCTAATTTAAATACTTAGTTAGCGAGCTTATAGTATGTTTTTGTTTCCAGTCCTTAGTAAACCCGCTCTCCTACTGAGGGACTTTTCACTTATCAACGATTGTACCAATGTTCATGACCAACTTAAATTGAAGATGAGGCTAAATAGGATTCTCATTAGTGGAAAGATGGAAAATGGGATTTGAGGTGAAAACATCGGCGTGTCATTCCAGTCCTCGCGAAATCTGCTTAGTTTACACATCGCCTGCGTGACGAAGTTTTTATTCTGTCTTTCGCTTTCGCTACTGGCTTCATTTTCTTTCAAGATAATTTTCCAAAAAAAATGGTATTTAATGTGTCAAGGCTAGTGGCTTCTCCTTCCTCTAGAGGGGCGTAGGTTTTTCTCTGGAAATACTTGGCCTTTTATTTTTTATGGTAAAGTTCAAAGTTTAACATACTATGTTCATAAAATATGACTCAAAAGAAGATTAATTTTAAATAAAACACCATTAATAAATCAAGTCTCTATTTTCCAATTTGAATTGATTCTCACGCTGTGAAATCGAGTTCTAATTGAAATACATTAATGATTCATTTAACGCTTGAATTAATTAACGTAGTTTTGCCATACATGTTTAGACGATTCTACCTAGTTAATTGAAAAACGGTTAATTTTTCTACCAACAATCTCTAATGGCAGCATCTATAATGAACTAAAATCATGACAGGACAAATATCATTTCTTCTCAACACAATGAATTTTAATTGCGACTACTAATGAATATTCAAGCCTTTAAAAGAGTATTGTTTCCTAACAGTTCATTTCTATTTTTCAACTTTTTGGAAAGCGGATTTAGTAATGAGAATTTCATAATATGCAGATGTAAAATGAATGAGATGCCGAGGAAATAATAGATCTCGTGTTCAATAAGCCAATTATAATTGGGTTTTAATAAATCACAGAACTGAGCTGATGACACTTGTTTTGTATTGAACATGTGAATCAATAATAAAATACTCCAAAGTATTTTTTTTTTGTTTTTATTTGCAAAGATTTTTTTCTCTAAAATAATTAACGAAAATTATCTTAAATGTTGTCTGGGACAATTAAATATTGTGCATGGTATAGATCAAATAAATATTTTTGACCTAATACCTTAATTGGTCACGTCAGCACACAATGTATTTCCATGTATCTCGTCTAGTAAAGATATGTTGAAATCAATATTTCAATCAGCATGAAGTAAGATGGTTCATTATATATTCGCTTATTATTATACGACGATCATTAGAAGTGTAGGATTACTGAAGGCTGAAACATAAAAATGAACATAAATTTTGCAATAAGATTGGTTCTAAACAAACTTTGGGCCAGGCGAACAAAAATGGAGATATTTTAAATTTCTGAAATCATCTATCGAGTTTGGTAACGTTTAAACAAAAATTGCGACCACTAGAGCGTTAACAGACAAATATGAAAATATATATAAACATGGAAAGCACTTGCCACGTATACTTGACGATCAGTCTGTAATAGCGGCATCTTCCGAAAGGTAAATTAAATTTAAATTATTTTATTAACGTCCACTTTTTGCAACTAAGGCTAATTGGGACGGGTTATCTACAAGATACCAACCTTTTCTAGCCAGAGTTGGGCTAAGGATTTTACCTAATGAATTCCGTCACTAAATAAATTCCTATTTACCAGGCGGGAATCGAACTCGCCACTCTAGGTTTATCATATGAGATTAAGGTCAACGCTTTAACTCACATGGCAAATCTGAGCCCCTCCGAAAGGTAAGGCGATAGTTTTATTAATAGTGTTTTTTATCATGGTTCATTTAGTACCCTTGCTTTTTTTTGTGGCCTGTGTGTTGCTTATAGTGTATCTATGTAGTCTCTTGAATTTTTAAATATATTGTTTGTTTTTCTTCATTATGAGTACCCCAATAAACTAAAACCTATACTCAGACGGAAATGTATCTATCTCGGTCTAGGACTCTTGATGCTCTATGATTAATGACTATGACGCAAAGCCCGTGGAAGATTGTTGTCCCCACTGGGGAATCAAGCGTTAACAAGGTAGCCAGAGATCCAGTCTGCAATATTGCTGGGGAACCAATTAGACAGTCCCAGGTAATCCTGGGGAAATAGATGTTAATTGAAGACCTGAGAGGCATGGTAACAATGTATTGGAGATTCAAGAAGTGCGAGTGCAACCAACAGCGGGAGTCTGTTAAGTTACCTCTTGCCAAAATCGAACATCATTGCCCAATTAGTCGATAGCATTAGTAGTATTGTACAGTTTTGAGGAGTATTATTCTACGTTATTACTTAAAATTCGGTTTTAGCAGATTTCTCAGCTATTGGGGTTATACTCATGACGCGATTTTCGCAAAATTTCTTCCAATTGTAGGTCGATGGAAAACAGGAGATGTCGTAAATGAGATTAGTTCCTGGCCGAATTCGTTTCGTTCGTGGGTTAACTCATTTTTGGACTGTGAAGGTGTCGCTAAACCCAGAAATGGACATCAACGGACCACCAGAGCTCCAGAAAAGATCGAACGAGTGAGGCAGTCAATTCTGCGTTCTCCCCGGCGTTCGAGGATTTTTTTTTTCCAACCTCAAAGAAATGAACGTTAGGGACGTGTTGTTTCAGCACGATGGAGCCACAGCACGAGGCTCAATGAATTTGTTGCGACATTTCCCTGACCACCTCATCTCTCCCATGGCTGGCACTCTCTCCAGAATTGGCTCCAAGAGATTTTTTTTATATGGAGTTACTTGAAATCTCTAGTTTATCTCGATGGGCCACAGTCCATAGATAACCTCAAGAACAACATTCCCGACGTCATTGCCATTTGATTGATCTGCTGCAAAGAGTGGAGATGAACTTCAGAAATCTATTTAATCAGTGTATGCACAATGGGGGTCGCCATTTAGCCAGACATTTTCAAGACTGTATGAAAACGAACTTGGGATATTGTATTCTCATATAAAGAAATAATTAAAACAATAACTGAAGTACTTTTGTTTTTATTTACCTTTCAAATAAGTAAGTTTCTCTGCCGCACCCTGTATTTCAGATCAAAAATTTAATAGAACCAGCCTTATTGAAAGTCTCATTTTTTGTAAATGCTTTTATTCGGGTTTTCTATATTTTTGGATATTAACCGAGATCTTTGCATTCTTTAGTTTTAAGCTTTCAGTAACCACCCCTACCTACTCCAACTGATGTCATCTTAACAATACGCTGTTATATCATGAACCACTTTGTTGGAAGCTTAGATACCTAATATTGTTTTCATTGAACTTTTACTTTTTTGAGGTATATGCAAATATTTTCAGTGTGACATAATCATGTAAGAGTTTAAGTTCCGAATTACATAATTTTTATTTGATCAACACCACGGGGGCATTTAACTATTTCTTGAAAAACTAAAGATTACATTTGGTAATACCAAAAATTGGCCTTTGAAGGCGGGGGGGGGGGTAATAAAAAGTTTGGAATATCCCACTATGAGTAAGGCTGAAAATTATATAAATCTAATGAAGCTGGAATTTTAATTTTTTACACCTATTGTTTTATACATGATTTCTCTGACTCGAACGTACTGAGTTTTTTCTTTTAATTTCAGAAATTTATAAACCCCCACTTCCATTCATCCGACTTCACTAAACACACATATAATATATAATAAAATAAATTGAGGAGCTACAAAAATGTTTCTGATTAACCTGATTCATCACACTCACGACCAGCAGAAAATAAAAATGGTTCACTAAAAGTCTCATTTCCAGCAATCATATTAATTTCAGTTTACATAGGTGATAGAATTAGGAAATAGGTAGTTAAATGGTATCATCAGCAAGTGATATTCCAGCACATGGGAATTTGGCTTAATTCATGCAACTTCTGTGTGATGGACTTTGGCTCAGCAGCCCATAAAAGTCCTAGGCCTTACGGATGCTAAAGCGTTAGTAGAAGGTGAGTGGTCTGTTTGACAATTTCTAGCTGTTTCTCAGTGGTATAACAGATAAAAGATTACTACTTCATGCTGCTACTGAATTGTCTCATTATCTAGCACTGGAGGATTGGGTAGAAGTCCAACCTCTTAGCTCAATGAGGGCACAACTAAATAAGATTTATATAGAAGACCTCAGGTTTGAACATGTCACCTTTAACATAATAATCATGTACTCCACCTCTGTATTACTGTTCTTCATCAATGTTGTACATTGATTTTAAGCTTTATTATGCCAATGGAACATTGAATACCATAGAAAAATTTCTTCTGATACGGATGAGTGAAAGCAGTAGATCTTGCCTCACTCATATAGGGATGTAGTCCCGTAGAGTGATTATGCTCATGGACAGGGATGGTTCACTCCATTTCTTTTTTTCTGCTGAAATTACTTCATTTTAACATCAAGTTCAATATCTATCTTTCATAATATTATAATCATGTAGGACTTTTCTAGTTTATATCCTCAACCTAGGTTCTAGTTTACACCTCTGTTCATAATAATTCAAGAATAAATGGTAAGAGTTTAAAAAAAGTTTGATTTTGTCAACAGATCCTTTTATTTACAACAAATAAATAATTGTTCACAAAAAAGAATGGAAATTCAAATTTTGGAAATGAAACATTTTAAATTTTCTATAAAAAAAATAATACAAAAAATGTCTTAACTCAAGACATGATCTTTTCTATGATTAATTAAATTTAATATCAATACATACTTCCCCTAAAATTACATTATAACTTTAAAGTAAGACAAAATATAAAACATTATAAATTTAATCACTGTGTGTTATATTACTATAACACACCGTATTTTGAAACCTTATTTTGAAAATAATTTTATTTTTTTCATTATTCTGGTTTAAGCTATGTCATGGGAGTTGAATGAGAAATTAACAGCTTAGAGGACTGTAAAATTGAAATATGCATTAATGAATATTTACTGCATTCTCTAGAACAATCTAATAAGACCTCTATTAAAGAAAATTTATAATAAATGAAGTTATTATTCTACTGTAATGAAACAAAGACAGATAATGAGATATGTTTTCAAACTGTCTACACTGCTTTTAATATAAGTTGTCATAAAAATAAAATTAATTTTAATAAATTTAACCTCTTAAATCTCCTTAAGGAGTGTCACTTAAAATAATGTGACATGGAGTCATTAATTAAATAATTAGATGATTACATTGGCAGTAAAAAAGTTCATCGAATTTTAGTTCAACTCTATTTAAACAATTTGCTTCTATACCAACAGGTTCAAGGACACACACGGTTGCTTGTTTTGAATGCAAACAGAGAACCAAAGAAGGATTAAGATCCATCCTGAAAGGGCTATACTACTTAATAACTAAAAGTTATTTTTCAGTTAAATCAAATTGCTATCCATTAAATTATGAGTGTGAAATCATTTAGACTTATTGCGATTATTTTGAAGCTTTAGGATTTTAGTCTACATGTTCTAAAAACTGCAATATTTGGGCATATTTGCATATTTATATATAATGCCTCGTTCATTTGAATTTCTTGTCATAAATGGATGAGAAAGGAAGAAGAAAATAAACAAGAAATAAATGAAAATAAAGTAAAAAATATACTCATAATCAACTTTTACTATAATTATTTTGGTTCAATTATCATAATACATCTAACATGCCAATAAATTAGAGTATTGCTTAAGGATGTAAATGTTTAACAAATACCAGAAGACAAAGAGCAGTTTGGCACTTGTTATTGAGCCCTTTGTAGAACCGTGCATTTTTAATAGTAGAGATATGTAGCTGCCCTCTGGCTTCTTTTAAAACATTATGAGAATATACTGTTATTTTATCATCAAAGACAGTGTTGCAATGATAAAATATGTACTCAGCTTTATTTGAAGGACAATTCAACCAAGATTTTAAAGGAACTAAATTAAAAGTGAAATATCTCATTTTTTCTTGTAATTTTCTCTTATTTATTAGATAAAAAAGATAAATATAATAAACAACTTCAATACACAATAGTAGAAGACGCATCGTTTAATTAAAAATCAAGAAATTAAACAATACTTATTGGACACTTTTGTTTTTACTAATAATTCAAGTACCTCAATAGCAAGTGCTGGTGAGGATACTGGTATATCTTCAAAAAAAAATTGTTTTTTCTTAATTTATATACCACTACCTAGAAAATCTAGGAGCTCTATTAAGAGATAATAATGGTTAAGTGGTGTTCCATAAAATTACTATGTAGGACAGAAAATTCACTACACTTCTCAGTGGCTGAGCTGTATGAGGCACTTATTTTATTACTTATGATGTAATAATGATATGATACTAACATAATGTATTTTTTTTTATTTATCTAGCACTCCTGATGAGATGTCAACAGGATGCAAAGCTACTTGGGCAATAAATCGATTTTATAAGTCTTTGGGACTTATCCATTATCTTGAACAGCATTCCAGTCTAGTAGAATTGCAAGACTAATAAGAAAAAATAGAGCATTCAGAAAAGATGAGCAACGAGTAGATAAATCTTTAAAATTGAAAATTAAGTTAATGTTTTGAAGATACACTAGGGATCTTGCCCGCATGTGATAAGCCTTTATTCTCTATGGGCTTTTTTTTTTTTTTCCATTCGGGCTGCTTGATTCTCTTGTATTGAGACACGCTATATAAACTATATTTTTATGTTATTGTAGTTTTGAAATGTAATATATGCAAGAAGAAACAAAATATTTAAAGCTAACCATATAAAAGAGTGATTAGGAACCAATAGTTACCTTTTTTTATAATTTAATCAATAAAAAGGTAATTGTACACCTCTCAAACTAATATAATCAATTCTAGATATAACTAACAAAGATACAAAAAATAAACCCTAATTTAGATCACATAAAACAGATCTATAATTCATTTTTAATTGCAAAACTCTATCCACAAGAATCGATGGCTGGGCTCTAATTACAAATAAAAATAAAAATTGTATATTGGTACATGGATGTTTGAGTGTGTGTGTGTGTGTGTGTGTGTGTTAAATAGGTGTGTGCATTTTTCCTATTATGCCATTCAAAAATGTGTCATTGTACATCATTTAATGCAAACTATAGAATTATTGTCTGAATATATATAGAAGTATTAAGAAAAAAAATAAATATACAATAATCCTAAATAAACCTTTTATATGGTCCATTATTGGAGGGTAAAGAGAGAAGGAATTTCACTTTCCACATATGGCTTAGTTTTGAAATTTTAAATGTTATTAAGCACCTTGTATGATAGAAATTGTACTACTCTTAAAGGTATTACAATCTTAAGGATATAGCAGATACACTAACATTTACATAAATATTTCACTATTAAAGAACAAGTAAATATTCTTATTTCCTCTTGGGAAACATGTTTAAGTGATAAAAAACACGTTTTTATAAAATCAACAATAAGTCAGACTTGTGGGCTACAAACAAAAGTGATAGATGAAATAGATAGAGAGAGACTTGTACTAGTGTTCTAAGTTTAGAGGCATTGTATGGCCAAAAGAATATATCTACAGTTTTTTCTAGTAAATTAAAATACCAAAATTGTTTTATATTTTGAAAACATCAATACTGTTGGATGATTTTTAAATGGGGTATGGAATATATACAAATTAATTGTTTGATGAAGTTAATAGCTACTCATAGCTAGTGGATCATAATCCACTTTCTAATTCTTAACCTATAAAAAAGTGAAAGATTCACAATATTAAAGTTAGCATTCGAACACCAATAAATAAATACAAAAATAAATAAGTACATTGTTAAAACAGTGTATGGAGAGCGAAGGTATGCAACATACTTATAGATAGATAGAGAGGACATGCAGTCACAATTACATACCTTGTTTGCGGCATTATAAGCCAAAGTACAGCACTCATTTATAAAAGAAAATAGGCTACACAAAAAGCTAATTATTAAGACATATAATTGTTTTTCCAAATATTCATTAGGAGATTTCAACCATCACACCAGCCACCGATGTTTAAACTCTCACAGAAACATAACTAAACTACAAAAGTAGATAAATATACTAAAAGACAAAATTCTCACAATTTTACAAATAAAATACTGTAAATTTGTATCAATTTGAAACTAATTATGACAAAAAGAGGAACTAAAAAAGTGGTATACTACTATGATAGTTTTGATTACATGTAGGCCCACAGGATTTCATGACAAAGAGTCAACAAATGAACTATTTTTTAAAAGACCAACACTGCTCTCTGACATAGGTAGTTTAACAACATTCTCAGTTGTTTTCTTCAATGGAGTAACCTTTATCTTAGGAATGAAACCATCCTTCAAATTCTGAAGAAAAAAAAAATCCATATTAGTGATATCACGGAAATGTTTTCAATGCTTTTTACATTTTTTAAAGAATAGCCATATTAACAAAACGTAAATGCTATTAAAGATGGCTAGTGTCACAAAGAGAAATATTATATAGTCAGCCCATTATAACCTATAGAGTGATTTACGAATTAAAGACTTTTTTTTTCATCCTTCTCACTTTAGGAAGGACTTATCCAGAAGAAAAAAATTTTCCACCCATAGGTCATCTTTAGAGAGTTTAAATCATTTCAAAGTTAATATGATTCTGCTAGCCAGGCATAAAAGATGATTGCGAGAGATATTAAATTGTGAGCATCTCGTGGCCAAAGAATCATTAGATAAAAAAAAAAAAAAAAAAGCTCCAATGAAACTATCTGCCTCAGGTTTCCTTTTTAAACAGGTAGCTCTGGAGATATTTAACCCATTTTGCAAATGATCAATTTCTTCTGATGGCTTCAGATTAATTTAGGGATAAAGGCTAATAATAAGTGTTTGAAAACTATGACCAGTGTTTTTTTTTCAACAATATATGTTGTTATTAATGAAATAAAATCCTAAAAAGCAAGTTCAGGACTGGTTTAATCATTGAATTTCCAAGTTTCAGGAAATTTACAGAATGTAAACTTTTTCATACCACTCCCAAACAGATGGCTCAATAGCAAAATTTAATCAGGCTTCTGTTGTTTTCCCATACATATAATTTTATTTTCAACAGTAATAATGGTATCAAGAGACAAATCCTCACTTAACACTGCTAATGATAGTTGCTTTAAGGTATCTGTTTCTTAGCAAATAAAATTAGGAGCCAATGTTTGTGGCATCTGTAGTTTTGTAGATAATGTTCTATAGTTGGCTATCTTTGTTGCCATTTGACCTCTTTTATTTGATTATATTCAAGCTAAATGAACATTTTTCTTTATCTTTGAGTCACCTGTCTCTTTTGAAGTGTGGGTTCAGAGCCCATCACTGTCATGAATATAATAAACTGGTCAAAAATTACTCATGACTTTTTTACTTTTTAGTTTATTTATGCAAGTGAAACTCTTTTTTCTATGCCATTTTTCTGTCCATCTTCTTGGCAACACTAACCTACATATTAACTACTCACTCTATGCCATGTAGCTAACCAATTTCTTTATAAACATATCGAGAACTAAAAAAAAAAGCATTCAGAATTATTATCTAGCAGACTTTTTTCATTCATGGTAATGCTCTTGAAAGGATGTTTTTAAAAAAAAAGATAGCAGGCAAATATGTACAAAACCAAATGTTTACTTACCTCCAGGAGTGATCCTGGAGAACACAGAACATAATAAACTGCATATCCAGGAATCCAGAGCATTGACATTAAGCTGATTGATATGCCTATGCCTTCAGCCCAAGTTGGGTATTCATAAGTACCATATTTTGCTGGAACATATTGGCACACATAAAAGATGAAGATGCCCTGAAATAAAATTACCACCCTGAATATTTTTGTAAACTGGTTCATATTTTTTCTAAACTAAACTAATAAGGATATAATTACAAAGAAAAACAGTCATGGGCACTTTGTGACATTGTTCTTCACTTGGAATCAAAGAGCCTCAATATTTCTTTAAGAACATACATAACACTTGATAGTTCTTAAGCATCATACTTCATAAAACTTGAGCATCAATAAAAATTCATTTAGTTTTATTAAAAACTAAATAATTAAATACTTCAATTGAAATATTCAATGTAATTACGAATAATTAAAACAATATAATTAATATGAGTAAAATATAAATTATTAATATTATTTATTAACGCCCAATTTTTCCTACTGTGGGGTTACCTACAGGTTGCCACTCTTTTATTGCCAGGGTGGAACTAAGGATTTTATTTAATGAGTCCATATCTAAATAAATTCCTATTGCCCAGGGGGGAATTGAACTCACCGCTCTAGGTTTACCATGTGTGTTAACTCACATGGCTAACCTGAGTCCCAAAAAAAATAGAAATTAGAAATTGCAATAAAAATAAATTAAAGTTCTATTTTTTGATATGTATTATTGCCCACCTTATGCCATTGCTAATTAAGATGGGCTATTGACAGATTACGAACCTTTTCTGTCACGGATGGGACTAGAGGAATTTATTGAGTGAGATGCATGATGGAATTATGCTCGTGTCTCTAGGTTTATGAAGTGAATTAAAACTATCACCATAGTTCTATTCAAAATAAACAAATATTTTTTTTAGTTATTACAAAAATTAAAAATATGTATGTTCTTAAAAATATTTATAATATTTTACTTGAACAGCTGAGTTCCTATTTTGCATTACATAATTTGTTTTTAATTTATTAATAATGAATGCATTTAAGATTTATATTAAAATAGCGGTCCTAATAGACGTTGTCATGCATGATATTTCAAGCGATTAGGATATTAAATTTAATAATATTGTTTAAAACAAAAAATACTTTTAATAACACAAAAAAACAACTTTTTTGCCTAAAAACAATAGAAAATGAAATATCGCAAATTTATTATTCAGGCCTCCCTTATAACCCCCACTCCCTTTCGAACCTAAAAAATTAAATATAGATAATAATCATGGAAGAATTAATGCTAATTTACATATAGAGTTTTGTTAAGTTTTGGTTCAACAATAAAATTGTTGGCTCCCACTTTAATTTTTTAGTGTATATCTCATTTATACTTTGTTATAAAGCAAAAGTGAATATAACAAAAGTTACTCTAAATAACAACATAAACAACTTTTATCCTGTGCATATTTGCCGAAAAACCAATAGGAAACAAAATATCGCTACTTTTAATTTTAGGCCTCCCCTACTACCCCCACTCCTGCTCCATCTTGCTGGCTGGTTTGTGAATCTAAACCATTCAGGGCATCACCCAAATGAATACAAAAAAATTCATTCAAATCGGTTGGCCGTTTAGGAGGAGTTCAGTGACACACACACGTACAGTAGAATTGTATATATAAAGATAATTTTTTTTTTAAACCAATTGCTTAATGGCAATCAATTTCATAACTTTAAAATACTAAAAGTTTAGAAACGAGTGCCTCTATTAAGAAGTACAAAAAAAGGATATTCCTTGAAAAACAATGCTATTCACTTATTGTATTTTTTTTTGGAGGGAAGGGTTCTGTACTACTACCAATTTTTTAATCTGTTCATGATTCTAACATAAATAGCAGCCAGATGTGAAGGATGAATATACTTACAAACATGACAGCAGGAGAAAGGTAAACCCAACAGAAATACCAAAACTTGCTTGGGCGCATTCCCATCATTTTTTCTATGCAGTCAGTGACTTTATCTGCTCCAAATACCCAAGATATGGCTACAGTCTGGAAGAAGCAAACCCACAGCAGACACATTCCTGATGCTGAATAGTAATCCATTAATTGGAATATGTAAATTCCACCCTGTAAAAATAAATATTTCTTTTGAATAGGTTAATTTATATACGTTTCTTTGTTTTGATAAAGATGGGCCTTGGCTATACTTTGTTAACTAGTATAAAAATCTTTGGCTCAAGAGCCAAGAAGATTTGAGGATCAGAGACACACATCCTTTGGTAAGAAGTCAAGTGGTCCGCTTTATATTTCCTGGAATATGTCCTTGCCTGTGTTATAAATTAGTATCTGTATCATAGGCTTAGAGAAATTTCAAATTTTTGAAAAGATAACTTTCATTTTTATATAGCAAACTTGAATATTAAGTTTGGATGTGATCAAATAAAAGTTTTTATTATACACACAGGATGTCCCAAATAACTTGCCCCCCCCCCAATGAAACATGTAGAGATTTGAGAATGATGACATGAAAATTTCCAGGTTTTAGTTATAAAATTTGAAATTAAAGGCTGTGGTATAGCTGATGCAATCTTCTCAAAGTCTTGTCCCGTGAGCCTATCCCTGAATTCACATTAGCAATGGGTATATTTTATAAAGTATTCTAATAGAAAATGAAATTCTAGAACTAATTTATATCAGACCATTTTCTGATTTTTTTTTTTTTGTTTTTTATAAATGTTGAAACTGTTTTCCAAGTACACTGATGCCTTTAACTATTTGGGACCCAAAATCTCACTGACTACAGAATACTTTATCACTCTTATCCAGAAGTGATAATCCATTTCAAAAAGATTGAGCCAACAGGGTGGCCAGTCTTCCTTCAGTCCCAGCCAATACTTATTCTTGGGAATAATTCCTTGGTTCTATCCCAAGCTGAGAGAAGTAAGCTGGACAGTCATCTAACTTCTACCACATTACTTTTTTCTGGGCCAGTGAGATTTCTTCTAATAATTCTGGGAGAGTTTCCTGGATAAATTGGCATAAATCTCTCTATTGAAAGGGTTTGGGAAAATAAAGCCCGATTACATGCCTTCAATAAACTATGTACAATATGTTGATGGAAATAATTTGCTGTAGGTATACTACCTTCAATAAGTGTGGATTTGTTTTATTCCAGTATTGGAAATTATATCGGTTCCTGGCTCTTATGCTGTAAAATGTTAGCTGCTCAAAGCATATTGCCGAAAAATGGGTTGTAGTATATATATATATATATATATATATATATATATATATATATATATATATATATATATATACACAATTTGGTGGCTATTACAATAAAATTTTGAAATATGAAATCATGAAGACAAGTTCAATAGCTATCTTCTAATAAGAAGATAATCTTTAAAATATGTGTAAAGGATATTTATGTTTAATGTGAAAATATATGAAGAACTTTTATGAAAATTCCAGAGCTATATAATAGATTAGAATACGTATAATTACCTTAGTCACCATTGGAATGCCTAGAATAAACAAAACCATGCAGACGAACATTGTGAATTCTCTCCGGTGAGGTCTTAGTTGCTTAGGCCAGTTATCCACCATACCGGTTATAAACGACTCAACTAGGCAAAACTCACTGTCAATACCAAGCGTCTGAAAATAATTAATCATTTGTGCCAGTTAGTGTCTTATTCTTTACTATAAATAGCTGATTTCCCTTAAGGGAAATCTCCTAAAATTAGCTCATAATTCTCTTGTGACATTTATCTCTTTGGAATAGGAGAGTGGAAATCAATACTGGCAGGAACAATAAAATGCATTATCCTTCACATTAAATCTGTATTCGGTTGGAATTAGTTATTAACTAAAAATTAAAAATGTTAACTGAATCTACTAGGAACCACAAACAATTTGGACCCTTAAAACTGAATCTATTACTTTTCAGCAGTTAAATTATATTTTGCTTCGCCTTATTCGACCATACTTCTAAATGATATGGAGATTAAACTACCTTTTGGTCTTGAAAAATCTATTTATTTTTTACAGAACACATTATTTCCCCCTGTGCATTGTTAGTGCTCTTAAAATAAAATAATTATCTAAATATTTACCTTTTCTGTTGTCAAATACATTATTAAAAAAAAAAAAGAAATAATTTAGGATTTACCCAAGTTATAGTTTAAGTTAGTTATTCTTTTTTTAACAGGTTGCTTGACAAATTAATAATCATTAATGCTTTTTAAAAATTTATTTCTTAAAACAGTTTCTTGAAGTAAGTCAAAAATATGTACGGCTTATTATTGAGTAAATTAAGCTATAGAAAATCAAAACCAAAACTCATTCCAGTGATTGCTCGTGAGATCAAAACATTGAATAGAAGCACTCTTATTGAAAATTTAATTTTATAAAGTGACAGGCTTTTTTAAAACATATTTATAAGCTATCAGATTATGTTGTTTAAACTTTTGTGCCAGAACATTCCAGGTATTCTAGAAATGTTAAAAAGGAAATATTTTGTACTAAAAAAATAATACATAATATAAACAAAATCCTTTTATCTAAATTAATTTTTAATTGAAAAGGTAAAAGAAAAGAATAATTAAACTCTTACAATGAGCATGAGAAAAAATATTCCGGCCCAGAGTGGTGCCCAAGGCAGTTTTAAAACAACTTCTGGATACGTGAGGAATACAAGGCCTGGACCACTTGTAACTACAGAGTCAACAGAAACATTTTGCTCCAGAGATATATTGCCGAGGATAGCAAATGTCATACATCCTGCAAGAATACTTGTCAATGTGTTCACAATACATGTAATAACAGCATCCCTAGAAAATAAAAATAATAATAAAAATTAAAAACATGAATTTAAACATACAACTGCTAAAAATCAGTCCAGCACTAAATATTGACATTGAAATAGCCTGTTTTGATTTAATAAAAAATATTCTTAGAAACCCACTCAATTATAAAGTAATATGAATGTAGAATGATTCAGTCATATAAATGATGAACATGTATATAATCCTGTTATACCTGTAGCAATTGTGATTGAATTCATTGTATGAGCCAAGTGCAGGGAGTGCTCCAGTTCCAATGCTGTAGGCAAAAAATATTTGTGATGCACCATCAATCCATGGACCTGGACCTAAAAGCTCTGACCAGCGTGGAGTAATATAGTACATAAGTCCAATACCTGCACCTGGTAATGTCAAAGCTCTAGCAGCAAGCACAATCAGAATCACATATGGAAACAGTGCAGTGAACCAAACAAGCTAGAATGTAATAGATAATTCAATTTAATGTACTTCCCAACCCTTGAACCCATTATGTATTTTTTAAATAAATGAAAAATACCTTTCCACTTTGATTGATACCTCTGCAAATAACCAGATAAACCATTAACCAACCAAAGAGAAGGCATGCAAAAAGTTCCCATCTCATTCCACCTACATCCAAAATTCCTGAAGACATTCCAAGCATACGGTGTCTGTAATATTTTAAGAATCATATTTTTATTAATTTGCATATTGATTCTAAAATAATGAAATTGGCTAAGTTGGTTTGTTATATAGTGTTGTTGTCAATGTATCTACTGGCTATGTGTGCTCAAGTCCTTCTTGAGGGAAAAATTAACCCTTTCATTGCGCAAAGCCACTATAGTTAGGGTTTAAGGAGAGGTACATAAGTGCATACAATGACCTCCCATTCCCTTGCGTTTATTCATCATCTTATCAGAAAGGATGTAGGAACCTCACTCAAGGCCTAAGTTGTTGGAAAGCCACACCTCATTGGCTAGCATTAATTGGATATAATGATTATCACAATCCAGTGTGAGTAAGCAACTACAACTCATCTTATCTCACTGCTGTGGTTTCATTGAAAATTTGACCAACCAGGAAGAATTTTGATTAATTATATTGGCAATTTTACAGGAAATAAAAGTTATATCCAATCTTTATTAATTATATTCCAAAGTTAAAAGTAATATAAGATGAATAGAATCATGAATGCTAAATTGAGGGGTACTGTTGAGAAATTTGTTGATGCCTATTTTTTTTTTTTTTTGGATTGTATTTTAGATAAAAGACTTAAAATCATTGTCCTTTGACAGTTGTCAATGTACAGAAAACTTTCGGGAACAATACATTGAGACTTAAAGCCAACAGATTATAGTTGATTTATATTTAATCTGAAGTGCGACAAACAAAAACTATTTAGTTAAAAGCAATTAAATATTTTTATCTACTAAACTCTTGATTTAAAAATATGCTAGTATAAAAACTAACATACTACAATTTAATATACAATAATTTAACTTATAAAACGTGATTTGGACACCAGATAATATCCTTGAACTCATTAAATTATATAAACAAATGTGTTTGCTGCACTTCAAATAAAATAATTTTTCATTATAAAGTGATGTACAATATCTCCCTTCCAATGCAATGCATAAAAAAAAAAATGCCATAATATATGATTTATAGATCACTTTACTAATAGTCAAAAATACCCTATAAAAATCTTCTGTACCTCTGTAATAGATACAAAGAAATTTGTATTTTTTTATTTTTGTCCCCTCTAAACCTCTCCTCCCACTTAGATTAGTTTGATTTAAAAAGGAGGTGCATAACCACAACAGAAGTAACAGAAGTTTTAGTTGTTTTTGAATTATGCAATGTATACATCAAGACGCCATGTTAAAACTGGTCAAAATTGATAATTCCATTGAAATCTGAAAACTGAAATTTTGTGGGATTAAAATAGTCATTTGTACAATTAAGAAAAAACAATATTTATTTATTTAGATAATCATTGTATTTTAAAGTTGAAAGTGTATTTTCATTTTTACTGCTTGTCGAGAAGTTACAAACCTGTTAATGATTTTTCTTAAAATAATAAAACAAAAAAGTAAATAAATAAACAGCAGTAGCAGAGAATAGTGTGTTGTGATTTTTTGAAATCATAATACACCCTATAGCACCTTTTATTTATTTTTAAATTAAAGTTTGCTATTGGAACATTTTAGCAGTATTTTTGAGTATGGAAAGATCAATAAATGGCTTAAGTATTGTTTTTTTTTAAAAAGTAAAAACAAACAGTATCCATTAAAAATCAGAAGAAAATTATAACTGGATATAATTAGAGTGACCTTCGAATATAACCTATATTCAGTGTTTACCTAGTTTTAAGAAAACATAATATGTACTTACGACCAAAATTCTTCAACAGCAGATGTACTCTGATTAATACTTTCAGAGCTTAATGCAGTACTAGCATTCATTCCAATAACATAACATGAATTAGTGTTCCACCAGTTTCCTACAAATTATATTTGCATTATTTATTAGGAACCAAGTACCAAAGAGAGCATATTGATATTGAGGCACTTGTGTTTTAAATTTACTTATTGATTAATTAATGTGTTTGTGTGTGTGTGTGTGTGTGTGTGTGTGTGTGTGTGTGTGTGTGAGAGAGAGAGAGAGAGAGAGAGAGAGAGAGAGAGAGAGAGAGAGAGAGAGAGAGAGAGAGAGAGAGAGAGAGAGAGAGAGAGAGAGAGAGAGAGAGAGAGAGAGAGAGAGAGAATAAAGCATTGTATAAGTGTAGTGTCAAATAATTTCAGGAAGATTAATTTTAAGTAATACGTTAACTCAATATAACTTGTTAAGTATTCAATATATACCACAATTGCTCCACGGAAGTTCAGGGATGTGTATAAAACTGTTGATGAGGTAAAACAACGTCCATGCTATAATTATACAATAGTAGAGATCAAGAAAGAAGACAATGGTCATTGTAGCATACCCAACACCTGTAAAAAAAAAAATATTAATTTATGTATAAAAAAATAACATAGTACTCTTAGCTTTATTTCTACTGTCCTTTCAGTATATATTTAAACACAATATTTATTTATTTCCAATAATTCCAGGCAAGGATGAAATTTGAGTTACAATTGTCCATTATCTGCTAATATTGAGATGTGATTGATGGTACAATTAAAAAAAATATTTGTTACTTAATTGCTGTTCATCAGAGCCAACTCATTTCTTTGTTTCACTGTGTTGTACAATCTCAATCTTTCAACAGGCCGAAGTCATTAAAGTTTATTATTTTAACAGTTAAAAAAATATTGACTAATGTACTAAATAGATAAGACAAAGTAAGTTGCAGTGACTGCACTGAGGTCGCTACGGTGAAGCTAGGCTGTATCTGTCAGAGATGTTATGTCAATGTGATGTTACATAAAAAAAAAAGATCCTAAAGCCAGCATCCTTGCCAAAAGAGTACAACCCCAATAGCTGATTTCCCTTAAGGGATTCTTTACTCTTTACTCAAATATTTTTATAGAATATACTATTCCTACTCATCGACCACTGATACACTTAGATCATCCATTCATAGAAAGAACCTGATGGTGATTCTATATCTCAAGGAGGACCCAATGATTTTCTTTCTGTATAAATATGGTGAATGATACATTATCCCTATTACTTTAATTTCTAATTCCTAATTAGAATGGACCAAGATAACTTTTCATTTTGGAATGCCATTTATGAATTTGGTTAAATTCCATTTGTTAATGTTGTTAGAAACTTTCTTTAGAATTAATTGTGCATGTTAATAACAAAATAGAACAAGAAATACACTTAGGTATTAACTAGTTTATTTCTAACAATATCTGACTATTAATTCTCCCACAAGATAATGTGGTAGAAAATAAAAATTTGAAGTATGAAGAACAACTTAAATTTTAATTATGGTATTTGAGATTTTATTTAAAAACTGGTGTGAATTGCTTCAATCGAGTGATCCCACATATGATAAATCGATACATTAATTAATGATTGATCCTCCACATTTTGTGTATGAATTGGTAATATATGATAATACCTTGCAATATTGGACACAGTTGACCAACAAATGTACTTCCACCAAGGCCAAGATATTGGCCAATAGCAACTTCTTGGAAGAATAAAGGGATTCCACACAGCACCATTGCAATACCATATGTAACAAGAAATGCTCCTGAAACATAAATAAATCATAAAATTCATAAAGTTCAGCATTTAATAACTCTGCTTTTGTACATATTTCTATTAAACAATGGAAAGAATATTTAAATAAAGGGTTGGAACCGCCAGTATAAATGATACTGTTGGCATACCTGTCGGAGGAGACCGTCGTCACTGGCTGATGGTCGCATCAAAAGCGCTTGCCAGCTGTACTCGACCATCAGCTAGTGATGACGGTCTCCACCGACAGGTATGACAACAATATTTAAATAATTTATTTGTATTAATGGAAAGGATAAAATACAACATGGAACACTAGTCCTTTTAAATCTGAGGCAGAATTTTCGAATCAGCCAGAATCTGAACCCACGACTCTAGGCTGTCTAAACAGTATACTACCCAACTATAAAAAATTCAGCAATGAGTAACAAGAAATTCGATAAATTTCTCTGTGTCCTACTCATTGTACCATGTCACTGGTTCAAAGAGTAGGACGCAGGAGTAGTAAATGGAATGGACATAAAATTCTGTTAGGAACTGTATTTTTGCTATATTTTAGTTTTGCTTAAATATTGAAAAAAATAGTTGAACAAGGTGTGAGTCGAATCTGGGATTCTAGGCTATCTTGGTGAATGTTCTGAGTTACTCAATGTCATGATGAATTATTTCACCTGGGTCTCAGGGAAAATGTTTGAATTAGTCTTCAGATAAATTGGTAACTCATTTGGTTTGGTGAATTGCTAAGTAGATATATGATGGTCCTATTACAAGACAATTTATGATGCAAATTTTTTATTGATATAAAACTTAAATATTTTTTTTAAGCATATGTGAAGTTTAGCTCATGAGCTCTTGGGATTGTTCCTTTTGCTTTTTCTTAAGCCATCTTTTAGCACATACTCTTCCCCTAGTGTAACTATTAAATACTCATGTTATTTGTCATTAGTTTATGATTTATGCTTAGTTTTTTAGGATAAAACAACAGTAAAGTTAGGTGCACTTTAAGCAAGTTAAAATAAGTTTTCAATGTGTACATTGATTCAAATTTGTGGTTGTTGTATAAAAGTTGAGTTCCTCTTTTTGTTTTGTTTTATTTACTGGTCATTTTCTCTACTAGCTTTCAGAGCTGAAGAACATGTGAGGATGATAGTGGTGACTGACTACATATCCCATAGAATTGGTGCAAAATGTTTTGTCAAAAACATGTTAGTTTCAACAATTCAAAACATGTACATTTTAATTTTTGAAATGGCCCATTTAATGATTTATCTTCATTTTCTTCCTCATCTCCAAGTGATTCTTCATGAATTCATAAAAAAAAAAATCTAGCCAGTCAATTTGAATATTTGTATATACATATATATATATATATATATATATATATATATATATATATATATATATATATATATATATATATATGTGTGTGTGTGTGTGTGTGTGTGTATGATTTAGCAAATTAAATTATGAAGTATGGTAGTTCATCTTAACAAGATTAGAACTGTTCAAAAACGTATTCTAGATTAACCCTTCCGTGGTAACATGAAAAGAAATCCCGCCTGTGGTAACGTTGGGTCCAAGAGACCCATGCCATAAAAAATCTTCTAAGTAGGAAATGGTTGTAAATAATTAAAAAAACTTGATGTAATTCATTAACTATTTTAATATGCTAAGTTCTGTTCTCAGAAGGAAAAATTAAAAATAAACAAAAGATATGAAATTTATATAAATGTTTTATTTTGCAAATAGTATACTTAAACATTTAATTAATTAATTATCTTTATTACAATCAGGGCAAATCATATCTGCATGTTTTAGGCATATATATACATAACATTTGGAACAATAATATCTGCTTTTGATGTCATTGCAATAAGCACATCACCCATGCTTGTTTGGTTCAGGCGGCTGCAATTTCGGCGCTGTAGAGCCGCTATACTTTTGAGCAAGGGCCCTGGTACTTTTAATACCTATAATTTAAAAATTACAATTTAACAATAGTATTACTGTAACAATCACTTTTGTTTGGTGGCTAACTGAGAATTATAAATGCAAATAAATATAATACTTACATGATACTCTTCTTCACTCTCCGAATCGTGATCAGAAACTTCACAATAATTAGGATCAGAATCCTCATCATCACTTGATAATAAAATTTCATTCAATGCCATTTCTTCTTCTTCTAACATTTTATGAAGTTTAGTAACGCCTCCTTCTTTATTTAGATCGAAAATTTCCAGTTTTGATGATGAAGCCATTTTAAAAATAAGTCACCTTAGTGGTAACGTCGGGTCTGTGAGACCCTACACACACTTCAATGGGCGATTGCTGATAACTGGTTAGGTGTAAACAATAAATGAAATCATGCCAGGTTTTGACTGGAGTTCTAAAGAGGCTATATGAGAGATTATAACAATAAGACAATTTTTAAGGTTGTAATTATGACGAAAAAGGAAATTATGGGTTGGTGGGACCCAACGTTACCACTGGAAGGTTAAAGGTGGAATTTAGTTGGAACGATAAACAAACAAGACAATAAGCACATAATAAAAGTTTCAAAAATGAATATTAATTCAGTACACATTAAAAATGTTCATGCTAAATTGGTAAATAAGAATATCAAAATTCTGTTAAAGAATGTTTTTTTAACTGCCTTCAAATATCAGCTCTGCATATACATTTACAATAATTATAGTATGTTAATGTCATTGTTCTCTAGAATTGAGGGATGATTTTAAACTTCTGGATTATTTACTTATTATAATATAAATTAATTTATTCTTCTGGGAATTTATAAATTCTGTGCATTATTCCCATTCTAGCTTTGTATACATTTATATATTTACTCAATATTTCTTTCCTATTCATTGGTGTTAATCTGCATCATCAATGGTTATTTGCTGTATCAAAAACTTATTGAAGAATAGGTTTAATTTTAAAGTATATTAAACATTTAAAGTACAGAAACTCTATTTGTAATTTTAATACTACAAAAGACATATCAGTTTTATAAGAGTTTCATTTCATAGTTTAATATTATAAATTTGTCAGCAAATAAATGTCATTGCCACTTAAAATAAGTGTATTAGCAAGCTGGAGTTATGAATAATATATTCAATATTTGGGTGAAGGAAACACTCAGAGCAATGTGAAATTACTAGCTAATGGTATTGCTTGATGTGAAAATGTTTTCTTGGTGGATAGCATGTGTGCATTGATCACTAAATACATTAATACTGATCTGGAAACTATTTCAACATCAGCCTTGCACTTTATGTTGTAGTAATGACCAAGCTATTTTATATGGCTTCGTCTTTCAGATTGTTGGCTTCAGATAAATTCAACAATAAATCAGATATAGAAAAAATAGAACGTGGAAATTCTTATGAGAGGAAGGTTATTACTATTCAATAAATTTACATGCAGATCAGGAATGAATAGCTGATGGAAAAGAATCATGATTTTTATAAAGGGACTTTAATTTGAAATGAGGAGAATTTATAATTACTGTTAATATTAAATTAATATATTAGGCAGAATAGAATGATATAAATAGAATAATGGCTAGTAAGTAATGAATGTTCCTTAAATATAATTCAATGTTGAACAATTAAAAGATGAATCAGCATAATAATAATTAACAACAATTTTTTATGGATGTCAACCATTAACACTATTCAATATCTTCATTCCTTTACGATACTGTAGGGTTTTTTTTAATATCTTTCCAGTATTAATTTTAAACTCATCTGAGAGATTTATAATAATCTCATTTATGCAAAACTCACAGTAGAAAATTGTTCCTCCAAACATCAGTTTCCATATTAGTTAGTATAAAATTAATTATAAATATATTCACACATGTAATTTTGTAGCTAATAAACAAATAATGAGCAATTCCATTGCAGAGAAAAAACTGAATAAGGAGTTGCTGATATAAATTTATTTGAAACATTTAAACTTCACTGTGTATCCTTCTTTTAAAGAAGTGTAGAACGGGTACCACATATGTGAACCCTAAGAGCTCAGTCCAGGAATAGCAAAGAGACTAATCTAAGCTATGTTGAAAAAGGAAGTAGCATTCCTGTAAAAGAATTTAACTTGATGAAACTATTTCTTCCAAGTTTAAAATAAAATTTCCTCAATATCAGCCTACAAGATTGCTTGTGGAAATTATTTGTTATTCAAATTTCAAATAACATACAACTCTTATAGCAGGCAGCTACTTATTGTTAATAGCAAAAAAATAATTTATATTGGGTGTTTAAACAAAAAAAATAATGGGGCTTTACTCACCACCTCCATTCTTATAGCAGAGATACGGGAACCTCCAGACATTCCCGAGGCCAACTGAGAGGGATATGCATGAAAAGAGAAAATCAAGTTTGTTTGTCCAACCACCCCTTTCCCTTCTCTCGTCCACCACCTCTGCCACTTCTCCTCCAGCTTCCCAAATTGAACTGGCCATTTTATACTGTTAAATACATATAATAATTAACACAAGGCACATATAATAAATCTTAGTTGCTTAGAATTTTATGAATCAAATATTATTTAAATTAGGATAATTTGAGGCAGCCAATATCTTTTTAATTGGTATACTAGCTAAGTTACCCAGCTTCGCCCGGGAAGTCACTTGAGGATGAATGATGATGGTATTTTTTTTTGGGCTTTTCTTTGTACAATACTTTCACATTTTCCTGACTCAATGCTTAGGATGTACACCCGAGTTCGGCGTGCTAGGGATATGTAATAATGAAAGTATTTGTTTTGTAATTTATTCTACAAAATACACAATATTTTTATATTGCCTGATTCCCATGCATGTATCTTTTTTATATATATAACATAATCATAGATTATTGTATTAACCATATCATTCATAACCATAGAAAGAGTTCTGCATTACGAACAATCTATGAATAAACGTCTATTTCATCAAAAGTAGTCCAAAGCACAACTTGGATGGCAGCTGTTTTATACGTATTAATCGCTATTAAAAATACTCTTTTGTATGTTTGGAAAGTGAACAAATTATAAAATTGTTGACTCCCACTATAGTTTTTAGCGTATAGCTTATTTATACTTCGGTATACAACAAAAGTGTATATAACAAAAGTTACTCTAAATAACAAAATAAACAACTTTTGTCATGTGAATATTTGCCGAAAAACCAATAAGAAACGAAATATAGCTATTTTTAATTTCATGCCTCCCTTATAACCCCCACTCCTGTTTGTCTCAGAGAATAGTAATATAGCCTAAAACCTAAGTTGGGTTAGTAGTAATATACTTACCAAGTTTCATAAAATTCGGTTCAGCTGTTTACGATTCTATAAAGGAGATACAGACAAACATTTATTTTGATATATCTATATATATATATATATATATATATATATATATAGATTAGTGTGGTACTCTAATGATTTTACTTGGATTTAATTTTATAAATTGGTCAAGTTTAGGCAAGTAATCATTAAATATTGAAGTATCTATTTTAGTGTAAATATAAGTAACCCATTATATCAAGGGTGCTTGGATTTAATCATTATATATTTTAACCTTGCCTTTGATCAGAGACGATTGAAAAAGAAGAAAAAAAATTATTTTCCTTCCACTGAGAATCCCTTAGAGCGGGCTCAGTTTAAGTTCTTTCCAAGAAAATAAATAATGTAATAAATATTGTTTTCCTGAAACAATTTCAATTTCTGCCCACTAATTACATTTTTATGCAATCATGAAACATTCTGAGAAAGATGTCTTCAGATCCAGTTCGCCCATCGTTTTCAAAATCATGCTATATCAACAACATATTAAACTGAAAACAAACAATGAATGCAGGAGTTTATATATATCTTTATACATATAATTCTACTGTATGTGTGTATAACACTAAACTCCTCCGAAACAGATGAACAGATTTGAATGATTTTTTTTGTATGCGTTTGGGTGACGCCCTGGATGGTTTAGATTCACATATCTGCACGGCAGATGGAGCAGGAGTGGGGGTTGTAAGGGAGGCCTAAACTTAAAAATAGAGATATTTCGTTTCCTATTGCTTTTTCGGCAAATATAAAAGTTGTTTATTTCATTATTTAGAGTAACTTTTGTTATATTCACTTTTGTCGTATAACAATGTAAAAACGAGATATACACTAAAAAATTAAAGTGGGTGCCAACAATTTGATTGGGCACTAATGGCTGAACCGAACTTAACAAAACTCTATCTGTAAATTAGCATTAATTCTTCCATTATTATAAGCTATATTACATTTTTTAGGTTCGAACGGGAGTGGGGGATATAAGGGAGGCCTGAATAAAAAATTCGCAATATTTCATTTTCTATTTGTTTTTAGGCAAACGTGCACAACAAAAGTAGTTTTTTTTTTGTGTGTGTTATTAAAAATAGCTTTTGTTTTAAACTTAATATTATTAAATTTAATATTCTTATCGCTTGAAATATCATGCAGGACAACGTCTGTTGGGTCCGCTAGTATATATATATCTATATATATATATATATATATATATATATATATATATATATATATATATACTAGCTCAGATACCCGGCTTCGCCCGGGAATTCATTTGAGACTGAATGGTGATGGTATTTTTTAGCAGGCTTTAATTGCACAATATTTTGACATTTACCCGTCCCAGTGTTTAGGATTGATACCCGTCTTTGCCGTGGATTTGCTAATAATAGAATTATTTGTTCGATATGGCTTCACAGTCTTCGATATTTTTATATTTCCCGTCTCTTATACATGTAAATGTGGTGAATTTTTATTTCAGGCCTCCCTTTTAACCCCCTTCCCGTTCGAACCTAAAAATTTTAATATAATTTATAATCATGGAAGAATTAATGCTAATTGACATACCGAGTTTTGTTAAGTTCGGTTCAGCTGTTAGTGCCCTCTAAAGTTTTAACGTATAACTCATTTATACTTAGGTATACGACATAAGTGTATATAACACAAGTTACTCCAAATAACAAAATAAACAACTTTTGTTATGTTTATATTTGCGGAAAAACCAATAGGAAACGAAATATCGCTATTTTTAATTTCAGGCTTCCCTTATAACCCCCACTCCTGCCCGTCCATAGAAATGTTGGTATGGCTTATTATAATGTTGACCTCACTGCTAATACACATACCGAGTTTTATTTAGTTTGGTTGAGTCTTTTTTGGCAAATAATATTGTTGGCTCCCGCTATAATTTTTAGCGTATAACGCATTTAAACTTCGGTATACGGCAAAAGTGTATATAACAATAGTTACTCTAAATAACAAAATAAACAACTTTTGTTATGTACATATTTACCGAAAACCAATAGAAAACGAAATATCGCTATTTTTTATTTCAGGCTTCCCTTATAACCCCCACTCCTGTTCGTCTCAGAGAAAATTAATATAGCCTAAAGTCTAAGTTGGGTTAGTAGTAATATACATACCAAGTTTCATAAAATTCGGTTCAGCCGTTTATGCGTGAAAAGGTAACAAACAAACAAACAAACAAACAAACAAACATACACGAAAGAAACAAAATGCAGATATGGTGTCTATGACATGTGAAACGAAAAGTTATCGTGAAATTTCGCGAAAAAAATCAATGTACAGACAGAGGTTACAATTTTATATATATATTAGCTGAGATACCCGGCTTCGCTCGGGAATTCATTTGAGGCTGAATGTTGGTGGTACATTTTTGGCAAGGCTTTATTTTGCACAATATTATGACATTTACCCGTTATTTGAGGTACCTGGTAGTTCATATTGAAAAGAAGTGTTGAGAAAATTTCTCTAAATAACAAAACGAATAACTTTTGTTATGTGCATATTTGTTGAAAAAGCAATAGGGAACGAAATATCTCTATTTTTAATTTCAGGCTTCCCCTATAACCCCCACTCCTGCCCGTCCCTAGAAATGTTAGTATGGCTTATTATAAGGAAGGCGTTAGTACTAATTCAAATACCGAGTTTGGTTTAGTTCGGTTGAGTCTTTTGTGCCAAATAAAATTGTGGACTCCCTCTATAGTTTTTAGAGTATAACTCATTTATAATTCCGTATACGGCAAAAGTGAATATAACAAAAGTTACTCTAAATTACACAGTAAACAACTTTTGTTATGTTCATATATGCCGAAAAACCAATAAGAAACGAAATATCGCTATGTTTAATTTCTGGCTTTCCTTATAACCCCCACTCCTGCCCGTCCCTAGAAATGTTGGCATGGCTTGTTATAATGAAAGCGTTAGTGCTAATACACATACTGAGTTTTATTTAGTTTGGTTGATTCTTTTGTGCCATATAAAATAGTTCACTTCCTCTATAGGTTTTAGCGTATATCTCGTTTATAACTCGGTATACGACGAAAGTGTATATAACAAAAGTTACTCTAAATAACAAAATAAACAACTTTTGTTATGTGCATATTTGCCGAAAAACCAATGGGAATCGAAATATCGCTATTTTTAATTTCTAGCTTCCCTTATAACACCCACTCCTGTTCGTCTCAGAGGATATTAATATAGCCTAAAGTCTAAGTTGGGTTAGTAGTAATATACATACCAAGTTTCATAAAATTCGGTTCAGCCGTTTATGCGTGAAAAGGTAACAAACAAACAAACAAACAAACAAATAAACAAACAAACAAACAAACAGACACCAAAGAAACAAAATGCAGTTATGGTGTCTATGACATGTGAAACGAAAAGTTATCGTGAAATTTCGTGAAAAAAATCAATGTACAGACAGAGGTTACAATTTTATATATATATATATATATATATATATATATATATATATATATATATATATATATATATATATATACACACATACATAAAACAAACAACAAGAAGCTACAACCCCCATTAACCCAATGGGGCCCGGAATGAGTTGTTTCCAGTAGACTGGTGTGCCCTCAGAGGGCCGGTGGTCAGTTCACCCTGTCAGCCTTACTGTGGACGGGATCTAAGAGAGTCGTCATCGCGTAGGGCAGTCAGAGGAATATGCTCGGCCCCCTCCCACTGATCAATAAGCACTAAGATTCTATCACGCTCCGGTAGTGTACTCGTAAACTAATGTTCTCCCTTGGCTGGAATCGAACCTGCGCCCATTTTTACCTTCAGCTTACTGATTGTAGTGATAGATGTACCCTAACCCGCACGACGACGGGCGTCCACATTTGAAGATATTTCTAGTGTCTAAAATAATGCCTTTTGTACAACCCCAATAGCAGAATTCCCTTAATGTAAATCTGCAGGTAGGCAGATAGGTTTGATCCCTGCCAATGATACATTTAGATCTTGAGTTCACTATAAGAGTGTTCCAGTGACTGAAACGTGACCGAGTGACACAGGAGTCTAGGGAGTAAACTTACCACTCTTTCACCTTTTCCATATCCTTCCTTTGTGGTACTTATTCTTTGCTATCTCCACATAAGGGTTTTTTTTTTGTATTGTTTTATTTTCTGCTTCAGTAAACCCCCACTTCTACTAATCCAATTTACAATTTGAGTAACTGAGTCACTAATCATCTCATGTTCGGCTTATACAACAATTATATATTGCATGCTTATATTGTTTTATTATTGAATTTGTTTCTTACTAATTGATAAATAAATAATAGGCATTGAGATGAAATCGGATCAATAGTAAGTTCAAAGAACATAATTTATTCATCTTTTTGTGACACACAAAAAAATACCCAAGCAAAACTTCTGAATGTCTAATGAGTGTGCCGATAAATTTGTATTTTTTTATTTTTATTCCCACCCTCTTCTAAACCTCCTTCCCCCTTTTGTCGATTTCATTCAAAATATTACCGGTCGGATTGTAGAATGTTACAGGTCCAATCTTGTTAAACTGTGCTCTACAATGTTTGTTTTATGCTTTACTTCGTAACTCAAGTATTAAGAGATTTATTCATACTTTCTTGTATTCTGCCTTCAGTAACCACCCCCGCCCCTTCTACTCATCGGTTATTTACATATAAATAGAGAATATGTGGTGAGGTAAGATCTCAAGTGTGTTATACCATCAGGTGGGAAATCTGCTTAGTTTACGCAGCTCCTGCGTGACGGACGTTCTGTTTTAGATGTCTGTACGGTAATTTATGTTCTATACACATATGAATGTGTTCATGCGTGTTTGTGTGTGTGGGGGGGTCTTTATTAAGGATATGACAGGTTTTATGTTAAAGGCAGCCTTAAATAATTTAATTTTATAACATAATTAGTCTTAAGAGACATAATTTCATACGGCATTTTTGATATTGTTATGTTTGAAGGTAAAAACTTAAACCTATTGATAACGTTATCAATCCTTCCGTTGCTCCTGTTATCTCAATTTTGTGACAAGAGCAAAATTACGTGGTGCTAACTAATAACCAGTCAGTGAAATTAACTCACATCTGTGTTAATATTTTGTCTTTAATAGCTGAAATCTAATAATAAAATAAATTTTATTATTAACAAATGCCAACCACGGGTATAAACCCTAAACACTGGGATGGGTAAATGTCAAAATAGTGTGCAAAATAAAGCCTTGCCAAAAAAATACCATCACCATTCAGCCTCAAATCAATTCTCGGGCGAAGCCGGGTATCTGAACTAGTATATATATATAGATAGATATATATATATATATATATATATATTGTGAACGGACAACATTTTCGTCATCTACTACATAGGATCGATGGACATTTGAAGAAATGTTTCGAAATTCTCGCCATGAGTACAACATGAACAGCAGATTTCCCACAAAGGGATTTAACAAATATTTTCAAACAATATTTAGCAATTTACCAGGTTCGCAGAAGCAGGGCGATACATATATTGATATTATGTGTACCCTATATATATATATATATATATATATATATATATATATATATATATATATATATATATATATATATATATATATATATATATATATATATCTATATATATATAAAATTGTAACCTCTGTCTGTACATTGATTTTTTTCGCGAAATTTCACGATAACTTTTCGTTTCACATGTCATAGACACCATAACTGCATTTTGTTTCTTTCGTGTATCTTTGTTTTTTTGTTTGTTTGTTTGTTACCTTTTCACGCATAAACGGCTAAACCGAATTTTATGAAACTTGGTATGTATATTACTACTAACCCAACTTAGACTTTAGGCTATATTAATATTCTCTGAGACGAACAGGAGTGGGGGTTATAAGGGAAGCCTGAAATTAAAAATAGCGATATTTCGATTCCTATTGGTTTTTCGGCAAATATAAACATAACAAAAGTTGTTTATTTTGTTATTTAGAGTAACTTTTGTTATATACACTTTTTCGTATACTGAATTATAAACGAGATATACGCAAAAACCTATAACGAATGTGAACAATTTTATTTTAGACGAAAGACCCAACCGAAATGAATAAAACTTGGTATGTGTATTACCACTAACGCTTTCATTATAATAAGCCATACTAACATTTCTAGGGACGGGCAGGAGTGGGGGTTGTAAGGGAGGCCTGAATTTAAAATAGCGGTATTTCGTTTTCTATTCGTTTTTCGGCAAATATGAATCTAACAAAAGTTGTTTATTTTGATATTTAGAGTAACTTTTGTGATATTCATTTTTGACTTTTAACGAAGTATAAACGAGATATATACTATAAACTAAAGCGGGAGTCAACAATTTTATTGGGCGCTAACGATTGAACCGAACTTAACAAAACTCGGTATGTCAATTAGCATTAATTCTCCCATTATTATAAGCTATATTAAAATTTTTAGGTTCGAACGGGAGTGGGAGTTATAAGGGAGGCCTGAAGTAAAAATTCACGATATTTCATTTTCTATTTGTTTTTCGGCAAAGGTGCACATAACAAAAGTTGTTTACTTTGTTATTTAGAGCAACTTTTGTTTCATTCACTTATGTCGTAAAATGAAGTAAATACGGGATATAAGCTAAATCTATAGCGGGAGTCGACGATTTTATTAGTACTTATTTAAGTGTTTTTAATATAGGTATATTATGACAAATGATGTTATGTTTTAGCCTTATCTATTTCGATTATTTAGTACTAAGTATGATTCGGATTAGTGAGATTATAAATCCCCCTCCCCCTTCGCTTCATTTATTTATTTTCCCAAGAAAATAACTTGGAAGTGATTACCACTGAGATCTACTATTATGAATATAACCTTACGTGCTAAACTATGCTTAAACTATATGTGCTCGGATTGGTTTTTGACTGGAAATAAGTTTCATTATAGACGATATTTAATTGTAATAAATACTATCCATGATTATGGTTTGAAGTATTCAAAAAGGTGAGTTAAAAAGTGGCATGGGATAGATTAGGAACACATTTTTATTTATTCTTCAAATATAAAATTTCTCATTTATAAGTCGCCTGCCTGACCCTCACAGCAAAACAATGCGCGCCGACGGGAAGTGTAGTTGTAAACATTGAAGCCTTGCCCAAAAAAATACTATCATCATTCAGCCTTAAATGATTTCCCGAGCGAAGCCGGGTACCTTAGCTAGTATATATATATATATATATATATATATATATATATATATATATATGTATGTATGAATTATCGATTACTCATGAATATAGAAACTCAATATTTATTTTTTTGGAATAAAAAATAGAGTAAACACACATGAAAATCAAAGGAATATCAGAAAAAGTTTTCACTTATAAAATTAAAGATAGGAGGAATATATAATTTTTAATGTTCGGAAATATTCTAGAATAGTAATGTATATTGCGTGGTGAAATGCAATAAAATGGATTTATGCAATAATATCATAAATTCTGTTTTGACTCAAGGACATGATACGTTTGTGGAGATTTGAAATTATAATACCTTTCTTCATGAGTAACTGAGGTACGACTATAATATTACATCACAGGTATCACTATAATATTACTTCATAACTATTAACTTCGATTCATGGATCAATAAAGTAAAATATTTTCTTCATTCCTCTATTGTATCATGAATAACTAGTAATAAACTAATTGTTGCACCTTCTTACGAAAGACGTAAGTGTTTGTTTATAAGGTTTTGTGCGAAATACACAACTTAACATCTACGAATAGTTTTTTCTAAACGTGATCTTCTTAGCTTACACATTTCATTAATATTCTTTCGTGTTCTTCTTTTCTGGAACTTTCTAAATAAAACTAAACAAATTATTTAATATTTCTTTTGGGTTAGTGCAATATTTTTAACATTTTTTTGTACAAATATATGAGTTTTGCTGACATAAATTGCTAAGATTTTTACAGTTAAGTAGTATTAAACCAGTAATTAGAGAATAAGGTATGTAGGAAGTGAAGTACTTAAAGTGAAAATTGGATGAGTTTTAGTGGGGGTATACTAATGTCTAAAACCAAAAATAAATACAAATAATACGGTTATGAAAACATGTAGAGAACAATTGTTCCAGAAAATTAAATTGTCATGAAGATATAATATTTTCCATCCAACTCATAATAACGGTAAACTTCAAATTATTAATTCTAGGCTCTCCTGAACGTCCAGCCCATCCCTTCTCCATTAGCCATTCTCCATTATACTTTTTAGTTAAATGTCAAGAGGAGATGGGTTGATCAAAGAAAAATCATGTAGTTCAGCATGTAATACAATATCTTATATGATGTCGTCACTGAACATATTTGCATATATCGCACAAGTATTCAACTTCAAATAAAAGTTTCACAATGCATCAACTTATTGTTAAAGTGACATCAATAGGAGAGGGAGTTTACTAAAAGCTGAGTACTAAAAAAGAGCGTCACGCAGGTTCTGCGTAAACTAAGCAGATTTCCCACGTGCTGTTATAAGATACATGTGAACTCATCATCTATTTCTATGTAAAAACAGATGAATAAAAGGGTTGTGAGGAGGGGGGGGGGAGGGCTAATGGAGGCTGAAAACAAGAAAGTGCAAATAACTCGCTTAATACTTGAGTTGCGAAAAAATGTATAGAACAACAATTGTAGAGCATTAATCGCTTAACAAGATTGGTTCTATAAAAGTTTCCCATACGACTTATAATAACGGCGATATTTTGAGTTTTCATTATTATCCCCTTTAATCCCCACCCTCCCATTCCATAGCGATTTCATCCATGAACTAATACAGTATTTAGTGTGTAATGACTTATATATCGAGTGTAGTAATAGAAGAAATACATATTTTCGGTTCACGACCTCAGAATCTTAATCGATGACGTCATCTCACAACTTTTTGCATGTATGTATCTCACACAGTAAACGTTTAATGAAAACAATGTTTGGTGTTTTAGCTTGGAATAAAGTCATATTTATTTTTAGCTGGTGAATCAGGTTAATCAGAAACACTTTTTTATGGCTCCTCACAATTTATTTCTTAAAAACGCTTAGCGCTTTCGGGAATTTAATTCCCGTGTTTGTGATTAACCTTGGAATAAAGTGCCTAAGGCATAGCAGCTTATTGCTTATATGACATAAGACGGAGTGGGGATTTAATAAAGGCTGAAAACTAAAAAAATCAAATGTCTCAGTTATTACTAAAGAAAGAGAATAAATGTGTATAATAATATTTATTGTAAATTTTATTTGCAATAAGATTGGTTTTTACAATTTTTCGATCCGACATATAACAACGGGGATATTTCGAATTTTTGAAATTCCCTCTCTAACCCCTCCCACTCTCACTGGTTTGATTTCAGCCATTAATGAACTTGACGTTTAGTTTTGTACTAATCGCTTATATATCGAGTTTGGTTACGATCAAATAAGAATTCTAACAACTTGAGCGGTCATCTAGGCAGAATCGATGGGCGTTTGAGGGAATCTTTCGAATATGTACGATCTCAATAGCTGATTTCCCTTAAGGGAAAACTGCTGAAATGTAAATATCTAGGTTAACATTCGGCATAGAGAATGTATAGAACAACGTTTATATGAAATTGAATTTTCTACAAGATTAGTTATATACAATTTTTTGATGATAATGTATATATTTCTAATTTTCGACTCCCTCTCTCCTCTCTAAACCCCCTCCCATTGACCTATTTCATCCATTAACGGCCATTGATCTTTAGTTGTACATAAAACTTTTAAATATAGATTATGTTAACGATAAAACAAAACACTAGTGTGGTAAGGAACAACAGTGGAAGGTATTTACATTTAGGTATTTTATTGGATGAGCCTTGATCGATGAACAGGAAAAGATGAACAACCTCAAAAGCTGATTTACCTAAAAAGGAGTTCGAGATATTGCTTGAAGACAAAGCTCATAACTATAGATAGTTTTATTATATAATCAGGTACTTCTTTCATATAATCTATTTAAATAAAGCGTTATGTATGGCGCCATTATTTAGAGGGCATTTATCATTATTACATCAAGAAGTTTCTAACAACTTTATAGTACTTCAATGTTCAAAAAACTTCCTGTGAAAGCAATTACAAAAAGACATCTACGCTTTACGCTTCCTCGCCTCCGAGGTTCAAAAGAATAATGCCAAAAAAAAAAAAAATCGACAAGGAAATTGGAAGCATAAAGACATATTAAGAAAATATTTGATCCCTATTGAGTCTGTATTCGCGTCACATCAAAAAGAATAAGTCTTGGAGTAGAGAGATAAAGGCATCGAGAGCTGGCTGACAATGACTCTTGCAGCTGCAATCAAGTCATCATACTCAGTTCGCATGACTTGCCAATCGTATTGTCCTGGAAATCAAATGGCTAAAGATAGGAGAGGGGGTACATGTCAGGATGTAGAGAGGTATATAGTAGAGTAATACTGGAATTCCGGGTACAAAAAGAGACAGGAGAAAAATAAAAGCTCTGGTTAGGAAAGGTCAGGTGGAATTAGGAAATTATAAATAATTTATCTTCACATCAAGGTTTGGATTTCGCAAGTAGCGTGTTTCCGGTTTCAATTCTCGCACTTTGAAACAACTTCAAATGAATATAAATACGCCTGTTTCAGCAAACATCTGCACTCAATGAAAGTCCTACTTCATTAGCCACTTTCATTGATATTATATTTAGAAAAGAAAAATAGCAAGGAGCAATATATTGCCTACAATTTTATACTCATGAAAGTTGGTATTTGAATGTTTTGAAGAAGTAGTTTAATATATACCGGTTGCCAATTATTTCCCCCTAATCGAGAGGGATCTCTTGTCTACAACAAATCATTAATATCCCTTTGTATTAAAGTCAGGTGTCAGGCTTAATTATTAGGCCTTTTTATAGGAAACAAAGGGTCTTATAATTTTTTTTTCAATAATTTTGTTTTTCGGTTGAGGAGGTAGAAATCTACAACTTTGTCTCCATCAACTCATTTTTCTCCTTACTAACTGATTTAGACTCCTGTTGTTTTTACGAATTTAGATCTACAAACCTTGAAAAACCGAGTTTCAAGGTTAATGGTCAGTCTCTGCAAAAGTTTTAGCAAATTTGTTTAGTTTTTAGACTTGAAACTGAAGATTTTTTTCTTGGTCCCGAGCTTTGGTATTGATAAACGAAGGGTAGAATCTTTTACCATGTTATTTCTGCGAAGAGGAATTCACTAATAAAATGCATAAATCGTCATACATTATACGTGGACATAGAGTTAAGAAAGAAAAACACAACATTAAACAAGCAGTGTGATGGAATCTGATTGAGCTAGACGGAATAACGTCTCGGATCCCAGAAATTTATTACAGGGACTAAGGGATTTCATGTAGTAACTTCGTCATTAAATAAATTCCTACTTCACACTTGGGAATCCAACTCACAACCCTAGGCTTACCAAGTTCATTAAGGCCAAAACCTTAACTCACATGATTAACCTGAGGAATTTTTGGCATGTGTATATTTATGGTTTGGCATGTCCTTAGGAAACAAACTATTTTTTCATTATACTAGCACTAACAGGGATTGGTTATACTTCAAACGTTTTGTTAAAATTTGTATTAGTTGTGAAGGAAAATATTGACTCTGTTATCGTTGGAAAGGTGATGTCTCCAAAACTTACTGAATTCATAGAAATATTTAGAAAATGTAAAGGAGAAGAAAGTAATCAGCTATTAAACGGTCCTCGTGAGTTGAACGTTTAGTTAGTCGCACTTTCGGCCGAATAATCATACTGTACAAAAATAGTATTTTCTTTGTAGAGACAAATATACCTTGCTTTAATTCTACGAATTTGCTCCCGCACTTCAAGAAGAATAACCCCGCATTACTACGAGTTCCTTTCTTGAAGCACCCTCAAATATCTGGGACAAACGGAAATCATCTTAGTTGATGACTGCAAATTGACTCATTGTCTTCAATAATTTATTGTCGAGGTCAATGGCAAGAGAAAAAAAAAATAATACTTTCCTCGTGGTATGGCTACTACAGGATCACGTGACTGACCTACTCTCTTCAATAGCAGACTGGATCCGCTTTGAAGCGGTGTATATGCGTATTTGTTTGATGTTGCATTTAGAAATAGTACTACATTCATCAGGGATGTTTAACGTCTTCGCCTAAGGTCAGCACTCTACGTAGAATATAAGATTTGCCTCCTTCCAGTTTAACAATTTATATTTAGTTTTGTCCATTATATTTATTTTGTACATTTGTAAAACTTAGCTTTGTAAAAATTTTAATATTTATTTAATTTTGTAAAATTATATTCTAACATGTTAAAAGATGAATCGCCATTGTAGCGGCATGGTTCTATTTATTTTGTACATTTGTAAAATTTAGCTTTGTAAAAATTTTAATATTTATTTAATTTTGTAAAATTATATTCAAACATGTTAAAAGATGAATCGCCATTGTAGCGGCATCTCAAATAAATAATAATAATAATAAGGTCATCAGTTTGTAGAAAGATTTCCTATATTTCCTCTTTCTTTGTTGGATTTTGTTGAAGGCGGTAGTACAATCAAAAATTATAGCTGTAGTCGCTAATGGCAATTAGCCGTAGTAGCTTAGTGTAGGGGTTTACATATATGAGAAATATATTACAATTATGACTTTTTTTAAATTTTGCAAGAAATAATTCCTTCATTCGTAAATTTGTTTCATCTCGCAGAAATGTTTTGATAGAAACTGAAATGCTAGAGCATTTAAATTACAAAGACTTCCTATGTTTCGTGCTCTTTAAATGGCATAAATATGTGTTTTATAAATCCACTGATAGATGTGCCTCAAGAGTTCAATAAAAGATTCAACTGGTTCCTTTATTTTTTGAACCAAGGAAATGTATTTTCTACTAAGAAAATCTATGATTTAAGGGATTAACGATATGAAAATTATTCATTAATATTAGAGCACAGCTGGTTACAATTAACCAATCATCGTGAAGCTCTCGGCATATAAACTGTTTGATGTTTATTTTTTTCTTTTTTTCAATTCAATGAAGTGCCGTGGCAATTATACTTTCGCAATATGACCGAATAATTTGGATTATTATGCTAAGACCCATTATTCCATCAAGCTGACAGTTATATCAACTATATCCTTTAGTCAATAAGTATGTACAATGTCAATCATCGTAAAGTACCGGGCTACAATAGTGGATGTTCAAATTCAAACTTATTTAAATATATTATATATATTTAATAAAACCAGCCCTTTTAAGAAAATAATTTCCGTTTTAAAACAAATGAAGGGACAGAGAGGAAAAATAGAAATAAAAGTATAATATTATAGTATTTTCTTTCACTGTATATTAACTTAACTACATTTAACATACGGCTATTCTGATATTTTTTGATGATTTCATTCTACCGCTTAATATTATCTTTAGCGTTTTGTTAATTTGTCTCAATATTTTTGTTGTTATATAATGCTTAATATATTAAAATTATGCTTTCTTTTACTTTCTTTTAGTAGTTATTTAAATCTAATCTAATTCTGTTTAAGTCAACAAACGTTTCATTACTCAATATGGAAAAGAAATAAACTTCTAAATGGAAGTTAAGCAAAGTATCCCTTATTCTATAACTAATCATACTTGCACGCGAAGACTAATAGTTTTTTTTAAGAAAACCAGCCGAATCAAAATCACGTATTGAGGTTGTGCTCGTGATGAAGGCTTTAAAAGCATTTCTTCAATGTCCACCATTTCTTCCTAGCACATAATGAAACTGAGGCCTATGCTAATAAATATTATTCCCTATTTCGTAAAATCATTGATCTCAATAATAACAGGATATTACCAATAATGTACCCTTGCAGCCAATAATGTTGCCTGTGAATAGGCTTTACATAAATGACATGCATTAAATAAAAATAAAAAATAGGATATCTCAAACAATATTCATGATGTCGAATGAGATTTTGAGAGAACTATCGCATTCAAATTTTTAGATTTTTTCTTAATACTTCTTAAATAATTATAACACCACCTGAACTAAAAGGTTCACGCTATTGACTGTTTTACAAAGCTGACGTAACTCACATTATTAAACTCTGCTATTGAGAATACCTTCTGAATAGACAAGGTTTATCTGATGAAGAGTAAACACACTTAGTCATATAGATATAATATATCGACAAATTAAGATTATGTACTTCAGTGACACTCCCTCCTCATCTGAAGTTCTAAAATTGTTTTCTTTAGTATAACTGCGTTTCCGATTAGTTTATTCTAATTCTAATAAAAATTCAAATCAATTAAAAGCGTATAATAACGTTGTATTCAATAGTTAGTCCATTCTTGTTATTTATATTACTCGATCATGTTGAAAATTACCTTATTACTCTTCTGATAGTCTTAACAAAGACTAAATACTTTTTTTTTCGGTAATGGAAATATTTATGTTCTTTTAGTGCTTGATGAACTGCCTACACTCCCTAATCGTTGCAGACAAGCGTTTTCTGTGCAAAATAAACATCTTTCTGTCTGTCAAATGCCGTACATACTATACCTATTATTATATTACGAGAAGAGAGAGAGAGAGAGAGAGAGAGAGAGAGAGAGAGAGAGAGAGAGAGATTGAGAGAGAGAGAGAGTGGAGAGAGAGAGAGAGAGAGAGAGAGAGAGAGAGAGAGAGAGAGAGAGAGAGAGAGAGAGAGAGAGAGAGGGAGAGAAAGAGAGAGAGAGAGAGAGAGAGAGAGAGAGAGAGAGAGAGAGAGAGAGAGAGAGAGAGAGAGAGAGAGAGAGAGAGAGAGAGAGAGAGAGAGAGAGAGAGAGAGAGAGAGAGAGAGAGAGAGAGAGAGAGAGAGAGAGAGAGAGAGAGAGAGAGAACTGCTAAACCACAACATACTAACACCGAGTAAAGGGTTGGTACCGCCTGTATAAATGATACTGTTGTCACACCTATCGGTGACGAAGTTCTTTGGTGATATCGACATGCTTAGAGATTATGTCAGGCCATTGATTGCACTTATCAAGTGATTCCAACGACAGGTGTAAGCAAGGGTATCATTTATACTGGCGAAACTATACATTTAATTGAATGTATTATTAGTCATTTTCGTCTTCAGACAACGTTTAGTTCGGAAATGCACGTGAACCAATTATAGGGCATGTAATGTGATTAGACAGAAGCTTAAAACAGTAATACACCTGTTATCACTATACGACCAAAGTAAATATTATTGAACTAGTAATAAACCCGTTATCACTGAACTGCCAAAGTAAATATAATTCAATTAATAATGCACTTACTAGCGGTAAATAACTGAAAAGAATATAATTAATTTAGTAATAGACATGTCATTACTTAACTGCCACTGTGGTTACATTTAATAATACACATGCTACAACTAAATTAGTGAAGAGAATATAATAAAACTAGTAATACAGATGTTTTCATGAAACTGTCGAAGAGAACTTCATTAAACTAGTAATGCATATTTTATCCCTAATTACCTTAGTATATACAATTAAACTAGTAAAACACATGTTATACTTAATTAAGGAAGACGATAAAATTAAAATTGTAATACACATGCTACCAATATACTAAGTCAATATAATTAAGCTACTAAAACAGATGTTTTCATTAAACTGCAGAAGTGAATATAATTAAACTAGTAATGCACATGTTATAATTAATTAAGGAAGACGATATACTTAAATTAGTAATATACATGCTACCACTTACTACGGAAGTCAATATAATTAAACTACTAATACAGATGTTTTCATTATACTGCCGAAGTGAATATCATTAAACTTGTTATACAAATTGTACCAATGAATTACCAAAGTCAATATAATTAAGTTAGTAATGCAGAGGTTTTCATGAAACTGCCGAAGTGAATATCATTAAACTTGTTATACAAATGGTACCAATGAATTACCGAAGTGAATATAATTAAGTTAGTAATACAGAGGTTTTCTAGAAACTGCCGAAGTGAATATCATTAAACTTGTTATACAAATGGTACCAATGAATTATCGAAGTGAATATAATTAAGTTAGTAATGCAGAGGTTTTCATGAAACTGCCGAAGTGAATATCATTAAACTAGTTACATAAATGCTACCAATAAATTACCGAAGTCGATATAATTAAGTTAGTAATACAGAGGTTTTCTAGAAACTGCCGAAGTGAATATCATTAAACTAGTTATATAAATGCTACCAATGAATTACCGAAGTCGATATAATTAAGTTAGTAATACAGAGGTTTTCTAGAAACTGCCGAAGTGAATATCATTAAACTAGTTATATAAATGCTACCAATGAATTACCGAAGTCGATATAATTAAGTTAGTAATACAGAGGTTTTCTAGAAACTGCCGAAGTGAATATCATTAAACTTGTTATACAAATGCTACCACTCAATTACCAAAGTGAAAATTATTAAATTAGTAATACGCATGTTTTCTTTATTCTGTCGACGTGAATATAATTAAACTAGCAGTACACATTTGCTTTTTTATTGTTTTGGTAAACGTTTTTGAATTTAGGCTACAATAGTAAGAATGAATATACAAGAAAAATATGATGAAGGTTAAAGAATGACGTAATCCCTTATTTGGCAAAAGAATACTTTACCTTAAACCGTTTAGCCAAAAATATAAAGGTTAAAAATGACCATCTATTTTGGGTTTTCTAATCTGGCTAGCCTTACAAAATATTCGTTACGACATTCGTCTTGGTATGTTTTACGACATTTGTCTTAATCATTTACTAAATAAATTACCTCTCCTTTCGTAATATTTTATTTTATTTTTCACCCAGGAACCAGTAAATATGGGTAAAAAAAAATTAAATTCACTTTTCCATAAAAAATGTTTTTAATATATCTTAGCAATAGTACTATATATTTGACTACTATTTGTTCCATTTTTTTCATATATGAAATAAAAATCCCCTTATAGAACAAATGAAGCGACAGAGATAAAAAAATAAAAATAAAAGTATAATGGTATAGTATTTTCTTTCATTGTGAATTGACTTATCTTACTTACGGCTGTTCTGACGTTTTTTCGATGTTTTCATTCTATCAGAATTCATTAAATATTGACTGTAGTGTTTTGCTAATTGCTGTCTGCATATATTTGTTGTTGTCTAATGCTTAATAATCATATAATGTTGAGATTTAAAATTATGTTTTCTTTTACTTTCATCTAGCAGTTATCTAAATCTAATCTCATTCTGTTTAAGTCAACAATAAACGTTTCATTACTCAACATGGAAAAGAAAGTAACTTCTTAATGGATGAACCGAGCCAAGTAAAAATTGATCTTATTTAAATAAAAACCATTTATTGCAAATGAAATAGAAGCTATAAACTTAGATTAGGTTTCGAAACTAAACCTTCGAAAATTTCTTGGAATGATGTTGGATAAAATAGTAAATGGTTTGAGCAAATTAAGCAGAGAACAAATAAAAGTAAAACATATTACGTCAGCAAAGTGATTGCCTAGTTTATGATAAATATTACCAGAGGAGTCTGAGTAGTTGTTTAAAAAGTTTAAAAAGCAATCTAAAAATACTGGTAATAAGGAAAGCAAATTCTCCCTATGCAATTACTAGTCACGCTTGTACGTGTAGACTTAATTTTAATTTTCAGGCTGACATTGAAACATATTCAAAGGGACGATAAGTAAAACAATTAATATTTGAATAGTACAAAGACCAAAAAACTGATATGAAGCATACGCCCATGTGTTCTATTCATAATAACAAAGAACAATTGTGTTCCAAAATATTGCATTTAATAAACAGACTTATTCTGGGAATGGATAGTTATCAACACATACTGGCAGCAGGTACAGAAATCAGGCTTAGAAGTCTTCGTAGTTTTTTTTTTTCAGACTTGGTGAAACCTACCCCGAAAGAAGGAATATAAAAAGGGTTTGGATAATTTTATTTAGCTACTTTATCATTTCAACTACTCAAAAGTTCCGCCAAGGAATGCGGGAGCATATTACTCATTTATTGTAAAAACAAAAATAATATACCTACGTGAGTTTATCACATGGACAATGGAAATAACTTATGTATTCAACTCATCAGTTATTATAGGAGTCTCATATTTGAATATGATCCCAAATGATTGTTATTTTCATGTCACCATTTACATAGTTTTAGTGTAATAACAAAGCATAAAGCATGCCATGAATAATTATTACTATTGAGTTATGAGTAGCATAGAGCATGACGAAAACTCCGTTACAGAAGTCTTATTTCGTTTAAATATTATGTAAATAGTCTTTGGGGGTGAAAAAAAGCTCATTTTGGTTTAAAAAATTAAACAAAATCAAAAAAAAATTGTTCTTTTAGAGTTCACATTAATTTAACAAACATAAAATCAATGTCTTTAGTCATTCAACTTTATTTTTTGTTAATATAGATATATTGTCAACATAATTTGGACGATCTATATCTATACTCTATAAGAAAGAGATCTTAATGTTATGTTGAAAATATATATAGCAGTAGCCTGTTGGGCTACGCCTGGACGTGCCTGACCCAAGCAATCTGCCCTGGCGCATATATATATATATATATATATATATTACACTCTTCATACAACTCCAAAATTTCAGCATTGCCTATTGTACGCCTTACCCGTATATGCCACTCTCTTATTGTTACAAATATTTTTCTCAAGGCACTTTTCTCTTAACCCAGTTAGGGTTTCCGGTTTTCCTTAGTCCGAATATACGGTTCACTGTCATATACTACTATTGGTCTGATGACTTATGTCTAAATCAGCATTTTATGGAGAATAATTAAACCCCGTTCCTTAAACGGGGGCCCCCGGTCCCGTTCCCGTTGTTTAAAACCCGTTCCTGGGCAAAGATGTTAAGGAGTGTAATAAAATCATGGTTTTGTTAATAAATATTAAAAAAAAAAATTCAAGCTGTGATTTATATATTAGCTACTTTCTCCTCTTTCCAGAGAAGAAATAAAAATTACTTTCTTGTAAATATATGTAGACTATAACTCTACACTTTCCCAAAAATATCATTTCTGTCCATTCCTACTCAAATAGTCATGAGTTAAGATGGAAATTTGTGAAAGTCTTATTTGCTATGATGGAATATACTTTCCTAAGAAACTTTAAAAGAGTATTGATTTTCGTGTTCACACCAAACCAAAAATAGGGACAAACGCAGAAATGAAGTCAACCTAAAAAAATAATAAAACTTATTTTTCATTTAATACCAATGTACAAGACGAATGCTTATGTATTTTATCGCGAGATCGTCGGTCCCAGTAACAGTAGTTTTACATTTACTAATGGTCCCAAACTAAACGTTTCTTTTATTGATACAGCGGGCATTATGATTGATCATCTGAATTGCTTTAACCTAATGATTGAGCCGGGGCCTCGGCTACTCACTCAATAGCTCAATTTAAATGTTTACTCTCTCGAGTATTGACTCTGAAACAGAGTAATCTTGGAACAACGTGTCGTGCGTACAAACAATATCGGTATCTCAACTCAATCACTCACATTATATTACACTGATTATAAACCAACTGAAAGTCGTATAGAAGCATGTTATGACATTTAAGAACTTTCTTACAACAGGATCTACGAATTTTGAACGAATAAACAATTTTTATTGTTGAGGAATTTGTTTCATAGGAATAACAATTACATAAGGGGGCACGAAGCATGTAGGTAAATTATTGGATATCAAAAATGATATAGTTACTTTTATTTTTCTTTAGTATATTCTATGATAACGATATAATGATTTAAATGATTTTGTGGACCCCAAATTAAGCAACTATAATCCGGCATAGGTAACATTGGAAATTGGGCGAAAATAGCGAGCCACAGATGATGACTGATTATGACACACTATAGAGAATCACTTTATTGTAAAAATGTTTATACAGTTTGTGGGGCTGCTCAATTACATTGAGATGCTGAAGCACACATCAACTTAGTCAATCCCTAGGACAACAGTAAAACAATACATATTGTATTTAGTCAGTTCAATAACTAAAATATTAACTAAAATAAACACAGTCAGGAACCTAAAAGGTGAATGTCACTAGATATAAAATTAGAATATATATATATATATACATATATATACTAGCTCAGATACCCGGCTTCGCCCGGGAATTCATTTGAGGCTGGATGGTGATGGTATTTTTTTGGCATGGCTTTACTTTGCACAATATTTTGACATTTACCCGTCCCAGTGTTTAGGGTTAATACCCGTCATTTCTGTGGATTTGTTAATAATAAAATTTGTAAATTCAGGCCTCCCTTACAACCCCCACTCTTCCCCGTCCCTGAAATGTTAGTATGGCTTATTATAAGGAAGGCGTTAGTGCTAATGCACATACCTGTGTTTTATTTAGTTCGGTTGAGTCTTTTGTGCCGAATAAAGTTGTTGACTCCCGCTATAGTTTTTAGCGTATGACGCCTTTATACTTCGGTATACGACGATAGTGTATATAACAAAAGATTCTCTAAACAAGAAAATAAACAACTTTAGTTATGTGCATATTTGCCGAAACCCTAATAGGAAACCCCACTCCTGTTCGTCTCAGAGAATATTAACAAAGCCTAAAGTCTAAATTGGGTTAGTAGTAATATCCATACCAAGTTTCATAAAATTCGGTTCAGCCATTTATGCGTGAAAAGGTAACAAACAAACAAACAATCAGACACGAAAGAAACAAAATGCAGTTATGGTGTCTATGACATGTGAAACGAAAAGTTATTGTGAAATTTCGCGAAAAAAATCAATGTACAGACAGAGGTTACAATTTTATATATATATATATATATATATATATATATATATATATATATATATATTCTGTTTCATATTCAGCCATTTTCTTGGGATCACCATTTTGGCACAATTTCGCAAAGTACATATAAGTTAGTGCTAATACACATACCGAATTTTATTTAGTTCGGTTGAGTGTTTTGTGCCAAATAAAATTGTTGCCTCCCGCTATAATTTTTAGCGTATAACGCATTTATACTTCAGTATATGACGAAAGTGTATATGACAAAAGTTACTCTTAATAACAAAATAAACAACTATTGTTATGTGTTATTTACCGAAAACCCAATAGGAAACGAAATATAGCTATTTTTAATTTCAGGCCTCCCTTACAACCCCCACTCCTGCCCGTCCCTAATAATGTTGGTATGGCTTATTATAATGTCGACATTAGTGCTAATACACGCACCGGATTTTATTTAGTTCGGTTGAGTGTTTTGTTGCCTAATAAAATTGTTGCCTCCCGCTATAATTTTTAGCGTATAACGCATTTATACTTCAGTATATGACGAAGGTTTATATAAAAAAAGTTACTCTAAATAAAAAAATAAATAACTTCTGTTATGTGCATATTTGCCGAAAAACCAATAGGAAACGAAATATCGCTATTTTTTATTTCTGGCCTCCCTTATAACCCCCACTCCTGTACGTCTCAGAGAATATTAATATAGCCTAAAGTCTAAGTTGGGCTAGTAGTAATATTCATACCAAGTTTCATAAAATTCGGTTCAGCTGTTTATGCGTGAAAAGGTAACAAACAAACAAACAAACAAACAAACATACACGAAAGGAAAAAAATGCAGTTATGGTGTCTATGACATGTGAAACGAAAAGTTATTGTGAAATTTCGCGAAAAAAATCAATGTACAGACAGAGGTTACAATTTTATATATATATATATATATATATATATATATATATATATATATATATTCTGTTTCATATTCAGCCATTTTCTTGGGATCACCATTTTGGCACAATTTCGCAAAGTACATATGCATTATTACAACAAATTAAGCAACTACAACGAAGTTAGGTACCTTTAGAAATTGTGCCAAAATATTGAGCCCATGAATATGACTGATTGTAAATCACTATATATATATATATATATATATATATATATATATATATATATATATATATATATATAGAGAGAGAGAGAGAGAGAGAGAGAGAGAGAGAGAGAGAGAGAGGGGGGGCGAGAAAGCGAGAAGAGTGTTTTGTTATAAATTATTTTATAATTTTATGGCGACTGTCTCTATGATACTGGCTGAGTAGTTGCTTGAATAAGGAAGTAAAGTATAATTACAATAATAATTTATGCTACCACAGATCTGTAGTAAACAGGATTTTCTTCTCCTGAAAAAATGTAGATGGACTCATTGTTTTGAAACCTTTTAATGTGTCATACATGAATCATGAAGTATAAATAATGGTTTAGCATATAAAGCCATTGTGGAACTCAATTAATTTAGTGTATTATGAAAGGCGCCATTAAACAAGGTTTGGGAGGAGGCAATTATCATTATCAGAAGACAGAAATATTAGGTAGTTGAAAAAAATAATTTATTTTCAACTAAAACATTGTAGCTAAAAATAACATTTAAACAGATTTGAAAGAAATACTGGTGTCCTTACAGTACCAGGTGAAGCATGAAGAATGGTCCCAGGTCATACAGGGACTGTAATGCCACCTTGTGTTTGGTATGGAGTACCAAAGGTGTTAAAGAAATATTTTTTTAAATAAATTCAAAAGTGAGTTTTGCCTCCTAACCACCTGTTATGATGGTGGTTGAACCGCTTATCCAGTTCATTCCAGACCGCACCTATCCGGCTACGACTAGTCCTGTCACCTATAGCTATTGGGGGAATACCATTGTACCCTAAACAAAGGCAGTTTGTCTTGCTACTCCACAATGAACCTCCTCTTATAATTATAAACCGCTACTCACGAAGTGAAAAAAGAAAAACAGAAATGAATAAAGAAAGTACGAACAAGCCCCGCGCATATTTGAGTAACCTCTATTAGTTTATGATCAGAAATTTATCAGGAGTGGAGACTTGGCATTATACTTGTAGTGCTAATAAATTCCTTTGGAATAACCAATTGAAATAAGAAAGAAGTCTATCCAATAGTATAAACTATCCATGTATGTTTAGTGCAATGAAGTTAATTCCGAAAAATGGTATTATTGCAGTATAAAAATATTCCCATTGTGAGCAATACTAAACATTAAAACTACTGAAATTCTAACTTCACTCACATCAGATGCTGAATAATAAATTTAGCCAAAATGTTATTATGCTTTTTTTTAGTTTTACTTAGCTTAATAGCATTTCGGTTAAATTTCCCGAGACCAAAATATCTTTTGATATCACAAGTAGACTAAATCATTGTAATGTGGAGGTTCAATGATGGCTGAAAATTAACAAGTGCAAATATCGTGTTAAATATTTAAAAATGGAGAAAAAGTACAAGACCAACAAGATGTTGGGCCTGACATTTTTCGATTTCACTCACAATAACGGTGATAACTCGGATTTTCGAAATTCCTCCACTATATCATGCCCTCTAGTTCTGGTCCGAATTCACTCATTACTAAATATGAACTTCAGTTTTGAATGAAACGGTGATTCTGGTATTGATCATATAAACATTCTCGAGCTAATTACTTAAAATATTAATTATTGGCGTCATGCAACGTATATGCATGAATCTCACGTAATACATTTCCGTTGGAAGCAATATTTGGCATATAATATTGGAATTAGAGGTTTCTAGTATTATAAGCCAGAAACCTCGATCGCAGTCAGAATGGATGCGTTTATATTGCCCTCGTGTCAGGAGAGCAGCTGCTGTTTAAGAACTGCATTATGAAGTGGTGACCCAAAACCATTGGGTATAGCTTAGTCACTTAATGACCTGGGGTCATATAAATTTTGTGTAACCAGTCGTTAGATGTTGTTAGATGGAGTCGGTGCTCGCTAAATTGCCTAATGTGTAATTCTGATAAAATGAAATAAATAGATACATGGAATTAGACTTAATTTATGGAGACAAGAAAATAAAATTGAATCTTTAAATTCCAATTTACAATTTTTTTACATAATAAAAAAACATTAATTAAAATAAGGGTAAAAAATGTTCATTGTTCATAAGATAACCCCTTTAAACATAAAAAAGTCAATTAATCAGGGGCTGCGTAAACTTAGCGGATCCCACATGCTGGTATGACACTCGAGTGATCTCACCTCACCATACATTTTCTATTTCTAAGTTAAAATCCGATGAGTAGAAGTAGGGGTTTACTTGGTTGTATGAGAAGGATAATAGATTTAAAAAAAAAAAAAAAAAAAAAAAACATTTTCTAGTAAAGAACGTAAAATCTGAGTTGATGATGTCATCAAGGTATGTGCATGCAACTCATAGTAAAGATATGGAAAACAATATTTAGTACTTAAGCATACCCCAAGACGTGCCATGATATATGTGCTTATTGTTGAAGTGGATTGCCTAAAAGTGGGGTACATATTCGAGATAGAAAAGAAGTCTATTAAACAAAATTGAATTTACAATAAGACAGAGATACTTGGGATGTTCGATTCCCCTCCCCTTCTAAACCCCCATTCCCGGGTTCCGATTTCAGCCGATAACCAACTAGAAATTTAGTGTGACTTAAACCATTTATTTATTGAGTTTAGAAACGATGAAAAAAAAAATTACGAACACAAGAATGGTAACAGGAAAGAATATGTATGTGTATAATTTTGAACGGACCTCAAATTCGTCATCACCTAGGTAGAATCAATATCGATGGACTTGTTTTGAAAATAGTATCATGAGTACAACCTTAATAGATCATTTCCCTTTATGGGAAATCTGCTAAAAGAATCTAAGGTGCTGCCGACATTGCAGTTGTTAAACTACCTACAACATAAAATGATTCATTCGGCTAGACTGCCCCGTTATCAGTTCGAGATATGAATAGCTTTGCTTCTACAGAAATATAATGGTGAGTCAGTGAACCATTCTCTAATTTTTAATTGCTTTTAAAAAAATGTATTTCAAAACATCCTCATTTTATGTATTACTATCACTTTCCAAAAATATTTATGACATCTTTCTTATATTTCATGATGTAGAAATAATGAAGTCGTTTTTGATCTATACAGTTGTTGTAAATTACCACTTTCAAATGGTCGTACAAGGCATTCTTCATTTCTTTGAAGATCAGATTTTTTTAAGCTTTTCTACACACATACCAAAGAAAAAGAAAGATGAATCCTAAACGTTTTACTGAAAAGGATAGAGTAAGTACTTAATGGTAAAAAGTTCCTTATTTTTCAATGTTTTTTTGTGTTGTCTTATAATCACAACTATCATTACTTCCATTCAAGAACTTCCGTTAGTTACGCAAAGTTTCGTTAGCGTTTTCAGAACAAGAAACCCATATGGTTTTGTTTATGTATCGGTTAATCCGTTTGTCTTTACTAGCGCCGGACCGGCAGCTCTAAATTAACTATGACCCCCCCCCCCCAGCGGAATATTTGAACCATACATAATACAACCCTTGATTTTTTATATAGTAATATATATATAACACATATCATAATACCCCTCACTAGCATGATTTTCATCTGAATATTTTTAATTGAAATTAATAGGCTAAGTAGCTGATTCCTTTAAGGTAATAAAACACGCATATATAATTGATACAAACATTTATTGTAGGATTGTAGGCCATTATAAAAATTAATAAATCTTGATTTATCAGTAATAATAATTCAGGGCATTAGTTTTTACAAATCATTACCAATTTTTAAAAAGAATCTCTAAGAATAGCATAGAGTAACAAATAGAAAAATTTGCTAATAGAAATATTTATCAGCGATGTATTTACATATGTAAATAAATATTATTTGGGTTGTTAATTAAAAATAAAATTGATGATTCTTTAAATTTATTTTTTTTCTTTTGAGGCCCGTGTGACCGACCTTGTCAGTCCGGCGCTGGCCCGTATGTCTGCCTTATATGATTATTTCCACTCAAATAATGAGAGAAAAATCAAAACATTTCCGAGTGGTGCCACCAGTTTACACTTTCATTAATATAAATAAAAATTGGGGCTAATTGGGACTGGATTACTAACATTTGTTTCTATAAAACTATTTGCGAAGATCATATTACAGAATATTTAATATATTTTGACTTTGGAACAAACTCTTTCTCCTAATTAAATAATGGTTTCCCATAAAGTGAAACTGAAATTGATTGTTATTTCTGGTGATGGTGACGCTGATTAAAAAGGTTTACAAACATCTTACAATACATTTATTATAAATGGTTAGATTTCAACAATTTGCACATGCATATACAGAATTCATAACACACACACTCCAACAGAAACAAACTTACCATTTGTTCAAGCAATATATCGTAGCGTTCAACTACCAAAAATAAATTCATATTAAATTTTTAATTCATGGGAAAAAAATCAACTATGAAATAATATCTGAAACGAGGGAGGAAAAAGTTAATTTGTAAAAGTAAAAAAAAAAAAGGTATAATATAGACAATTTATAAATCCAAAACAGTATAAATAAAATTGATACTTTTATAAGAAGTTACCAAATTCAAATTAAGAGACCAGTAGATAAAATTAATAGCGAGCAATCACAACAACAATTATGAAATAGGAATGAATGACTAAAAACAAATCACGAAACATGACCAAATAAAAAATGAAAAAAAAAATTATAACATAAGAAATAACATTTCATTACTATATCGATTTTTTTAATAACAAATATCATATAAATAAAGATTTAATCGAGTGCTAGGGTAGTATAGTGTTGATGAGTGGTCATCAGTCCATAAGTTAAATGAAATTAAATGTTCACATTAAAAAAATATCTACTTTGTACTAAGAATGTGACTCTTTCAGCATAAAAGTCAATACTTTTATGCTGAAGGAGTCACATTCTCCCACCATCTCTTCGGTAAATAATAGTCATTTTCCGTTTGACCAAAAATGATATTTATTTATTGTGGTTTGTTTTATTGTGTTTCCATTATCTTGTAAGAATTTAATATAAGTTAATTGTACCACTTATTAAAAAATAATAATATGAGTTACAATGAACGTAAATCAAAATGTTTTAAATAATAGCGAGACAGTTGGAACGTTTTGACATACAACTTTAATGACTGCTACTATAAAATACTGAATGGCCATTTAATTCAAAACTGTAATATTCGAATTTCGTATTTTATATTTCCTATCAATCCAAGGCAAATTTTTGGTGTACTTCCTAGTACAGGAAGCCAAAACCCTGATTGTATTTTTCATCCCCCTCATTTTATGTTCATTTTGATCTCAAGAATCTTGAACTATTATAGATACAGTATTCAAGACGTATTGAAAAAGATTATTTTCTTCAAGAAAGCAAGTACTGTCAAATGTATCGGTTGGGCCAAGAAATATCAATAACTGAATATATGTATATTGTATGATGTATGTACATGTATACAATATAAAAAAAAAAAGAACAATGATAACAATTCCTAAGGCCGCATTTTCTGTACAATGCAGTTGTGCTTTAGAGTCAGTTCAGACTGACGTCTAACAAATGTAGCCATAGTGTAAAACTATGAATAGTAAAGAAAATTTTTGAAAGTATTACACGGGAAAGCCATTTTGCTAATAATAGTTACACATGGAAGAATATGAAGTATGGTACTTACGTCTTCCTATGGGAAGGGGAGGAAGGCAAGAGGTCCTAATCGTGACGAGAGCTAAGGGTGAACTGAGGCTAGGCGGACAGCTGCCAGCTGATGACCTCTCTTAAGTCAGCTGGTTTCGTTCATGGTCTTAATGTAGTCCTTCAATCCTACCACCAATACCAGATATACTTTTCTTTTTCCTTTTTCATAATTTTTATATTATATTAAAGATGATCTTTCTCTGTACTTATCTATTCAAACGTTTCTATAAGGACGAAGTAATTTTCATGTAATACTCAGTTTGATGACTATGCGAACTACATAGAAGAACGTCTTCGTATTGCTTGTGTTACCTTCATTCATGCTTCCTGTTCCTTTATTGCACCTCCTCTTGAGCTAACACAACTAATATTTTTAATATTAACTTGAGTTCTTATTCAACTGTTGAGTCTATTGAATATTTGACGTCTGGCGGATTTAGTACATGAAGAGAATGTATAAAAAAGCTATTTCATGTTAGGCGGTCATAATTATGAAGACGCTGTTAACACCGCCACAAATTTAAATTTGTGACGACTTTAGTCAAAACAGAATTTTTTTTGGAGATTTGGAGGGGATTGGGTAAGAGAAGAATTATTGAAATGAAGAATGATTTGTATATATATATATATATATATATATATATATATATATATATATATATATACATATATATCTACTAGCTCAGATACCCGGCTTCGCCCGGGAATTCATTTGAGGCTGGATGGTGATGATATTTTTTTGGCAAGGCTTTACTTTGCACAATATTTTGACATTTACCCTTCCCAGTGTTTAGGGTTAATACCCGTCGTTTCTGTGGATTTGTTAATAATTTTTTATGTAAGACTTCACTGTCCTCCATATTGTCATATTTCCCGTTTCCTGTGCATTATGAATAGATTTAAATTATTAAGGACAAAATATTATAATAATATATTATAATTTGAATTAATTTTTCAAGGTGAAGTACCTGGTAGTTCATATTCAAAGGAATTGTTGAGCAAATTTTTCTAAATAACAAAATAAACAACTTTTGTTATGTGCATATTTGCCGAAACTCCTATAGGAAACGAAATATCACTATTTTTAATTTCAGGCCTCCCTTATAACCCCCACTCCTGCCCGTCCTAGAAATGTCAGTATGGCTTATTATAAGGAAGGCGTTAGTGCAGTGTTTTATTTAGTTCGGTTGAGTCTTTTGTGCCAAATAAAATTGTTGACTCCCGCTATAATTTTTAGCTTATAACGCCTTAATATTTCGGTATAGGACGATAGTGTATATAACAAAAGTTTCTCTAAATAACAAAATAAACAATTTTTGTTCTGTGCATATTTGCCGAAACCCCAATAGGAAACGAAATATCACTATTTTTAATTTCACTCCTCCCTTATAACCCCCACTCCTGCCCATCCCTAGAAATGTTAGTATGGCTTATTATAAGGAAGGCGTTAGTGCTAATACACATACCGAGTTTTATTTAGTTCGGTTGAGTCTTTTGTGCCAAATAAAATTGTTCACTTCCGCTATAGGTTTTAGCTTATATCTCGTTTATAATTCGGTATACGACAAAAGTGTACATAACAAAAGTTACTCCAAATAACAAAATAAACAACTTTTGTTATGTTCATATTTTCCGAAAAACCAATAGGAAACGAAATATCGCTATTTTTAATTTCAGACTTCCCCCACTCCTGTTCGTCTCAGAGAAAATTAATATAGCCTAAAGTCTAAGTTGGGTTAGTAGTAATATACATACCAAGTTTCATAAAATTCGGTTAAGCCGTTTATGCGTGAAAAGGTAACAAACAAACAAACATACACGAAAGAAACAAAATGCAGTTATGGTGTCGATGACATGTGAAACGAAAAGTTATCGTGAAATTTCGAGAAAAAAATCAATGTACAGACAGAGGTTGCAATTTTATATATATATATATATATATATATATATATATATATATATATATATATATATACACACACACATACACACACGCACACACACACAAGCACGCACGCACGCACGCACGCACACACACACACAAATACTCTTCATGATTTTCAATTTTGAGTAGCATCAAAAGTTTTAACAGTAGGACAATGTCATCATCAAAGCGAATTAATTTTTTTTCTCATATTTTTATTCTGAATATAATTATGTATTATGTCAGTTAGTAGAATACAAATTTCTATAGGAAAATTAATTTACAAATTACAGCAACATTTATTTCATAAAAGTTTGAATATTAAATTATTCTTATATCTAATTAAGAAAATAATAAACAATAACATTGTTTTTATCTAAAAGTGAGTTTTGACTGTTGTGGTCACTACAGATCTTCTATTATCCTTCTGTTTTTTTATTCCTCTATATCGCCTACAGGTAATTAACAATTAATATGTCAATATTTTTTAACGTATATTTTCAGAACATGTAATACAGAGAATAATTATATCAGGTATGTGTAGATAACCGTGCATGGAGTTTTCCGGATCGGCTTTAAAATATTCTAACTGCAGCTCGATAAAACTAATTCTTCTGGTTTCATGTGCCGAGTTTTTTTTATACATTTTTTTTCTGGATAACACATTTCTCTTAATTCTGAACATCGGTTTTATAAAGTGAAATGCTTTGGTATATATTTGCAATTAAATGAGTCGTGGTTAAAAAATGATAAACGTTCTAACCTAAAGTAAACAAAAATTCCCACTTCTAGAGAGCAAAGACACACTAATTTTCTCAACTAATACACACCCAAACTCGCTCGCAACCTCCCCCTCCCCGGGGAATAACGGAAAGGTATTTGTTGAATTCCAGAGAAAAATCGTTGCATTGAAATTTCTGAGTCCATATTAGTTAGCCTTAGAGATTTCCACATAGGTTATGACAATTATAATCTTTCTGCCTGAAGGTATCAGTACGCAAAGTTATATCCATTAAAATAATTGCCATTGTTATAGTCGTTTACGATTCCTTTGTCCTCTTTGTAAGGCATGGCAACCATCCCTTTTGTTGCTCGTCGCCTTCTATCAAGTCATGAATGCAGAGTATCCTGCGACCCCAGAAGCTCCACCTTATATAGAAGAATCACCGATTGACTTATAACACTCTTAACCCTCCGTTAGGCGCGGGTAATTTCCAAACGACTCTAGGCGCGGGTAACCTATGAGGTGACGATGGAGAAATATGTTGATAAAACTGCTTCTTAGGGCTAAAATAGAGTTAAACAAATATAAATACTTATCTGAACAAATAGTAGACCTATTTTATTTTAAAACTTAGCGAAGTAACACATGAATATATCTTACAACTATCAAAAATATTAATTCATTTCAGGTAACTTGAAGCTATTTATGAACTATGAATTCGTTAGGTACTACTTACTTGGCTACTAGAAAACTACTAGAAAAATAAATAAAGTGCAATAAGAATAGTTGAGAACTACTTATTCGTTTCATTACTGCAGGGATATCAATTACAAGAAAACATTTATGATAAAAAGGGAAATTAAAATGTTTCACGTCGAATCTTTTAGTGCTTTCAAGTTCAACTCAGGTGAGTTTCTTGCCCAACATGTTTTACATAAAGTCTTCTAAATTCATTCTGGCTCCTCTGTATGTGCGAGCTAAGTAAAGAAGGCCTATATAGGCTTTTATTCCTGTGAAGTCCGTCACTTTGGCATCCCTCTGCTTAGAAAATTCTGACTCAACGATTTTTATAAATTCGTTTGTGCAATGCACAATACTACTAATAGTCGTCTTATCAAAGAGCCAGAAAAAGCAGTCAAGTTCATTAGTAACCTCCTTTGCCGCGCCCTTTCACTCCTGGAAGGTGTGTCAATACATTTTGTTTTCCTATTGTATGCAAAGGAAAAGGGGTTTTCCTCCACTCATAACGGTCAACAATCTTTCTGTTCACACTTCTCAATGCAACATATTTTTCGTGTGACTGCTCATCCTCCCCATCACTTTCCGATTCCACGACACATTGTTCAGTCTCTGAGTCTATACCCCGTTCTTCCAAGCCGTCTTCAAATTCCGAATCTGTGTCGTTCTGTATGTTATCGTCTTCCTCTAAAGGATCCATTAATTGGTGTTGGAGTCTTGCAATATCATTTTGATTACACAAGTCAAAAAATACGTATTTCCTGGTCCATTTTTTCTGAAAAATGTTTTAAAAATGCATTGTTAGTCGCGGTCACCTCAGAGGTGAATTCCCTATTTTGTAGGTTTTTTTAACTATTCAAAAACAATCAAGGCACTACAAACTTCAAATGATAAATATGTCTAAGGTAAATAGATTAAATATAGAAATAAAAGAAATTGAAAAACTTACAACTTTGGTCGCGGTGCACCTGTGGGGTGATTTTAACACAAGGAACGCACTGTGTACAAACTTCGAAGGTCAAACCTATACTGCTTTGAGGAGGAAGGGAAGCTAGAAACATTGATGGAGGCGGAATTCGTTAGGTTTATTCAATCGGAAGTTATTAGAAAAACTCCTCAAAGATGCACCTGTCAGGACGCCGCGACTAACGGAGGGTTAAGTATTCTGGAATTTGCATAAATCTCATTGACATGTATTTCAAATGAAATGAACTAATAATCTTGGATGAAACAGGAAAGTTTGTCCGATTTTCTATAAAATTTGGGGGGGGGGGGTGTCAATTGTTTCAGGTTTAAGACCAGTATAAAAACAATGGCATCAAAATTGAAAATATTGCTGGTCGGTCCGCCAGTTTGTTACTTTATCACTCAGAAACGACACAGAAGATTTCTTTGAATTTTTATATTTGTGAGTCAATTATCCCAAGGTACAACATAGACTATATGAAAATCTAAATTTTCAGCTAGGAGGGGGGGGGGGTAACTTCGACGTGAAAATACGTATTCATTAATATCTACGTTGGTATTGATTTTATCGAAAAAAATGCAAAAAAAAAAAACGAATTACATTAAGAATATTGATTTTGATCCTAAATTGTTATTTACATTTATGAATTTTGACTTCTGCCTTACGGGCGCGAAAGACTTTATTCTTGTTTCATGGAATCTGGAAATTGTTTGTATATGTACTAAGGGAATAAGTATTGTTAATATGAGCGATTTAATACTTTTCTCCTCAAACTTTGATACTTTATACCTCAAACGTATCTTATTACAACAGGTTTGCCTGGACAAAATGTTATCATATGTTTTCTCAGGATCCTAAGATAATAAAATAATTTCATTTTAATGGGGAATTGGATTTATTTGATCTTAAAGATGATAATAAATTCACCAATAGGCATTCCACGATTCATGCTCAAAACTATAAATAAATAATTTGAGGGGAATAAATGGATTATTTAGTGCTTCCATTATCCGATAATTATATTTCGTCGGAAACCATTATTATATCAATTAGTTTCTCTAAAACCAATGAAGGGCAGCACTTTTACAACTCTTGTTACATGAAAGACGTAACGATACGACAAAATTGCGACCGGTAGGTAGCAGACGTGTGTGTGTGTGTGTGTGTGTGTGTGTGTGTGTGTGTGTGTGTGTGTGTGTGGGCGTGAGTGAGTATATAATTTTCAACGGACATTTGAGGGAATGTTTTAAAACTCGCCTCATGAGTACAACCTACCAGGAAATCTGCTGATACAACTAGCCCCTCCTTCAAAATTAGCTCGTTTTCAACCAGCATAAAATGATCACAACAATGGTTCCACGCTTGGAAGCCTGTCAGGGCAAGATGTTCTTCTAGGACCCGCACTCATCAAGTATTCTCAGGACTCATTTCATCTAATAATCGTTCGTCTTGAGCTGAGAAGTAAGGACTTCTCATTGAGCCTTCAAAACACCAAGTCTCAGGTTTGGTCAAGTACATGCTCCAGCAATTATCGGGAAACTCAGCTGTACTATTCCATCTTCTGTTCCTCCATTCAAGACTAAAGAGTTTTCAACGGAAGTAATTGTAGCACCAAAAACCATTACCATTCTGCCTAAGGCTGTCCTACCCATTTCTATTCACCCTCTTTCAAGGGTTTTATCTGTAGCTGATCCTGAATCTGGAAACATGATCCCATTGGGTTACGTCTTCCCAGAGATCTTCATCTAGGCATTATTAGGGGAAGATCCAAAAATCGCAGACTTCATCCAACCATATTTGGTTTTATTATTCCAGGTCCTCAATAAAAAATGTTATAGATCTTATAATAATATTGCAATCTTGTCCAACTGTTGATGATCTACAATTGTTGTTATATATATTTTTTCTTAACTCAAATATTAAGTGAGTGAATCTTACTTTCTTGTTTTTAGCCTTTATTATCCTTCAAATAATCATATTTTTAGTTAGATATAGAGAATACATATATGGTGTGATTCTGTCATTCCAGGACATCGGATATCTGCTTAGTATAGACAGCCCCTGTGTGACATTTTTTTTTATCAAAAAGAATGAATTACGTGGAAATTCAAATTGCCTTAATAATATTTGCCAGGCAACTTATGTTTAGGTAAGGAGTGTATTTATCTAAGAAGACAAATTTATTTTATATCATAACATTTTATTAGACTTCGTTTTGTATGGCAAGTTAAAAATCAATCAAATTGCAAACATATTATATTTGAAAACTGTTCTTTAAATGTGTATGAATCAAGTGAATTATTTATCTTCATTTGCAATGAAGATACCAGACGATTGGTGAAAAAGTTGACAATAATTTCAAAACTATATTTTATAATAGTATTTAATGTATTCTGATGGTCGAAATCTATTCTCAGGATTTCCAAATTTTTAATTAATACATTAATTAATGTTGCTTTACACTTATTAAAATCTCTAAGATCTACTCTGCCATTAAGAACAATCTCATTTTTTACAGGATAAATTTTAAACATCCCAGAATTTATACTGAAGCCAAACAAGCTTACCTCATATTTATACTTAAAATAAATATTATCCATGTGAACAATGAAGTAGTAATCGTATTGAGTTATATTTACATTAGCTCTATCATTGAATTTAATGTCTTCATAAATCATGTTCTCATCAATAACGAATGAAGCTAAGTCTCCAAAGTAGCCATTACTTCCTGAGATTTCAAGTGAATAAAAACGTTGATTGAAGGTAGGTAATTTAATCATAGATTGGTCTTTATTCTTTAAATACTTTCTTACTCCAAAAGATACATTAACAATTTTTTGCACAACAGGATCATTAGAATCGTAATGAAGTGTGCTTGCTGATGTAAAGTGAATTAGTAGCACAGCTATCACAGCCACTTGAAGCATATCATACAACTGGCAACATCTCATGCTTACTCCGTCCTGTAGATAAAGCAAACAGAATTAGCATTCAATTATATATATATATATATATATATATATATATATATATATATATATATATATTTATATATATATAACGTATATGTCTTTAATTATGAGATAAAATATAATAAATTATTTATTTTAATAAATTCTTTAAATATTATAACACAATGTAGAATATTTCTTTATTACTACATACAACTGAATCCAAAAGAAAAAAATTTATTGACTTTAAATATATATTGTAATATCTAATAATATATTTTATTGTCATACCTCTCGGTGGAGACCGTCGTCACTGGCTGATGGTTGAGTACCGCTGGCAAGCGCTTTCGATGCGATGGCATCATCTTCAAGCCTGTCGATAGTTGTACTGAGTTGGTTGTCCGTCAGTCAGTGGGTTTTATACTCTGTGTATACCTGAACACCAACACAACCCGTTGACAGATCTGAGTGGTAAGTAAACAGATCTCGATTTAAAAGGTAACAACCCACCACACGAAAACAATTTACCTGAACATCAACAGCCCTCGTTTGACAGATCTTAAGGGTAAGTAAACAGATCTGGACTAAACGTAAACAACTAATACGGTGAACAGAGTATAAAACCCACTGACTGACGGACAACTCAGTACAACTATCGACAGGCTTGAAGATGATGCCATCGTATCGAAAGCGCTTGCCAGCGGTACTCAACCATCAGCCAGTGATGACGGTCTCCACCGAGAGGTATGACAACAGTATCATTTATATTGCCGGTTCTAACCCTTTATTTGAATTACCAATTATATATTTAATCATGTGCAAGAAATGAAATTATTCTTTTGTACTATCTACTTGTAATTTGATATCACTGAAATCATTCTTTCTGTTTAAATACCTTTAATCTTAGAATTTTTTTCAATCCTACTTTATTTACTTTTAGTGAGGCCAAATATTTTCAATCAACTACCTAAAAATTACTTACGGTTTAAATGATGTATGTAGCTTTTACATGTCTGGTTTATATTAGTAATTAGTTTAGCCATGTTAGTTAAGAAGTTGGTCTGATGAACTTAAACTAAGAGTCATGGATAAACCTAGAGTCGTGGGTTCAATTCCATATATGCGCAATATAATTATGTTTCATGATATTCCCTCCCATGATATAAAAGGGTGGTTACCTCTAGATAGCCTGTCCCGATTAGCCTTAGTTGCATAAAATGGACATAAATAAAAAACATTTATTTTCATGAGAAGCACATCATATTTTAGGTATTAAGCAAGGCAAATTAAGTTAATACTACCATTCCTAAAAGCTCAGTGACATGTTGCATAGCACTGTCCTCTTGTTAAAATATGAACTAACTACCCCCTGCTTACCATTGCACATGTCCTTCCATTGCATTAATTTTGTAGTTTAATTAACACAGATTTTCTTGAAATATGTTATGTCCTATATATATATATATATATATATATATATATATATATATATATATTATCCAGTCAGTTGCTTAAAAAAACAATAATGAAAATTAGAAGAAGCATACAAAGAGGAATTTAAAATGTTACTTTTCAAGAAGAACGTACTCCCAGCATTAAAATAAGACTACAATAATATCTAAAACAGTTCTTGAATAAAATAATGGACTTTTTTTTAATGGGTTTGTCAATAAGAAATTCTTTATCAATAGAGACAGATTAGATTTCATAGCTGGAATGGAAAGATTAAAATATATCTTAAGTAAATACATTTTTATAAATTAATGGAGCACATAAGTGACAGCTGTATGTTTTTTCCCTGTTATTCCAACATATATTTAATTTATATATTGCCAGTAGTCAGTTTGTTTCAATGTAAAATATGGCACATCATTAATAACATGATAAGTTGAAAAACTTCTTTTCTTACAATTTGTAAAATTTTCAATTAATTTCCTTCTCGACCAAATATGAATACCAAAACATTCAATAACAGGAGCAAATTCATCACAGAGTAGCTATTTATTTGTCTTAAAATGCCTATTTTAATTAACAAGTATGCAAGAAGTTTGGTGAGTGACAAAAGTGTTTAAAAAAAAGATATTTTATATTATTAGATTAGATATTATTTTTTTGAACAAAAAAAAAAATCAAATAAGCTCACAAATTTCTAAAATATCTAGAATTTCCACAGTACCTGGACAGAAATGATAGCAAAGCTGCATTGGATTGCTGTGTATAAAATAATAATCAAATTTTAAAATAGCGAGTGGCATTAAGTGATTTGAAATTCAAACCAATAAGGCAATATACCTTAAAAAAATTGTTTTGGCAGATATTTATAAATATGTCCTAAAATGCCCTAAAACTATTCAACTTTTAAAATGGCTTATATTACAGTAATATTGCTTGAATTGGTCCGGACTTGATAATCTAAGCTATCTAGACTAGTACTCTTTCCACTATTTGACATTTCTGCTATTATGTGATAATAATTCAAACATTTTTATCTATAATTCAGTATTCCCAAAGTCAAAGCATTGTCTCAGTCTTTTGAAGGTGATACAGTAATTGTTCTTATTTAAGTGACATATGTTAATCCAACTAAGTGTAAATTTGGTTTTTATTTATAACTGAAAATGATAAAATAAACTATCAGAGTATATCGCTATCTTTAATATTTAAAGGGGACTCAGGTTAGCCGTGTGAGTTAAGGTGTTGGTTTTAATGTCACTGGGCAAGCCTACAGTTGTTAGTTCGATACTCACCTAGGTAATAGGAAATCCTTAGTCCTGCCTTAGGGGTAACAATTTTACTTACAAAAAACAGACACATATAATTACAACTATTGTACAATAAATTAACTCATAAAAACAATAAATGCAAATAAATAACTATATATAATAACTAAATAATTACAAATATCTGAAAATAAGAAACAATAAGTGGATATCCCTGATTTTCAATTGTAAAATAGGAGGGACAGCAATTTCTTTTCTTTCAATTTTCCAAACTGTTAGTCCATCACGAGAAGACAAAAGAGCAGACCAAGAGAAAGGATTTGAAGTACAAATGATGAATTGTGTGTATCCTCAAAAATGGAGCCAACTTTATTGTTTCACATTTGTGGTGAAGAGCAAGACGGTAATATAGCCATATTGCTGACAATTTGTATTCATACAAATTGCTGAATATTGTCAATTTTTGTTGCTCATCTTTATAATCGAAAATGATAACTCTTGTGGAATACAAAGCTCTACTCATGATGATTCAATATTGGTTTAGTCCGATTCTCCTAATACCTGATCCCACTATTCTAAGAAAAAATACAATTGAGTGGTTAGTAAAATAAGTGGGGAAAAGAAAAATCAACTTTTCTAATATGAAAGACTACCAACGACTGAAGTAAAATAATAATTTTTTTTCAAAATCAATAAAACGTAAAGAAGATCCTACCAAGATGTTAGGATGTTCTATGGTACCAATGAAGCACCAAATTGTTGTTGAAATCAATTTTCTAAATTTGTATATGAATTAACAAATATAAGGAAAGCAGTGGAATATAGTAATATTTAATGTCTATTTAGTTATATTTTGCAAGAAAAAAAAATGTATGCCTTATAAAAATGTGATTATCACTTTTTATAATCCAAATTAGCAATAAACAAAATTATTACTATAGTTCAATGAAGGGTATAAGTGAATAAATGTAATGTATTTAAAATTCAATTTTCTAAATAATGATGAATCTCATACCAACTTCTCAAGGGTCAATTTTGTTTTTATATTATCTTCAAAAAACAATGTTAGCAACTTGGGGGGGGGGATTATTAGCATAAAATTGATCTCTCTATAAAATGGAATTAATTAAAAAATTATTGGGAAGGAAGGTGAAACTTGAAAAAATAATTTGTTACAGAAAACTCTGGTGAGAATAGTAGAAAACCTATCTCTCAGGATTCATGAAATGCAAACACTGGAAGAAGTGTTTCTTATAATCCACATTATTGCAAGTGTTACTTTTTCTTGTTTGCTATCTCTTTTTTTTTTTTTGTAATTGATAAGTCCATTAGATGGAATTGTTTTTATAGGAGTCAGTGAGGTATAGAGGTGAAATCAAACAAACCGACTTCTTTATTTTGATGGTCGCTTTCTTGTTACTTCATAATACTTAATTAATATCCCATGCCATAATTGTTTAGTTAAGATTCCTGACTAAAATATACTGAAAATTTCTGGTTTGAAAATTAGAAAAAATTGTTATTAAGTAACTTAGTTATATTATTTAAATTTCAATCTAAAAGACATACACTCCTATTCATCTGATTTTAACAGTATTTGCTTAGTTTAATGTATGTTCATCTTAACGCAGGTTGGTAGATGCCTAAATTAACTACCAGGATGTGAAAAAACTTGATTTTCAGCAGTATTCATCTAATCATCAGCACCATAAACTAACCATCAACAAACAGTAAGAAAGAACGAAAATAGATCTAAAAAGATGGTTTCATTAAAACTAGTAGAAATTAAGTTGAACGTGGAGTTCAAGTGCAAACTCAATAAAAGTCTGTCACACAAAGACTTAGTGAAGTAAGCAGCTTCCCCACCAGCAACATATTTAACAAGTTTTAGTTGTACTTTTTATAGGGCAAACTCAAATGAAGTGTTTTCAATTTTTAATTTATTATTTAAAGAAAAAAACGGGATGTGCTAATACTCTTTTCCCACAATTTAGGTGCAAGAGGTGCAATATCCAAGAGTATTATGTACTTTTGTAAACAAGAATTTTAAATAATCATTTATATAAATAAAAGCGCAACAAAAAGCTGACCTCCCTTCCACATGGATCCACATCAAAATTTAATTGAAATTATTCATTTTAAAAACGTTCTTAAGCACAATAAAAGGTTAAGAATATTTAATCCGAATGTGTCTTTTTATTCTTCATCTCATGACTGCCAAAAACAAAAGCCTGTCTTGTGAATCTACAAAACATATGTTTTTCACCGAACCTATATCTTACAATTACAAAGAGATGTAAATATAAGAATATTTCATTATAATATTCACTCCCTAACATCTCCCTCTTCGTGAAGATGAGGTGGGAAGGAAAGACCTCTTCTTCATGTGGGATGAACCTTCTATTACGAAGGTACCTCCCACACCTCGACTACACAGCTGCTCTCCCCTTCCTTCTGGACTACGATGCCTTCGACCTAGGGATCTCTTCGATTCTGAAGGTGTTTCCTCACCCAGACTTTCTGCCCGACCTGGAGCGGAGGTAGCGGTCGAGCTCCACGGTCATAGACTGCTTTGTAGGCTCTCTTCCGTTCCTTCCATCTCTCCACTAGTTTGGGCTGAGCTGACGCATATTTTTTGCAGACCTTATACCTCTCCACAAACTTCTTTATGTCACTGGCCATTCCAAACCAAAAGAAAACCTCTACGGCTCTTCTTATGCATGTTTCTGTTCCTTGATGAGAAGCATACATTTTTTTCAAATGATTTTTAATCATTACCGAAGATAAAACATTTCTTTCTCCCTTAAGTATTACACAATCTTCTACTAACAGTTCATCTCGGAAATTCCAGAACTTGCGTATCTCATCGGATAAGTAAGATTTTCTCTCAGGCCAGCCTCTTTGAATAACAAAGATTAAATTTTACAGTGCCTCATGTTCTGTAGTTTTCGTTTTCACTTCTTGCAGTCTTTCATCCGTTACACTTACAAACTCAAGTCCCCTGTATTTTCCCAGATCATTTAATATGATTTCTTCCCGCAATGCAACTGGGTATCGTCTTGGAGGAATAACAACTGGATGTACAGACTCATTTAATATTATGTCGTACAATAATTGAAAGCAACCTTTTCGTATCATTTGGCGCTTCAAGTCGAAAAACACATTCGTCCAAGGAAAGCAGCCCCAGTCACAAGCAATCCTCTGCTCCAATAAGTGGGTTTATATTATGTTGAGCACTTCGAATTTAAGGCAATATTTCTTTTTTTCTAAATGACATGTATTTTTATTTTTTCCTAAGGAACTTGTGGACTCACCTCCATAAAACGCCAAAATTGTCTTGCCAGGCAGTAGTTTAATCGATGACGAGGGCCCAAATAGTTTCTTCAAGGTATCTAAGCCAATGACATTACAGGTTGCTCCACTGTCGAGCTGGCATTTCAGTGTTTTCGGACCAGTTAGGGAAGGAACAGAAAAGTTCGCGAAAATTCTCTTCTCTGGAAAGTCATCTATAATCTGAAATACTTCATCATCCTCCTCGTAGTGGTGTTCAAATACTTTTTTTCCTGGACCTGGACTTTTTGTAAGATTTAAGTTTTATTTTACTAAGCAAAACGTTTTTCATTTAAATTATATATATATATATATATATATATATATATATATATATATATATATATATATATATATATATATATATATATATTTATTAATTCCGTCTTAAATGCACTTTTTTCTTTATTACGTTATGCATTTTTGTTATTGCCCAAATTCACAATTTAATAATAAAAAAAAACCTGTTGTCAAAATACTTTTTCCCCCCACTGTATAATACACCCTTAACGATCCATTTTTCGAGAGCATATTTTTGCTTGAAGTACCCATAGGGTTCATAAATCCCTTTCTCTTCGTTGTCCTCTACTTCACCTGAATGGATGATATTTGTTCTAACCTCACTGTGGAATCTAGGCTAAGGTTCTTATTTGTTCATATATATATATATATATATATATATATATATATATATATATATATATATATATAAATAAATAAATAATTATTAATTTATTAATTAATCTAAGCCCTTCTATTCATGTGATTTTCACTTAAAGTAACTACCAATAAACATCTAATGTTCATTATAAATTTCTAGTACCGTTTCCTTATTATACACATGTATGCACTTCTGAAGATTAATGTTGATTTTCAGGAATTATGAATTTCCTTTGCACTTAAAAAGAAAAAGGTAGAACATACTTATGATATGAATTTTAACCAGTAATCAATTAAAAAAAAACTGTGATCATTAAACTGTATTTTATAAAAAATACTCTTTTTTATTCTGTAGTCATAAGTTGAGTTTAACTATTCAATGAATGTTAATATTTTATCCTATTGGCATTATTGATTTTCTTATATGAATTTTATATATTTCAGAGTAGGAATGTTTAATTTATTGATTTAATTTCTTTATTTTTTTAAATTTAAAATATAATGTGGTGAAACTGATATAGTATATTATTTTTTCATATTTCATTGTATATGAAAGTGTTTAATTCAAATTTGATTCTGATGCGTGATAGTAAAATTTACTAGAGGAGATTTGTATTCTCCCATAATAATACTTACTTATATATATATATATATATATATATATATATATATATATATATATTTATATATATGCTATATACAATTTTCAACGTACCTCATTTTAGTCACCTGGTAGATAGGAGCGATGGGCATTGGAAGAAATCAGTCTTGACTGCAACCTCAATAGTTGATATCTCTTGAGTGAAATTTGTGAAATGGGAGTGCAACTGATAAGGTCGAGTATAGGTGAGCAAAAATACAAAATTCATATGTAAAGGTTAGTATAATTAAGAATAATAACTGATTCGTCAAAGAACATACGATTAAGTTTTAAATAATAAATCACAAGTCATTTTAAACAGATAGGCATGAAACTTTTGAGAATTCATCCTGGAAAGCTTGTTTCCCCAATGCTTCTGTGATCAGTTTGTTGAAAACTGGAATGTCAGAAGGCAGGAAATGATTTTTTGCAAAGGTTATGACCTTTGCAACTAATGAGCTGAACAATGTTTGTGGTTTAATCTCTGCACTGAATTGGCCAAGCTCAGTTACAGCTGCGTTGCGCAAAACTCCTTTGCAATTGCCGTCTTTGCTCTTGGTGATAGTCCCGGTTAATTGGACTTTGTTGTTCTTTGCGGTTATTTCAGCATGGCCGCTGCCTCTGAGGATGTAAAGGAAGCTGTACTTGAAGTCGTAGGAAACAAGGAACTCCTCCAAGCCGAGGTTGACGTCGAAGAAGTAGACAGTGGCGTCCAGTTCGGTCTTGTTGAATGTCTGATCTTCACCGGAAACGACGATTGTGGAAAGGTCCCCGAAGTGAGCGTTGGTGATGCTGCCAGAGCCGTAAAAGCTGTCGTAAGAAAGGTCTGGAGTTGCAATGTTGGCTAAATTGTTGTTCTTCAAATAATCGTTGGCCGCGACGACTGCTTTCTTCACCTGCTCCAAAGTAGCGTCATCTCTGAGCCAATAGCCTGCTTCGGCCAATGACCCAACGATAACTGCAAAAACACAGATGTATAATGACTGCATGTCGGACTTCAACTAGACCCCTACAAGGTGAACTACCAGTTAAATACACAGCACCTATGTTTAAATAAGAGATAAGCCAATTAATGTAACCCTTATCATAAAGAGTGATTTTGGCTTAATGTAATCTCTATGCCTTTTGAGAAAGGAATCCTTGCGCACTATTCTTGAGAAGTGTTTACCCAAAGAGAATAATATTTCATGATTCTAAGTAGAGTGAGTCCTTTAAAAATGTTATTGTCAAGTTATGTGTTTTAGTCAAGTTTCATTCAAACAAATATTAGAGTATATTGCGGAGCAAATACCTGTAAATCACTTTAGATTAGTTATAATCACCCTTTCTACTAATGTCACTAAAATAATGACACAAAACGTCCACAGGCAGGATGCATGAGCTAAGCAGATTTTTGAAGTGCAAGAATGGCTCAAAGATGACTTCATATAACATTTCATTCTTTATTTACCCTACAGCAAGGCAAGACTAGTATTTATACTGGGCATAAAGTGTGTAGTAGTGATATGATTACATAAAATGAATATATCATGAATAGGAGTGAGGGTTTAATCAAAGTTAAATAAGCAATAATATTTGTGCTCCCTTAATGATTGAGCTCGAAAAAGAATTATAATGTCCACCAATTTTGGACATTACTTTGCTACTAGGTTTAATAATTAGAGCGTTAAACTTTTAAACTATAAAGAATTTTAATGATTTGTGTGCGTGTGCGTGTGTATATGTTTTTTTTTGTGTTCTTTATATATGTTGTTATGTTTTATGGGACTGAACAAGGTGGTATGAGCCATTGATATCTGCTAAGCTTTGTAATAAAAACTTTTAAAGGATGGCATAGTTACCTTAAACCTCTGTTCGTCTGCTTTTGGTAACAGCGATATTATTATAAGGCACTTTAAGGTCACCCCAAAATGATAGTTACCTTATTGGCTTCAAAGCAGCAATCTCTGTTAGAGAGTTTAAGGATTGCTGACACATTAAAAATTTCATGATATAATATCTCTCTGAAAGACCTAAGGGTATTTATATAATAAGTTATATTAATAAGTAATTATAATAAGTTATATTTGGCTGTAAGACTTTAAATATTGTAGATGACAAATAGTTCTCATGGCTCAATTTTTACGGTAACTATGTCTGACAGAAGTCACTGATGCAGATAAACATCTCATCCATATGCTTTCTCAAACATTTGTCTAATTGTGAAGAGGCGATCGTGATCGATCGTAGGTACTAGACGAAGATCGCATTGGTACACTCCCGGTATCATTTTAATCATTCTATTAATCTTCGTCAATTGCCAAAGGAATGGGAGTATGTATAGTTCGTTTTGAACGTTATTTTTATGCTTAGTGCAGAGGAAATGCACTTAAGTGAAGTGTAATTCAAAACTACTAATTTAGATTATAACAGTTAATCTTAAATACAAATGTATTATTATAAAAATTGCAATTAAAATGTCATGTTTTTAAAACGAAAGATGCAAATATCTTGGTTAATAAACATGATAATGAAAAAACATTTATGGAACATTATAGTAGCAATACAACTTCGCGTTTTCAATATAAATTAAATTATTTTTAAGCTACCACTGCTATTTATTTTCGCAAGATATATAAACAAGAAATTCCAATTTTTCAATGATTTAAATAAACAATTTAAATAAAACAATATACATAACCACAAGCGGGAGAGGGAGTTGTAGGGAGGCTAACACAGTTAATTGGAATTTCTTTCCTTTCACCTTTCCTAATACGTATATCATGTTACGAATATAACTACGTGTAAACAATGTGTGCTTGGGTAGGTTTTTGGAAGGAAATAAATAGATTATGGATGATATTGAATTATAATAAATGTTATCCATGATAACGATTGGAATTATTCATTGTGCAACAGACAGTGGGTAGGGATTAGCAAATCATTTTCATTTATCCTTCAAAACTAAAAATTTGTATTCAGTAATTTCCCAACAGTTACCTGACCCTTCCGGAAAAAGCAATACACTGAGACGCGAAGTTTAATTGCATATATGAAAAATACCATCATTCTAGCTCATACAAAATTTGACAGACGTTTTATTACGTTATTTTCCAAATGTTCTTAAAATTAAATGACACTTTCTTTCAAGTAACTGTATTCTCAGGCTTGCGTCACTAGCTCTAATTATTCTATATTAAAAACATAAAAAAACAATTAGCTTACAATCATGTATAATGCTATCTACATTTGATTACTTTGGAATTATATGCATTATATAATTTCCTTAATTGGAATCTAGCCAGTCATTTCAAGTACAACCTCAAGTGTCCACTTCCCAGCACATGCAATCAATACGTGATAAAAATGTGTCTTGTTGCTTTAATTAGATAATGATTCAATTTATGGCAAATTTCCTTTGAGAAATCAGCACCAGGTCGTACGCTTGACACGAATTTTGAAAAATTTCTTAAAGTGTCCATCGCTATAACCCAGGAGATGACGACAATTATGTCCATTTAATATTTATATATATATATATATATATATACTAGCTCAGATACCCGGCTTCGCCCGGGAATTGATTTGAGGCTGAATGGTGATGGTATTTTTTTGGCAAGGCTTTACTTTGCTCAATATTTTCACATTTACCCGTCCTAGTGTTTAGGGTTAATACCCGTTGTTGGCATTTGTTAATAATAAAATTAATTTTTTATGTAAGTCTTCACTGTCCTCCAAATTGTTGACTCCCGCTATAATTTTTAGCGTATAACGCCTTTATACTTCGGTATACGACAATAGTGTATATAAAAATGTTTCTCTAAATAACAAAATAAACAACTTTTGTTATGTGCATATTTGCCGAAAATGCAATAGGAAACGAAATACCACTATTATTAATTTCAGGCCTTCCTTATAACCCCCACTCCTGCCCGTTCCTAGAAATGTTAGTATGGCTTATTATAAGGAAGGCGTTAGTGCTAATTCACATACCGAGTTTGGTTTAGTTCGGTTGAGTCTTTTGTGCCAAATAAAATTGTGGACTCCCGCTATAGTTTTTAGCGTATAACTCATTTATACTTCCGTATATGGCAAAAGTGTATATAACAAAAGTTACTGTAAATAACGAAATAAACAACTTTTGTTATGGGCAAATTTGCTGAATAAGCAATAGGAAACGAAATATCGCTATTTTTAATTTCAGGCCTCTCATATAACCCCCACTCCTGCCATCCCTAGAAATGTTAGTATGGCTTATTATAAGGAAGGCGTTAGTACTAATTCACATACCGAGTTTCGTTTAGTTCGGTTGAGTCTTTTGTGCCAAATAAAATTGTGGACTCCCGCTATAGTTTTTAGCGTATAACTCATTTATACTTCCGTATATGGCAAAAGTGTATATAACAAAAGTTACTGTAAATAACGAAATAAACAACTTTTGTTATGGGCAAATTTGCTGAATAAGCAATAGGAAACGAAATATCGCTATTTTTAATTTCAGGCCTCTCATATAACCCCCACTCCTGCCCGTCCCTAGAAATGTTAGTATGGCTTATTATAAGGAAGGCGTTAGTACTAATTCACATACCGAGTTTGGTTTAGTTTGGTTGAGTCTTTTGTGCCAAATAAAATTGTGGACTCCCGCTATAGTTTTTAGCGTATAACTCATTTATACTTCCGTATACGGCAAATGTGCATATAACAAAAGTTACTCTAAATTACAAAATAAACAACTTTTGTTATGTTCATATTTGCTGAAAAAGCAATATGAAACGAAATATTGCTATTTTTAATTTCAGGCCTCCCTTATAACCCCCACTCCTATTTGTCTTAGAGAATATTAATATAGCCTAAAGTCTAAGTTGGGCTAGTAGTAATATACATACCAAGTTTCATAAAATTCGGTTCAGCCGTTTATGCGTGAAAAGGTAACAAACAAACAAACAAATAAACAAACAAACAAACAGACACCAAAGAAACAAAATGCAGTTATGGTGTCTATGACATGTGAAACGAAGAGTTATCGTGAAATTTCGCGAAAAAAATCAATGTACAGACAGAGGTTACAATTTTATATATATATATATATATATATATATATATATATATATATATATATATATATTTTGGTTGATGGCACTCTAGCAGTCGCAATTTTTGTTTTATCGTTACCAATGATATTTAAACGTATCAAGTAATAATGAAGATCAAGTTCGTTAACGGCTAAAATCGGACAAGTGGGGGAGGGGGGGTTAGAGGGGGAGAATTTCGAAAATTGAATTATCTCCGTTATTATAAGTAGGATCGAAAAATTGAATAAGACTAATATTGTTGCAAATTAAATGGTCTATAAATGTTATTCTATACATATTTTCTGTATCTTGAATATTAACCGAGGTATTTGTAACAACCATACATACTCATCTCAAAGTAGCAATAAACTGTAATGTCATTAACTACTTTATTCAAAGTTTAAATACCAAATATTTCTTTTATAGAACTTTTACTGTGTGTAATGCAAGCATATATGTTGTTTGATAATACCATGTATTCATATTTTACGTTCTTAACTTGACAATACGTTCTTAAGCTTAGGACCATATTTAACCGTTTCATGAAGCACAAGTTCATAGTCAATGGCTGAAATGGGGCCAGGAATAGAGGGGGTTTAGTGTGGAGGGAATTCTAAAATTCAAAATATCTCTTATACGAGTCAAATCGAATCCAATCCTGATATTTTCTTAGAAATAAAGCATATGTCGGGTGAAGAAATCAGTAGTGTGCCATACCAGCTACATGGGAAATCTGCTTAGTTTATGAAGTCCCTGCGTGACGGACTTTTAATAATTTATAATTGAAATAATTTAATCATTATTAGATAAAAGCATTATACAAAATAACAGTAGCTTCATGAGCATCATAACAGTAGTCGTTTTTTCCTTTTCTAAATTGTAAATTTAAAGTGTCATTAAAGATCTAGGTCGGTAATGGCTAAAGTCAAATCAAGAAGTGTGGGGATTAAATTGTATAGACACAATCTTATAGTAAATGTAATGTTCTACAAATGTTATATACATTTTAGCAGATATCCCTTAAGGGAAATCAGCTATTGAGGTTGTACTCATGACGGAATTTTCAAAATATTTCTTCAAATGTCCATCGATCCTACCTAGTAGATGACGAAAATGAGGTCCGTTCAAAACTGTATATATATACAGGGTGTCCCCAAACCAAACGGCCAAACTTTAGGGATCGATAGAGGATCGAAAAACTAAAACAAAAAGTCCTCTGGCATATGCCTCGTTTTCGCTTCGTTTTCGAGAAAATCACAAAAAACTAAAAATAGTTGTGCAAAAACTAGTTAAGGCCAATGGACGAGCGGATTTTATTCCTTGAATAAATTTTAGCAATAAATGTTATTCCAATACAATTATTGTATTCTAATCTTATACTAACAGAAAGGTAATTGAAAAAAAAATATATTTTTTATTAAGAAAAAATAATAAATACTTTTTTATTCAAATATTCATAGTATAAAAAAAAATTACCTATTTAAAGTAGATAACATTATGAACAATAACTGAAGATTAAAACATAAAAAAAGATTAAAAATTTAGAAAATTAATAAAATAATTAAATATTCTTACTTGGAAAACATAAATGTTTCAGTTTTTATATGGGTCTACCTTAGTGAGAAAAAAAACCCTGAAAATTTTGAAGGTTTTACCTTCGCTAAAATTACATCGTTAATTTCTAAAGCGTCAACGTAAATGTTGTTCGAAGTGCTGGCCTCTCGCTGCAATACACGCATCACATCGCGTACTCACAGATCGCACTGCATCTAAACATTGTTCTGCGGAGAGCTGGTTGCAAACCATTCTGATGCGCTCGATGAGGTCATCCCTTGTACGGACGGGCTCTCGATAGACATTTTCTTTCACGTATCCCCACACGAAGAAATCTAGTGGCGTGAGGTCCGGAGACCGGGGAGGCCAAGGCACCGGCCCACCTCGTCCTATCCAGCCACCTGGGTAGTTGATGTCCAACCAGTCTCGTAAGGCCCTTCCATAATGTGCAGGACAACCATCGAGTTGAAACCAGCTCTCAAGCCTTGTTTCCAAAGGGATATCTTCCAAAAGTGTCCGTAAGTCATTCTCCAGGAATAGATGATAACTTTCAGCGTGAAGTCGAGCAGGTAAAAATACGGGACCTATTATGAGATTATAACAAAGACCGACCCACACGTTACAGAAAACTCATGCTGGTAGTGAAATTCTCTAACAGCGCGGGGATTTTCATGTGCCCAAAGGTGGTAGTTTCTTTGATTGAATATGCCCGCACGTGTAAAAGTCGCTTCGTCCGTCCAGATTACTTTCGAACTTAAGTTTACATCGTTTTGCAATTGTTCTTTTTACCAATTACAAAAATTTAATCGGCGGGGATAATCAGCGGGTATTAAATTTTGTACCTTTTGTACATGGTAAGCATGCCTGCGGTCAGCCCTTAACCCTTAATAACCTAGCGTACCCATATGGGTACATTAAATTTGGGGAAAATAAGTAGGCTCCATCATGTCCGGTGTGCATAGTCAATTTTTGTATTCTCCCTCCATGCTCTCTACAGCAGTCCCTCTACTCAGTTTAGTGCTTGCCTTCAACAAGTGGATTATACAAGTGTGTTTTTTATTATTTTTAAAAATGGACTACTCACGATTCGTAAGAAGGTAAGTAAATTTTGTTATAAAATACACGAATATTAGTTTATTAGTTATTGGAAATAAAAAAATGTTTTACTTAAAGTTTATTGCACAATTTATTAGCAAATTTATAGAAATTTACGAATTATTGAATTCTGTAATTAGTCAATTATGACCCTGTACCCAAATGGGTGCACTAGGATATTTGATTGCCTATTTTTTTTTTATTGCAATTTTTTTTTTCAAATGCAATGTTTATGTTGTTTCAGTGATTTTGGAAGCCTACAAAATAATAAGCAATTCCTTATCTGGTAATGAAAATGATCAATGACAAAAATATGAAGTCAGCATCAGGAAGATATCAGCTCCTCTCATAGAAATGGTTCACTAATTACCGAAGCTTCACTAAGACTTTTTCTTTGATAATTTATTTACAAGCTTCGATTTAATAAATTATTTTAGAAAACAAGGATTTGGAGCAACTGGTACAATGAGAGAAAATAAAATTCGTCGTGACTGTCCACTTATAACAAAGAAATCTATGCTAAAAAAAGAAAGGGGGTTCTAAATGTCTTTCGTTTCTAGGAAAGAAGAGGTTTGTATAACAAAATGGAAAGACAATTCAGTTATTGCAACCGCATCAAATTGTCACAGTTCTATTCCTCTTGCTCAGGTAAACAGATATTCCATAAAGGATAAAAGGAATGTAGCTGTTACCCAACCTAACGTTATTCGGGAATACAATAAGTTCATAGGAGGAACAGATCTAATAGACGAAGGAGTGACCATGTACCGAATTTCCATACGTAATAAAAAATGGTATTGGTCTATTCTATGGTGGCTAATTGATGTGTCCTTGCATAATGCAACTTTTCAAAAAAAGGAGGAACACCTATACCTCAACTTGAATTTCGACCGAATATATTGCAATCATATTTATCAAAATATGCATCTCCACCAATGGTGGCAGGGAGGCCCAGAATTTTTTCTTAGCAAACTTCGTCGAGTCGGGTTATCCAAGAGATACGTTTTGACCACTTAGACAATTTTATAATTAAGACGGAAGAAAATAAAAGGAAAAGATGTGCAGGGAACGAGTGTACTAGCAAAGTAAGAACAATGTGTGGGAAGTGCAAAGTAGGGTTGTGTATTGATTGTTTTGCTGCATTTCATACCAAAAAATAATCTGTCTTATAATTATATATTGTAAATAAGCATAATAAATCTGTTTTATGGTTAAATTATTTTATTTTTTCCTTTTTTGCCCTTATTACATAATAATCGAGCGATACGCACACGTTATGCCAAATAAAGGTAGTCAAATGTCCTAGGGTAGCCATATGGGTACAGGGCTTATCTCATAAACGGCATAACAGAAATTTTTAAAATTATTTTTTACATGTTAAGGGATGCCTAAATAAGTAAAAAAAAAATTGAAAAAACTTTTTTCCTGAAGAAAAAAAATTCAGGATATTAAGGGTTAATGTGCGCCAAGTGGTTGTCTTTGGTATGCTTAGAACTGAAGGAGCTCTCCGGACGCTTGTGCTAGGGTTGGTATTGACTTGACTCAGTGTCCTCTCCCTCCGCCTCAGGTCGGCTTCCATCGGAGCCTGCATACGGTTTCCACGACGATTACATGAGAAGGACCCAGTCTCTCGAAGCCTTCTGAAAGTGGTGGTAAAAACACCTCTGTGTGGGGTTTCTCGGTCAGGAAACCGTCTGCGATATTCCCGAACTGCCTGACGTGCATTGCCATCGCAGAATCCGTAGACGTAGATTATGTCCGCGTATTCAGCGTTGGTAAATCTAGCCATATTTGTTGACTTCACTGAACAGTACTAGCAACACCACTAATGTGAGAATGCGAGGCTGGATTCCCCCCAAAAAGGATTAAAATGATAGTAAACATTTTAATCCTTTCTTTTTAAGTTTAAACACTCAACCTAGACGTTTTATTGATAAGGAAAGCGTGAGAATATTCATGTTTTCTAAATTTACTCCTCGTAAATTAAAAAATTAAGCTTACTCAAAAAGCCAATAGTTTTTTGTAATTTAAATACATTATTAAAAAAAAAATACACTTTTTGCACAACTATTTTCAGTTTTTTGTGATTTTCTCAAAAACGAAGCGAAAACGAGGCATATGCCAGAGGACTTTTTTTCTTAGTTTTTCGATCCTCTATCGATCCCTGAAGTTTGGCAGTTTGGTTTGGGGACACCCTGTATATATCTATATATTTGTCTGTTACCGCACTAGCGGTCGCAATTTTTGTTTTATCGTTACCAAACTCGATATTTAGTCGTTTTATGTAAAAAGAAAGATCAAGTTCGTTAACGGCTGAAATCGGGCCAGTGGGAGGGGGGGTTTAGAGGGGAGGATTTTCGAAAATTCGAAATATCTCCGGTACTATACGTGGCATCGAAAAATTGTACAGAATCAATCTTATTGCAAATTAAATTTACTATAAATATTGTTATATACATTTATTCCCTATCTTGAATATTAACCGAGATATTTGCATTTTTATTAAATTTTGGCCGATAACGGATTTTTGAATTTCCCGCCAAAAGCTAGTTCGGCCCTTTGCCGTAACTGTTCGGCTGTTGTATAGAGATTTCTCTATTGTATAACTTCACGTGGGAAATCTGCTTAGTTTACGCAGCCCCTGCGTGACGGACTTTTTTTCTTTATGTTGAATATCAACTGACATTTTTGGTTTTTTTAGATTTCAGCTTTCCTACTCCTGTCACATCAACAATAATTGGTTATATCATGAACCATTTTATTGGATCGTTTATTGATTTTATTGAAATTTTACTGTGGGAGGTACATGCAAATATTTCATGTGATGTCATCATTAAAATTTTACATTAAGAATTTTAAACTGTATCTTCAATCTATTCCATTAATTGTTTCATTAACACTAAAATTTTTCCTAAAGTTAAGTTGTTAATGGTGTTAGAAGGGGGAGGGGGGTGTCAAAAATTAATATCTCCATTATGTGTGTATCGAAAAATGTTATGAAATCAACCTTGTTAACTATAGTTGTTCTAAGATTACTGTTCTAACCTTTTTTTCGTAGATAAAATATTACTACATTCTTGTATTTAGCCTTCAGTAAACTCCCATTTTTACTCATCGGATTTTTACTTAGAAATATGAAATATAAGGTAAGATGAGACCAATAGTGTGTTATATTTGGAAACAGGAAATATGCTTAGGCAAACCCTGCATGACAGACTTTTTTTTCCTTCAGTAAAGCAAAGAACATTAGATTTAGATTTCTTTTCTTTTTCAAGCTTCAGTAAATTCCCACTTCTACGAAGTGAATTTTTCCATTTAATCTAAAAATTATTCTTTCTCTAATTAAAGGGGGGATTTTGAGAATTCAAAATATCTCTGTTGTTATAGTTTAGTCGAAATATTGTATAAAACCAATCTTTTTGCAAATTAAATTAATAGTGTTATAAATATTTATTCTCTATCTTGAATTTTAACCTGAGATATTTGCATTTTTTAGTTTTTAGACATGAGTGAACCCCCACTTTTACAAATATCACATCAAACATTCTGTTGATCATTAGAATCAAATACCAAATATCATTTCCAACAGATATTTATCAAAATGAGATGCTTTAATATAGGTGTGATTACAAATTAAAATTTTACATTCTAGACTAGAAAATGTTTATTTTATTTACACTACACTCGGTATTTAGCCCTTAAATTCAACACTAATGATTATATGTACTAGGCAATGCGCGAAATCAGATTGGAGACAGGGGAGGGTGAGAAAATAATTGAAAATTTGAAATATTTCAATTACTATTAGTTGGACTGAAAAAGTTTATTTGACTAATGTTGAAGTTTTTATTTTCTACAATTGATGTTAAATACATTTTTTTCTTATAAGGAATACAAGTAATAAACTAATTATATGTTTTTTTTGTTTCCAATCATAGTAGTCCCTCACTTATAATCCTCTCATTTTTACAGTAAGTGTAGAGTACATACCAAATTGTGATAAAGGCTTCAACGTATGAAAGAAATAGTGAATAGATGGTAAGATGAGATGACTACTGTGTGTTACCTGCACGTGGGAAATCTGCTTAGTTTACACAGCCCCTGCGTGATGGACTTTTTCCTTGTATTTTCCTATCTTCGCTTGCAGTGATACGTATTGTAACAACAGCAAGAATGATGAGCTTTCAATCAAAGTTGATTCTCCAGCAGAAGTGTTATAAAAGGTTTTTGTCAACATCGAAAGATTATATCCAAAGGCAAATAGATGAAAAAAACGAGAACTGGCTCCATTGATTTATTTTCCTGTAAATTTTTCATGTCCTCTATGACACCTCTTCAGGAGTAATGCACTTTTATAAAAAGATTCAACCTTACCATCTCGGCAGAAACTTCAATCACGTCTTGGAGTCTTCACATGACCGCCGAGGTGTTAAGATCGAATCTTTTTATAATAGTGCATTGCTCCTGAAAAGGCATGAACACAGTCATAAAGGACATGAAACATTTACAGGAAAATAAATCAATGGAGCCAGTTCTCGTTTTTTTCATCTATTGACCTTTGGCCATTTATCCTTCAACGAAGATTGAATTGAGGTCACATTTCAATGATACTAAAGATAATATACTGCTTAGATGGTCATGGATGATGGGGTATAGCTTGGTTTTAGAACACGTCCTTGTGATCTCACAGTCATTCACCCTAAAGTTTTCGTTTGTGTGTGAGCTTCAACAAGAGCAAAAGAAATTATGGCTGTAGTAACCTTCCCTTGGGAGAAGAGCCTAGTCATCAAACTTTGATTCAGACAGTTCTATTGACAGTAATGGCATAGTTGAATTTTCCAAACAAGACATGGATTCTGAAGAAGACCTAGTTCTAAAAGAAGTGGATTTTGAACATTAATCTGTTTCAATTTTAAAATTTATCTTAAAAATGCACTAAAAGAAATATTTCAATTTAACACAATCCGAATAAAAATCTTGAATAGTGAAATTAAGCATGTTCTTCAAACTGAAACAGACTCATAAGCGAATTATATACAGAATTCTACAAAAGTGTATCTGAAGTCAATATAACTTTATTATTGTATTATTTTTTTTTTTAGTAAAACATGACATAAGTTTCCAATAAAAGAAATTAACATTATTTTCTGATATTATTTTTTTTTTTTTCATCTTTTACATAAAGGCTACATATTTAATACAGGCATGAGGAGAAACTAGTATGACTGAAATGGTAAAGAAGAGTAGTAGAATGACCATCAATTTCCTCTGGTTTGAAAAGTATGAGTAAAGATAATATATGCTGGTAAAGTTGATTTTAAAAAACTGTATGAGCTGAGAACAAAAAATAGTAAGGCAAGCAATAAATCACCTTTAATTTGGTAGGAACATTGCACAATGAAGATTAACAGGGGAGTTACATCAATTTAAAAAATTGGAGTATGTTTGCAGAGTCATGCCTCGAAAACAGAAAATAAAAATTCTATTGCTCATTGCAAATTTATTCAATAAGAGCTGGTATCAGAATAAATGAACATGAACAGATCAGAATACAGTTAGAAAATCTTTGCATGTAGTTAAAAGAGACGATCTCACAAGCTGAAATTTTTAAAAACAGCAAAATGGGCCACGCTTTCTAAAATTTCAGAACAAATGTAGTTATTTTTCAGTATAAAATAATTCAATCTAAAATGAATTTCATATAATTGAAAATTACAAATATTTTATGAACAAGTGTTGAATGATGATATTTATACATGTGCTAGCAGCTTTTACAATTTTATGAAGCGAAAGTCCACTTAATGATTATTTTAGTACTGATCATCTAGCATCTGGTGAATCCAAAGGCCTGTATGAACTTCTTCTTTCCGAGTGTTTCCAGAATTCAAAAGGAGAGCTTATGCCCATAACTTCACCTGGAATCATAATATAAATTATTTAAGAAAAAAAATACTTTCATTATTTGAAATGATTCAATCACAACTAATAAAATGAAAGTATATAAAAAAAAAGAAAAAAAGTGTTACTTTTTCCTTTTTAAGATAATAATTTTTGATCAAGTAAATAGAATTAGATCTTCTTTTGTGAAATTGATGATGATCATACCTAACTTATTGTGTAATAATAGCATCTGGATCAACAGGATCCTGCAGTTAATGTGTGATCAGCTCCACAGGGCCCATTCCCCCTATAAGAACTATATTAAATCAAATCATCTGCAATTGTGTTGAACTATAATTGTTAGTTATTGAACAACGTATCTAAATTTAAATTATTTATTAACGTCCACTTTTTGCAACTAAGGTTAATTGGGACGGGTGGTTAAGATGAATCTAGTTTCAAAGATGATTCAGAAATCAAAAAAATTTAATTTGCACAATGCTTTCAGATTAAAAGTCTCTCTAAAAAAGTAATGGTCAGGAGTTAAAAATTTATCCCTTGTTTCATAACCTCTGGGATCTGTATGGTCCAGTAAATTTATATTATAATACCTAATTAAATCTATTAGACATTTGGTGTCTTTAGACATCAACCCCTGACTGACTTTCTCATATGACGATGACATTGAACCTAAGGCAAAATAATGGATATGGTCAATCTAGTTTCACCTTTCCCCCTCCCCAACCCCCTCCCCCACCATAGCACTGATTAGACTTCTACAGCCATTTACCTTAATTGGATAATCCGTCTTTAACTCCTTTTGAGCTAAATTGGTTTTGTTGATTCTCCACCAATGTCAGGTTTCTTTGCAGACCTTAAGCTAGTAATATAATAAATTCTGCAGGAGCAGATAGACAGGTATAAATATTCTACAAAAAGGAAAAGCATACAGATGAAGTCATCTATTCTCTATTTCTACCTTTCTAAGAACATTATAAAAAGATGAGTTATAATTTATGCTGGACATGATATTTTTATCGCTAGACAATTGCTAGGGTGCTAAAGTGAAAAATAAATTAGTAAATGTACAGGCTCACAAAGATCAAAAACACAAATAATTTTGTTAATGTTTGAGTTAGTTGAAAAATATAACAATATAACATGAACAGTACAAAACCATTACCGTAATAGTCAATTTTAAAAAAAAAATTATTATTTTCTAATACCCCTAAAGGCTATTAACTAACTTCTCTAAAGGATATGATAAACGCAATGAGCAAATCTAGAGTTTTATTTATGTTTTCATACAGTTCTCCTGTCATAAACTGTATTAGTGCTAGTTACTCTTTCAAGCTGCATTGGTCATATGCTTTCGACTGTAGTCAGTGTCTACAATGCCTTCTAACATCTTGTAAAATGCATTTCCAGTCACATATTTGTATTCAATAGAGAAATGAATCATTTTTGTTTTATGTTAAATGCATAATTAAAAAGATTCCCAAGTGGTGTTTTTATTTTTTTTTCTGTAATCGTTGAATAATGGTAACATTACTAAACTGAAATGAGTGAAGAAAGTGAAACATTTTGCAATAGACTGAAGAAAGTAATCACTTTCTTCACTTGTGAAGAAAGTGAATTGCATTCTTAATTACTAATAAGTATAAATTAAAAAATAATTTGAAGTTGGAAATTAAATACTTTTAAATGTTTCTTAACATTGTAAGAATTTATTTTAACAAAATAAATTGAAATGTGAATGAATTATTGGTGTAAATAATCAATATATTTTAAAATTTAAATATAATAATAATTACCTTCCTTGTTTATAACCTGCACTTGTTTATAACTGCACTACTTCACAATCATCACTAGTTCTTTTATAACTATGCTTATAACCTTTCACAACCATGCTTATAACCTACCAACAACATACAATAATCTTCACAACATCCTAATTTTGTTCATATTCTGGTTAGATCTGATCATGTATTACACGATTACAGAAAAAAATTAATATTACACTCGTGACGAAAGTAGAATTGACAACTCTCGTGAAATTACCACAATCGCTTCGCTCGTGTGGGTAAACGTTTCACTCGAGTTGTATAATGATCTACTTCCGTCACTTGTATAATAAATAACTATTTTTGCTTGTTTAACTCTTGTATCTCATATTTTTATTTTACCAATAGCCTTCAAACACAGGGGCAACATATGATGGCGGATTAGTTCATGTCTAGTTCATCAGTTATTGTCATGAGGATTTACTTCTATATTGGCTCATCTCTGTCAACAACAGAATGCCATGACCTTCCTTTACTTCCAACTTGAAACCCACACAATAAAACTTCTGAAGCTAGGACTACTACACAGTTCACTATTTCATTGCACCCTGAACCCATACATCACTGGGATTTTAAGGAGTTCATGCAATATTACTTCGCAGATTAAACTCCTTAAAGAAATTTGAAGATAATCATACAATGACATTTTCATTTCAAAGGCAAAAACAAATTAAACAAAAAAATATTTTTCAGAAAACTTTAAGTATAAATCAAAAATAGAATTAGCTTTATCATGATAAATAAATAATTAACTAAAAGGATTATTTGTTTAACAGAATCGTTTTGAAAATAGCTATTATTTAATAAGTCTTTTTAGCCAAAGTAATTCCCACATGTATGTTTTCAGTAATTCAAAAACTAATGGTATAATTCACATCCTCTGTTATAAGCTTTCAGTAAACCCCTCAATTTTCTACATCAGTAAGTCTCCCATTCTCAGTAATAATTGAAGCCCCAAAAGAAAGAAATATTTATTATAGAATTGTGATGAAGTCACCTTTGGGCATTCCAGAGTATGTGAAATCTGCTTAGATTACATACTCTCTGAGTTAGAGATATTTTATTCAACTCATGAATTAAGATATCAAAGCCAAAAGATTTATGATGCCAAAAATATTAGTTATATTGTAAAATGCATTGCGAAGGCATATAACTTACTGTGTTCTGTAAGGTACAACAGAACATAGATTTGAGAGTTTGTTAATTTAGCAACATCGTCATCACAAAACGTTATCTTTAATTGGCCCTTTGGGTCTTGAGATTCTAACATTTTTTCCACATCAGGTGATAATTCAGTAATGTTCTTATATGCCTGGTAGTCAGTTAAGCAGCTGAAATTTTCCTGAAAAAAGTAAAATATACATAACTCAAAGACTAGAAAATCACTCCATCTCATAAGAACTACACAGATTATAAATGACAATCACAAGAAAAAACATTTCTACCAAAAAAATTGTTTTATTTTAAGGATTGAAGTTAAAAACATAGATGAATACAAATTTAAAACTAAAATATCTATGTATTTACAAATGAATTTGATTTGTGGAAATTATTTTTCCAAACTAACAAGACAACAATGCATGGTGAATATCATGAAAATCATTTGACATAAAATTCTAGCACACTTGACTTTCAAATTGTCAACCATCACAAAAAAAAAATTAAAGAAAAACAGGTTTCCACTTGTAAATACAAGTTACTTCTTAATAATAAAGCTCTTAATTCACATTATCAATTATCACGGAGGCATTACTTATGATTTATTGTTATAATGGAAATTTTATTCTTGGTCGGATCATGGAATGGTTTCTTAATTATTAGAAAAACATATCTCCCATCAGTGATACCTCAGTATATCAATCTTGTCATTAAGAGGTTTGTCTGGGTGTGATAGGATGAAGGATCTAACTATGGAAGGCCCCTTCAAAATAGGTGTGTTCTAACAAAATCAATGCTATTGTATCAATATACAAAATAAGTAAATTAGATACAATTTCAGAATAAAATAATCTAGTAATAAAATGTCAATTAAATGTTTCTAATGTCTTTTGGTAACAAATAATAATAATAATGATAGTTAATGACTATTCTTGATGTCTTGTACCTTTCTTGATGAATTAAATCATAATATTCATTATTTTTAACAATGGCTCTCCTGTAACTTTTTAATATAACTAAAATCTGCCAATTATTGGCTAGAAATCTATTGAACATATAGGATACACTGCTATATTCCGAAATGGAAAATTATCTTTCTCCTTTTTCTTTTTTATTTCTTTGAGTAGTGATGCACAATGTATTTTTTTAAAAAAAAGAAATGTCATATCAAAAATAAGCAACATGGGTTTGTCTTAATCATGATTTGCCCATCTCAAAATCAGCAAAGTCAAAAATTGACGTTTCTTTAGAATTTGTTTCTAGTTAAGTGTGGTTGAAGAATTAGACACCAGTGTACCCCTAACCCGTGCAAAATCATCTAGCATGGAACTCAGAACTAAATGTTACTGCATGTTTCTAATGCTTTTAATTAAACACAAAATAATCAGCCATTTTAAAAATTTCCAAAAAATGTAATGTGTTTCTCGTATTTAATTAATTGTCAAATTAAAAAAAGAAAAATCAATCATGCTAACAAAAACAAGAATTTTAAAGTAAATTTATAACAAAATTCAATGAAAAAACTGGAGTACTTTTGAATACTAATATACTTATGGATTAATATAAGCTGTGAGGTTTAAAAAGTCCGTCACGTAGGGGCTGCGTAAACTAAGCAGATTTCCCACGTGAAGTTTTATAATAGAGAAATTTCAGAATAGAGAGTCAAACAGTTACGGGAAGGGCCCGAACTAGCTCTTGACGGTAACTCACGACTAGACCCGAAGTTAGCCGAACTCATCTCAGAAGCTGAAAACATAAAAATGCAAATATCTCGGCTAATATTCAAGATACAGAATAAATGTATATAACATTATTTATAGTAAATTTAATTTGCAATAAGACTGCTTTTATATAATTTTTCGATCCGACGTATAGTAACGGAGATATTTCGAATTTTCAAAAATCCTCCCTTCTAAACCCCCCCCCTCTCACTGGTCCGATTTCAGCCATTAACGAACTTGATCTTTATTTTTGCATAAAACGTTTAAATATCGAGTTTGGTAACGATCAAACGAAAATTGCGACCGCTAGAGCGTTAACAGACAAATATATATATATATATATATATATATATATATATATATATATATATATATATATAATTTTGAACGGACCTCATTTTCGTCATCTCCTGGGTAAGATCGATGGACATTTGAAGAAATTTTTCGAAACTCGCGTCATGAGTACGACCTCAATAGCTGATTTCCCTTAAGGGAAATCTGCTAAAAAATATGTCTCCAACAGTTGCAACAACATAGGAGGAATAGGAAATATTAATTCATGCATGTATATCTCCGCGAATTAGAAATAAAGGAACTAAAATCTCATATTTTGAAAAAGTACAGTAGTAACAGTCTAATAATATATTACAATTTTCAGATGGAAAGAAAGTTCCAATGACCATTTATTTTTAGAGCCATACACATGGATCAAGATAAATTTTGTAAACTATGTTTTGTTGAAGTGACTATTACTAAAAATCAAGAACAGCATTGAATAAATGCATGTAAAACTTGGTGATCCCCCCCCCCCCCCGTTCTTTGCATGGAGAAGCAGATGTAAGGACATAATGGAAGACTACATGGGTCCTTGTTAGAAGAAGTGGACACTAAAAAATGATAATACATAGTATAGCCAAGCCTCTTGGTTATTAGTATTGTAGCAATAACAATTGAAATTGTTCATGAAATAGCATTTTGTCTGTTACAATAATAATAAGAAAAGTATGTCTTACATCAAATATTCCAATCCAATCATTTTTTCTCATAATAAAATTTGGACTAAAGATTATGGTAGCTGCATTCAAAGTATTCTTGTACCAGGTATCTATTGGCAAAAACTTGACACCTTTCTCTTGAAAGTCGAGAAAAACCTATGAAAAATTTATTTCAGATAATCACTTGTATTAACTTGGTATGTTATGTATATGAAAATGTTAATAACTACTGTTTTGTATGTTTTAGGTTTATCACATTATAAACAGATAAATAAATTGATTACTTTCATTGTAAACATAGCTGTTACTGGTTTATGGTCACTAATAGTAATGCTTTCAATTGATTTGTAATTTTCTACATTTATGGCAAAATCCTTCTTTCCAGGTGATTTATTGTTTACTGCGTATAGGATTCTATCACACCAAGCAGGCCTTCTCCTTGGAATGAAAAATATACATCAATTTATGATATATTTATATGGATATATTAAAACTCCTTAATTTAATATTTAATATAATATGGCATTGAAAAGAAAACATGGCACCTATTCAAACTAAAATTTGGGAAAACATGAAAATTTCACATACCTCTCAATTCTCAAAATATAAGTAATTACTGTAGTAAATACTGGGATAGTGAACAATTTTAACTTCTGTTAAAGTTTTTTTTTTTTTTTTCGTACATATTTTTTTATGTAGCTGTGTTTGTGTGTGTGTGTGTGTTTGACAATGGTATTTACGAATATAATTGAATTGAGAATTAAAGACTGTTTAGCTTAATGCTTTTGTCTAAGAAATGACCATATTAATTCCACAGGAGGTATTCTTATCATTATTCATTAAAATTTGTCTTGTTTATTTTCCATTCTTAAATAAAAATAATTCACAATCTATAGCAATATAATATATAAATTACTTACGCCAAATTGTAATCTGACGAATCAAAAATATATTTGAATGTTGGTTTAAAACTGATTACTGGTTCCGCCATACCACTGAATGCTTCACCTGATTTCTGGACAGTTTTCAACTGATCCGAGGGTAAAAGGCTATTTGCATTTCCTTTTTGGATTTCTTTGGCTACTTCTTCTGCAGTTAGGTCATTTGACTCATTCAGTCGGAAGTTTAAGTCTCCAAACCAGAATACATAACTGAAAAATTCACTTTGAATAATAGTCACTCACTGACATAACACTAAGAATCAAAGAAAATTTGTATGTGTTGATAAAAACTCATTCATAAGGGACCTCTATTAGAAAGAGACTTGTATCTTATATTTACGTGGTCCGAGATAAATTTGGGAATGGAGTTAAAGGGATAGGCCCAAGTAGGGTGTTGGAGGAGAATACAAAAATTTAGTGAAGCTGAGGGAGAAAGAGATGAATAGTAAGAACAAGAGTGAAGTGATTGAGATTTTGGCAGGTATATACGCATACACGCACGCCTGCCCGCACGCACGCGCACACACACACACACACACACACACACACACACACACACACACATATATATATATATATATATATATATATATATATGGAACTGAAGCTCCCTCCAGAAAGTAGCAATACAGTTTTATATTAATATACAGATCTCATGCGATATTGAATGTCATCACAGACTAATTACTCCTAAAATTCATATTCAATGTCCTCTACCTTTCAGAGATATATATACTTTTATGATCAATGCATTGAACCATTGATTCTTTATACGTACCTCACAAATTCAATTACTGATGGAATTGAAATATAAGACTGACTTTCTGGACCGGTGACATACTAAAGTGTTTTTTCATTGCAATTGAGTTCATTTCTTATGCCATAAAAACATGTGCATCTATCAATAATAGAGTCACCATATCTGGGTCACATTGCTCTTCAAATTGCTTTTATTTTCACTGTGTACCTAATAACTCTGTACTTTAGCACATTTTGGGTGGCTCATAGTCTGTACAAGCCCTGAATATTCCATGAGGCAAGTTGGGTCTATATAAACACTAACGTGTTACTTGTACAAATAAAGTGTACTACGTTTTCTATCAGAATTTTATAATAAAAAATATTCTCTTTTCCTATTGCAATTCATTAAAGAGGAATACAAATCCTACTCCTACTCAAAACCTTCTCAACCAATATTCCTATCAATCTTTCCTTGTACTTTTCCCCTCATTGAGATGGGATCAGGCCTGGACTGGCTAGCGAGCCTGAGGGCGCTTTCATTAATTCGAAATACACTTTATTTTTGTTGATCAATAAAAATACAGTTGCATTTGTTAAATTGTTTTTATTGTTGCTGTTGTTCACTGGCTCTAGGGCCAGTCTTAAGTCAAGGGCAGCACACTTTCAGGGGTCTCAGTCAAGCCCTGGATGGGATCATTTTATTAGATTTTAAATAAGAATGGTGCAATGAATTTTCTTCATGAGGACCATTATTAATTCGTAATCAAATTAGGGATTAACAATTGTTAAGAGATACTGTAAATACAGAAATTGTGTCACCACATTAGCATCATCTAAGATGGGTAATTAAGCCTCCGTCAGGCGCACCTCTGGACGAAACAAAATTGGACGCACCCATATTTTAACCCCCCACTCCCCAATTAATTAATTTAAATTTAAAACGCTGGTAAGACAGACTTTGATAGGATCTAAGGAAAACAAATATACTATTTAGAACTCTAAATAATGACTTTATTAAAATAGAATGAAGCTTAAGCTAAAACAAGTAAAATTGATCAGGCGCATTAGGCCTGAGAGGTCAGAGTTAGACTAGCACTTATTTCTCAAGATATTGACGAACTTCCGTACAGAACAGCATTAATCTTAGTTAAAGAGACGATTGCAATAGATATATATTGAAAAAACTCATCTTCAAAATTAAGGAGCTATTGGGTGCAGTCGGCCTCACAAGCCACCTAGGGTCCAGACAGGCTGGATGAAGGATGGCAATAGACTATAGTAGGGGATTCTAAGCATGAACACGAATCAGGAAACTACTGGGAATGGCACCTCACAGGGGAGACAGGATGAGTCGGGGCATCAAAAAGTATGTTTTATTGGCCTCTCAGGCCGGCTGCGCCCGACGGAGGGTTAACATGTAACATCAAAAAGTATATATTTATAAATACATGCATATTTATGAAACATTCTCAATATTTTATATGTGTTTCTTTAATATAGGGTATGGTTTAATGAAAATTATTAAGAAACTAAATAATGAAATTTTTTAGAATAGTATATGATTTTCAAGGTTTAGTTAAATAAAATATTTAGTTATCTATATAAATAAAACAGGTGAAGCTGGAATATGCAAAATGTGTACTCATTTATTGAAAAACTGCATTTGGAAAAAAATAAACTGTTAAGTTCAGAAGTATTTTTAGTGTACTGTTTGCCATGGAGCCTGATCAGCAGTATCTATAAATTGTGTCATGAACATAGTCTATATCTTGTCTTTCCAAATCTATCTGAATTACATAAATAAATATAATTAATATTCAAAGTAAGCAAACATGTATTAAATTATGCTAGGTTGAGTAACAAAATTTGTTAATCATTTAATGATTAATGACAATGTTCCAAGCAATATATATTCCTTTCAACAAATATATATATATATATATATATATATATATATCATTTACAAGATTTTAAAAAGTGCTAAGCTGCTTCTAGATATTGTGGATTTATCTATGTTCAATAAAAGGACTTACTCATGTTGAAAAATGGTTGATGCAGTTTGATTCTTGAACTTAATTGACTCAATTATTGTATTATATTCTTCTATCCTTTCCTTGAGGCGATGTTCATGTGCATGGAAATGGCACAAAACAAAGCATAGTTCAGCACCATAAATTTTTAGGCGAAGAGCTAATCCACCTTTGTTGCCCTACAAAATGTTTTATTTCATGAGCCAAATAAATCTATTTTTCTTTTAATATAAGCTATGCAGCTTAACACCTCAATTAAATAGGCTCTTCAACAATTTTGAATTATAATTTCTTAATATGTAGTGTTAACTTTATTTCATGTATGTGAAGAATTGTTTCAGAGACTTCTTCAAAGATAATGTATAACTATTTAAAAGCAATACTATCTAGTTTGCTTATAGTTGTATTTATCCTATAGCTAAGAATACTCAATAATCTCTCATAATAATGTTTTTTTTTTTTTTTAATACATCAATCAACACAATTATTGTTTAATAAGTATGCTACATGTTGCTTATTTTTCATTTTTTATTTGGTTAATTTTTCTAAGAATAATAATTTACTTTTAATAAAATTAACGCACTTTATACTTCTAGGAATAATCAGGATGGTTGATCGATAAAGCTAACATCTTTTTCCATCCCAAATGGGAATAAGTTCTTTACTTAGTGATTTTTTAATAAATAAATTCCTAATGTTGTTGTATACATTTAACTTTTAATAGCATTTGGGCATCCATCTTAACATATATGGCTAATTATAACTATAATAAAATAATTAAAGTAAAAAATTAAAAAATGTAAGTACAGAGGATATATACCCATAAACCTCCGATACCAGTCCTTTCATAGCTGTATTCTATGTTCCTTAACTGACAAACATGCTTTCGCAAGCAATAGAGAACTAACCCCATTGCAAGCAATCGTGTTGTTTTCACCCTTACATATCCATAGATCTCTAAGAAATCTCTAAAATTCAGGAGACAACATGAGCAAAAGAATTATTTTATGAGTCTTATATTCAACGCTTTTAAATCTCACTGTTTTACCTTAAACTGTTGTTCCAAGGGTCATGATACATGGCATCAAAAATGATATTATGAGCTTGAGCCTTGAGTTCTTGAAATCTGAATAAAAATGTATTACAAATGGATTCATGAAATGAATTATTATTTTTTTTAGTATTTTCAATATTAACTTTATTGTCTAGTTTAACCCTTTCATTATGCAAAGGCACTATAGTGGCTTTGCCGAATGAAAGGGTTAAGATGACTTTTGTTCAAATTATTATTATTTATAAACATCCACTTTTTCCTACTATGGCTAACTGGGATGAGTTATCTACAGGTTACCACCCTTTTCCGGCCAGAGTGGGCCTAAGGATTTTATTTAATGACTTTTCAACTACATAAATTCCCATTGCCTAGGCAGAAATGAAACTTGTCACTTTACATTTACTATGTTATTATTATTAAGATGACTGCTTCTACTCACAACACTAACCTAAGTCTTCTTTTTAATGAAAAAAAATATAGATTTAAAATTATAGCTTTTAATATCTGAAACATTTGATTCCCCATGAGATGAAGTTTTTACTTTTTTTAATATACTACTCCATTTTTGTATAAAATTACATACAAATTACTATTTATTTAAAATTGCTAAGAATAATATTTTAAAGATATGTTGTAGATATATCAAAATAACAAAAATTAGGCAACTTAAAGTGACTATGGAAATTTTCAGAATGTAATTAAAAAAGTATTTGGGAGAGGGTTTGATGCCTTTCTATAATATTGCCTTAATTTCCTAACTATTATATATAACCAATTAACTTAGAATTACAAGGTGAATTGACAATTTAATTTTATGGTTGTTGGCGAAACTTGAATATTAGCATAAATCATAAATTATTAATTCTATTATATAGTCAAAATTGTATTATACTCCAAAGCAGGAGAAATCAAAATTTATTTCCTGCCAGCAGTTTTTTTTTTAAAAAGAAATTAAAAAATTTCAATTTAAAATTTTTATTAAAAATTTTAAATATTTAACTATCAATAATTTATCACATTATGAATAACAGTTATTACTAAATATGGTTTATTTACTTCTGTAAATTGAGTTGAGCATGAGGAGCATTAGTGATGATATATATCATCAAATATAAAATAGAACATACCCAAAAACAAATAAATCCGGAATACATTTTACATCAGAAGCATCTTCAGGTAAATCTGCTAATATATTCAATGACAACATTTCAGGATGTTTTTGTGCTACATTAAATGTTACAATTTGAATTCTGAAAACAAAAATATATATATAAAAATAATTTAAGGAAAAATAAAATAATTTTATTTATGTAGCCTTTTTGTCTGTGTCATAATACATATGTGTGGGTGTCATGACATGTGCTAGTGAACGGTAAAAAATAAAATTTTAATCAATGAAAAATATTACTCTGATTAGACTTTCTACTCATGTCTGCTCTTTTTTTCCCTAGCCCATCATAAAGTTTCCACTTCATAAGACTATCATTGTCAATTCTAATCTTTGGGTAGGAGACTAAATTTGGAGTATATTAATTTTGATGCATAAATACAGTTTAATTTATAGGCCCAACGTAGTTTAATACCTGTGCATTGTAATCATTTCAGACTATAATGCCCAGAAATTAAATATCAATATGATAATAATTCCAAAACCAAATGGTTATATTCCAAAAGAAAAGTAAAATATTCATAAAAAATTAAATATGTTAATAGAATAATAGACAAACTTTAAAAAGTGCGTAAAATAATAATAAATATGTATACAAGGAAATATTAGTATTATTTATACAGATTTAAGACATATCTCTTAAACAAATTTATACTATAAATTTTAAGTTTTTTTATTCTCTAAAGCCTACCAGGCTAGAGTTATTACTCCAACATACTGAAGATGATGTGCTAATCTCGAATGATCTTTAGCTTCACTCAGCAGCACAAATCCGAAATATAATAAAAAATGGTGAAAAATATCAATATGCTTTCGTCTGTAATTGAATATGCCATTTTTAGACAAATCTATAATCAAGGTGTTCCCAAAATAAATGTAATTGGGTCCATTTGTTAACTTGAGATGTATTTACAAAAATAATAACTACAACTACAACGTTTTCTTGAATGGTGACTGTGTTACAAACACACACTCTGCTTTATAGATCAATAAAGTAAGTGATGTTGGCTATTTGTTGCTCATTGATATTGCACAACCTTGAGTGACAACTAATAACTAGAAATCTATTTCTTAGGTCTAATCACTGGCAAAGATTAACTCGCTGTCTGTTCCAGTGGCCCATTTGTTTGTATAATGCTAATTTTTGATGGCTGTCACAGGAAACATCATTACTGTTTTATTAGTTTAGTTAAGGCTTGCTGGTTGGGGGAAAAAGATCAATTTTATTTAAATATATATATTTTCAAAGGGGTATTTAATTTTTAGCAGGTTTGACATCATTGGAACTAAACACTTACTGGGGCTCAACTAGCAATGTAAATATCAATCAATTAATTTGTATGTCCGTCACCCCTACCTGAAGACGGAAAAAATGAGATCCTGAGATGACATCATTTTTGTCACCTTCAGGTAGGAATAATGTGCATAAGAAGAAATTCACGTGATTAGCTCAACCCCATTAATTAATTTCAATTATGTAAAACCTGCTAACAGTTAAACTTCCCTTCGAATGTGGAAATTGTGGAAATCATTTCCATAGAAGCCTTATGAAAAGGCGAAAGCGGCATTTCAGGATTTTTCCAAGAATGATGCGAACTTCAGAAAAAAAGAAGAAGGCTTCTTTTTTTTAGAAAGCTGCATTCATACAGAATGAACAATAAAATTGTGATGATTAAAATAAAGCTTTCCATCCAACAGATCACCCTTTTCCAATTTTGGTATAAAATTAGTGGCCAAACTGGGCCAGAGTAGCGCTCCTAGTGACAACAGGAGCAGTTCCATATGTCAAGACTCACATTCAGTCACTCCTTCCAACCCACCACTTGCCCTTGCCTCCCCCCCCCCTTAATTAACTTTTCTGTAGCATATAACCTGATATGTTATTAACATGTTACAATATATATAAAAGTGTGTGTGTGTGTGTGTGTGTGTATATATACTCGTATATATATATATATATATATATATATATATATATATATATATATATATATATATTAGGAGTCATGATTTCGATCGTTACCAAACTTAATATATAAGGTTCGCTTATGGCTGAAATCGGACAGAGGGAGGGGGTTTAGAGGGGTGAATTTAAAAAAATCAAAATATCTCCGTTATTATACGTCGGATCGAAAAAGCATAAATGTTACCGTGTAAGACCGAAATCAGAGAATGTCGACATTCACCGGTGAATGTCAACAAACACCAAATACGTCTGTGAAAGATCGAATATTTCATTACATTCTTGTACATTCAGACCCTCACCAAGTCAGAAATAAGGGTATTTAGCAAATATTTCGGACATACACCAAGCGACCATGTGAATGTTGACATTCACCGGCGAATGTCGACATTCTCCAGATTTCCAAATTTATTGAAACTTAAACTGCCTTTAAATGTTGTTATATCCGCCTTTATTCCACCATGGATATTCACCAAGATATTTGCATTAGTTTAGTTTTCTGTCCTCAGTAAACTCCCACCCCATCTCTTATCATATTAACAATTACCTGTAGATCATGCTACACTTAATTGGAGGCTTACATACTAAATATTGTTCTCATTGGACTTTTGCTGTGTGAGGTTCATACAAATTTGTGTGGGATGAAGTCATCATTTAAGATTTTACGTTTTTAACTCGTAAATACTGCGTGAGTTAAAGTGGAAATCGGTATTGTTACAAAAAGTACAAAGACGCGCCCACTCTGTTCAAACGATTAGGCGTGCCTGCTCAGGGGTTAAGTTATTTCGTACAAAAGTCCGTCAAGCAAGGGGCTACGTGAACTAAGCCGATTTTCCCACGTCCTGAAATGACACACTAGTAATGTTACCTCACCATATAATCACTTTTTCTAAATCCAAATATCATGAGCAGAAGTAGAGGTTTATTGTAGGCTTAAAACAAAAAAATAATAATCTCTCCCATTACATTTTTCAGGTTCAGAAAATGTATAGAGCACCAATAGTTTAACAAATATAATAATAATAATAATAAGCTTCATTGGCATCCTTTTTTCCAGGATAAAAGCCTCTCCCTTAGGAGGTATAATAAGGAGTCCATGCTAATTGTCATTGTTTTCCAATCGTCCTCTTCCACCATTCTCGATCTCTCGCCACTCTCCACCAATTGTTGCCAACGACTGCAGTAAGCTCGTCCCTCCATCTCAGGCACTGTCTTCCTCTATTCCTGACCATGTCCCTTGGGATCCATTCTGTGCAGACCTCCGCCCATCGCTTGTCATTCATTCTAGCCAGATGACCTGCCCAGCCCCACTTCAATCGGCGTGCTTCAACTCTGAGGTTCTTCATCGGCACTCTTTTTAAAATATCCACATTCCTCTTCCTGCCCCTCTTTTTAACTCCTAGTATACTCCTGAGCATAGCCATCTGTGTCGAGTTCAGCTTGGAATCTGCTCTGCTGTAAGCGCCCAGGTCTGGGATCCGTAGAGTATGGGAGGATAAACACACATGCTCAGCACCTTGCTTTTCAACTTGTCACTGAGCGAGCCTTTGAAGATCTTCTTGAGTGACCAGTACTTAGACCATCCTATTTTGATTCTTCACTGAAGCTCGTTTTCAATTCTTCCTTTAAAAGACACACACTGCTCGAGGTAGATGTATTCCTTTACATACTCAAATTCCTTCCCTTCAATTACAACTGCTGGTTTTTCTGCGTTTGTCATAATACAGGTTTTTTGGTGGTTAACTCTCAGGCCATATTTTGTGCTAACCTTCATAAGTTCTGTGAGCATTTTTAGTAGGTTTGCTATATTATCCGCAATCAGGCATAAGTCATCTGCGAAGCGGAGGTTGTTGAGGAAGCTACCGTTGATCACTAGGCCTAACTCTGTCCAGTTCAATTCAATGAAAATTTTGCCCAGGACGCAGTTGAATAGGATTGGAGATAGAGGGCATCCTTGTCTTACACCCCTGCCAATTTTGAAAGTACAGCCTCTTTTATCTAAAGACACGAATCCCTCTGAGTCTTGGTACATTTCTTTTATTATGCCTATATAGAGGGAGTCAACTCCACTTTCTGCGAGAGCTTGCCAGATATATTCTCTTTTGATAGAGTCGAAGGCCTTTTCGTAATCCACAAAACAAAAATAAGTTTCTTTTGGTATTCGGAACATTTTTTCAATTATTTGGTTGAGGCTCTGTAAATGGTCCATGGTGCTATACTTTGGCCGAAAACCTGCTTGTTCTTCATTGTGATCTGCATAGATGGATTTATTATCCTCTCTCTCAGTATATTACAGAATAGTTTATATAGACACTGCGTGAAGGAGATAGGGCGATAGTTTCCAATGTTCTTTCTGCTGCCCTTTTTAAATAAAATAATCAATTTACTTTCTTTCCAGGCTTGAGGAATTTGACCTTTTTCCAATATTTTATTAAATAGAAGGTCCAGGGGTTCAATCAGTACATCTTTTCCCATCAGGATTAGCTCATTAGGAGTTTAACAAGATTGGAGCTATAACATTTTTCGATCCGACTCGTATTAATGGAGATATTTTGTATTTCGAAACCGTCCCCTCGTAAACCCTCCTCCTTCCCCCCATTCCAAAACCTATTTCAGACATTAATTAAAATGATATTTAGTGTTGAATGAAAAAGTAAAATATCGAGTTTGGTATAGATAAAATAAATATTTTTGAGTCCAGACCGTAAAACCTTAATCACTCTACATATTTGCATCTAACTCACATAGTAAATGCCCATTGAAAAAAATATAAGCTTCAAATAAGACGTTTCATGATTATTGGTGTATTTTTAACGTGCGCTTGTTAATAGAGTGGGTTTACTGAAGGCTCAAAATTAAAAAATGAAAGTAACTCTGTTAATATTCTTAAAATAGAGTGATAAAGTGTATATCAAAATATGTATAGGATATTAAATTTGCGACCAAATTTTTTCTATAGCATTTTTCGACCCGAATCATAATGACGGAGAAATTTTGAATTTTCCAAATTCCCCCCTCTAAGCCCCTTCCCTCTCCCACTAGTCCAGTTTCAGCCATTAACGAGCATAATATTTGGTTCTATAAAACATTGAACTGTCGAATTGGTTACGATTAAACAATAATTCAACCACTAGAGCGTTAACAGACCACTATATAAATCTGCATATATATAGTATCGATTTTATCAGCTGATTGGCGTGGTACGTCTCCATTTTCGTCAGTCTTGATGTGGCCACCTTCGATTTTTTTAATAATAAGTCTAGTACTTCTGAAGAGGCGTTATAGAATCCGCGAAACATGTAGAGGAAAAATAAACCAGTTGAAGATATTACTCGTATTTTTCATCAATTGGCCCTCCGCCATTTCACATCCAACGTATATATACATATATCAATTTTTTTAGGACCTCATTTTTGTCACCTCTTGGGTAGGATCGATGGACATTTGAGGACATTATTCAAAAATTGCGTCTTGAGTAGAACCTCAATCGCTGATTGCCTGAAGGGAAATCTGCTAAAAAGTACAAGGCTGATTTGATACCGAGGAGACCTAATGACTTCATGTCATCAAGATCGTCCTGATACTTTCCTCAGATTTATTATTTCTGACGTCTGAATTTTACATTTATGTTTTCAGTTAAGGGTCTAGGGCTCTCAGGAATATGTAAGGTGAACATTGATTTATATAGGCACATTTTTCATAACGTGTATGTCTCTTTCATAAGTTCTAATTTGTCGAGTGATTTCTTCACCTTAATTATTTTAGTTAAATGAAAAAAACTTATTTTAGGCATTCGAATCTAAATGTATATAAGAGCCTCTATTTAAAGGAGAAGAGAGCGAGTAAACTTAGATAAATTATTGAAGAAAGGTTACTTTTATTTTTTATATTAAAGGGTTTCATTCCATTCATGAATAAGAAAACAGAAGTTTATAAAGTTGTTGTCTTGTATAAGAAGAAACTGTTGTTGTCTCTGTCAGAGCTATCAAAGGAAGAAAAACCTTTTATTAGCTTAATTTGAGTGAGCTGATTAGGATAAAAGCATCTTCTTCGGGATTTTATCCTGATTGATTTTATGTCTTTGTTATTCTACAAATTAGTTGTCTTTCTAATCGCTTGTAGCTTTTTATAAATTATTTTGTTTGTAGAAACATTTTATTTCATAGAACTGGGTCGATAGAAATCGATTATTCAAATTAAACTACCTTTAAGTGAGGCCCATAATTGTGCACATATATTTTTAAATAAAATGAGCAATTAATGGGTTTTGATGATAGCAAGTCAAATTTTATCAATAAAAACGCGTGTGCTAAAGAATGGAATGTACATGATACATCTTAGCAATAAAATTCATGTTTGGACAGACCATATTATTCTAAGAAACAGAGTTTTGTAGTAGCTTGAAGAATAGAATTACCTCTCTCAGAAATAAATAAATAAAATAATCGTTTCCATTGTAAAATAGCATTATTTTTTCACTTGTTGGGACGTCAAAGCCTTTTAGGTTTAATAGTGTAAAATCACTTGAATAAGCAAGGAAAAATCATTAAATGTTAAGGTGGGGGGGGGGGGGTTAATTTCTGAAATATTTTCCACAATTCCGTACTCAGGTGTATTTAGAAAAGCATAAAAATCTATTTTTTTTTTTTTTGTTTTACCTCAAGTCTTGATAATTGAACATTTTCATCATGCACAAATTCCCTGTGGTTTTCTTAATTAGATCCTCCATTTTTAAAGCTGTTCACTTGTGCAGATCTGTCAAATGTTATACTTGAAAAAATATCTCACCTAGAACATAAAGAAAATTTAAATCGCAGAAATAAATAAGAAAGCAATGAACCAAATAGTTATTATTCATGTATGAATCATCTAAATTAGATAAGCAAGATCTTTGAAGAGGGATCCCGGACCCCTTTCTTATAAAAGAAAAAAGAAAAAAAAAGGAAGATGGAAGGCCATTTATCAATCAAAAAATACATGTACACATATACATTTTTTCCCCCTGGTACATATTTTTACAGTGTTGAAAGCATAAATTGTTTCAACTTTGACCGATATAGATAGAAACTTGTGTTATTTGTTTTCCTTGCCAAAATAGCGGAAGATAGAAGGGGTATTGCCAATCATATGGGCAGTTTATCTTTCAAGAAGTGCAAGTACGCCAGCTCTATATATAAAACACAAACAAATAAATTAAGCTTCCCTTTTTTTAGGAGATATCTATCAAGGTCTGCGTCCTTATCTACATTTTTTAGGGTAATTAAGTATATAAATTTTAGTTAATATTATATAATTATCATTTCTGCTGGGGATGTTATTAAGGGAGCAGATTATGTTAAACTTTATTTTGATATAAATGGGAGTTTACAATCATAGTAGATGCTTTTATTATCTTAGTATACATCTTCCTTATTTTTTTCATCTTTATACTAAGATATTGTGCAGTCGACTTGGGTATAACTCCTCGACACAAACAGTAACCCTTCAGCTGCCCAATTTTCTATATTGTATTTTTATTTAAAATATGGACAGCATTGGGTGTAGATGACTATTTTTTCTAAATTTACCTCATTTGCTTATTTTTTACATATTTCGTATCGAACTGTCGGATCAATAAATATACCCTAGTTTTTTTTTCTTAAAATGGCAACAACATCGGCTCTTCTAATGGACCCATCTGATGAAGTACAACCGACTTTCTCATATATTTTATATATATATATATATATATAGGTGTGTGTACAGAAACATCAATACTACTACCCTTTCTTCAATCAAATCACTCTAATTACTAGGAACTTGAAGGGACGGATAACCTAATTTTTCGTGATACCATAAGTAATGTAGAGAAATGCAATTTTTGAAAGAAATGCTTATTCCTCAGTCGTGGACTTGTATATTTTTATCATTACGGATAATTTCATTATCCAATAAAAATGTTACTGCAAAGGATGGTGATTAATATATAGTAACTTCTTCAATTTAGTTTTATTATTACTCATAACTTTACCGTTAATAAAAGACTTATTTTATGATGCATTTCAGTTTTGTATTGCCAAGAATGCATTTATACTAGGCAGCCTTCCCTATTGTTTCTTTCAAATTAGATCTTATTCATAAATTGTACATTAGTTGATAGGTGGCATCAAAGACGAGATTTTAATTCTATAGACATCGTTAAATGCATTCATTGTAGACTTTGTGTAGCGGCAGTCACAAGTATTGGTATTTTGTTCTATGTGTTGATGCTATTTTCTTACTTTTACTGGTTGGGAAAAAATATCACTTGTTATAGCCTAATGTTTTACCTACATATAGCTTTTTCTTTAATTAGTATCTACGTATTTTTATATTTATTTACTACTGTCTTCTTAGTACTAAGAGTTATATATACAGCTGGTACTCTGTTAATGACCTAGATCCGCGGGCTGGCATTTTATTGCTATTATTAAATGGGAACGGCAGAGCTGCTCATATATTTTACCCGATCAGCTTCCCTACGAGCAGCAAATAACACCTAGGAGCCTTTTAAATAAAGTCTGCTTGGTCCTCCGGTCCGGAGCTCTCGAAGAGGAACAGAAAACAATTCCCGAGATCTAATTAAATTTTCACAAGAGGCCCTCTAGATCTCCGGCCTCCTCCGGTCTGGCTGAAATTGTCTCTCTGCCCACCTGTTCCGTGAGGAAATACGTGTCCCAATTACTTCACGGCTGATTGCCCTTATACAACATTTAATTTTACGGATTGGCCTGACATTTTAGCTCTTTTTTTTTTTTTTTTTACTTATTTTAAAATTCTTTAAACCAATGACTTAATTATTTTATTTTTTCAGAAATATCTCGATTAAAGATCCAAATATTTATGTCAGCTGTAAATATTGGGTTGAAGAACGTGTTGAGGATAACAGACTAGGTAACCGGTATATTAAATAAAGGGTTGCTACCGCCAGTATAAATGATACTGTTGTCATACCTGTCAGTGAAGGTCTTTATCACTGTCTGATGATAGAGTACAGCTGGCAAGCGCTCAAAAGATGTACTGCAAGAGTACAGCTTTTGACGCGCTTCAAGATTGTGCCATCGCATCGAAAGCATAATGCCAGCTGAACTCGATCATTAGCCAATGGCGGCAGTATTCACTAGGCACGACAACAGACTATATAGCTCTTAATAAGATTGGGATTCACAGACTAACTTTTATGAGCAGATTTACCCTAAGAGAAATCAACTATTGTGGTCGTACTCCTCTTGACGAGATTTTCGAAAAATTTCTTCAAATGTCCATCGAACCTACTCAGGAGAAGACGATTTGGTCCGTTCAACATTTTTTATATATATATATATATATATATATATATCTGTTAACGCTCTAGCGGTCGCAATTTTTGTTTGATCGTTTCCAAACTCCATATCTAAATGTTTCATGATAGAAGAAAGATTAAGTTCGTTACTGGCTGAAGTCAGACAAATGGGAGAGGGGGTATAGAGGCGGGGTAGTGGAATTTCGAAAATAAATTCCAAAAGTCTTCGTTACTGTATGTCGAATCGAAAAATTCTGTGGTAATCTTATTGCAAATTGAATGATCTATAGATGTTGTTATGTACGTTTTTTCACTATCTTTAATTTTAATCGAGATATTTGAATTCTTTATTTTTCGGCCTTTAGTAAAACCCCACTCCTACTCATGCCATATTAATATTAAACTGTTATATTATGAAACACTTTATTTGAAGCGAAAATATTGTCCTCATTGAACGTTTTGACATAAATGTAATACGTCACGCAAGTGGGAAATCCGCTTCGTTAGTGCAGCCCCTGCGTGACGGGCCTTTTAGCAGCGTAGTCAACCGACCTTGAGTTTGGGCTTCTGTCACAACAATATTCTAAAAATCAACCTTTCTAGCACATTAATCAACTTTTCTTACGTACTGCCAAATTATGGGAGCGTTGTTGGTATGTCCACATTTGCTTAACTTTCTCACTGCTCATCTGCTTTTTCCACAACTAGTATACCAATAGCGCATGTCCTCATTACGACAAGTTATTCTAGATAAAGCCCATAACTCCCAAGGATTATTGGCGAAAGATACTTTTCAGAAGTATTAGGATGAACCGACGATAGCCTAGCTCAGAAAGTAGTAAAACAGATACCATTGTCTTAACATATTTAAAAACACAAGGCTGCCAAACAAAGACAGCTATTAGCTCCCTCATCTCTACTATTCTCTTTCCTCAATATAATGTGTCATAACAATATACCCTTGACTTTGGTCTGAATATCTCTTCATCGCAAAGAATACTACTCAAGTTTAATAGAGAAACACCATTACCAGATATTCCGCAAGGAAAATCAACAGTTGACGTACGTATGGCAAGATTTTAAAAAGTACGTCACGCAGGAGCTGCGTAAACTAAGCAAATTTCCTATGTGCTAATTTAACACACTTGTGATCGTAACAAACCACATATTATCTATTTATGTGTATAAACTGATGAGTAGAAGTCTTATTACTTGAGTTACGGAAAAATGCACAGAACAACAATTAATGAGGAACAATAGTTTAACATGAACGGATCTATAACATTTTCCGACCCGACCCATAATAACGAAGATATTTTGAATTTTCAAATCACCCCACCCCCTCTATACCACTACTATTCCAAGGCCCATTTCCGCCAATAACAATTATGATCTATAGGGTAAAACACCGAGTGTGATATAGATCAAATAAAAATTTTCGAGTAAAGAACGAAAAGTCTTAATTGATGGCGTCAGGACATAACGTATTTGCATATATCTCACAAAAAATTAATTCAATGAATACCACAATTGATATTCAGCCTTGGAGTGAGGAGGTTCATGACATAACAGCTTAACGTTCATATGATATGAGTAGGTTTACTGATGGCCGAAAACTAAAATATGGAAATATCTCGGTTAATATTCAATATAGAGAAGACATATACATAACAAAATTTATAGAACATTACATTTGGAATAAGATTGATTCAACATAATTTATTGATCCGACGCGTAATAACGGAGATAATTTGAATGTTCGAAATGCCCCCCTCCAACCCCCCCCCCTGCCACCGGTCCGATTTCAGCTGTTAACGTACTTGACCTTTATTTTTACAAAAACGCTTAAATATCGTGTTTGTTAATGATTAAACAACAATTGCGAACGTAATAATAATATAAATAAAAATAATATAGTTTTGAACGGACTCCTTTCCTCAGTCATCAAGCCCAATATGGACATTTAAGGAAATTTTTCGAAAATTGCGTCGTGATTAAAACCTCAATAACTGATTTCCCTTGAGAAAAATCTGCTAAAAAAACACCAGTACGATTGGGTGGTAGAGAAGGAATAAAAGTCCGTCACGCAGGGGCTGTGTAAAATAAGCAGATTTCAGCAGAGTTTAACAATATATAAATGGATATACTGGTAACACAACACCAACGTGAATATTAAGTGTTGAATACAATCAATAAAAAACCTCCCGAGGGGAAGCGTCTAAAAGATAAAGAAACAATTCTGCCTACTTCTCACCGGAAAGAAAAACAATTACTGAAATATACCAGAATATATAATATTAATTTGATTAAAAACTATTAACTATATCCAGTACTGTAATTTATAATAAATCAGAATAATTTTTATCTCAAGCAATCAAATTTAAGTAGTCCAAAACCTTAAGGCAGAGAGGAGTCAACAAATCATATTTGCATGTATCTCGTATAATAAAGGACTCTTCAAACAATATTTGGTATTTAAGCTTCGAAACATGTGGTTTATTATATAACAGAGTATTGTTTATGTAACATGAGTAGGAGTGGGGGTTTGCTAAAAACTGAAAAATGCAAATTTCTCGGTAATTTTCAAGATAGAGCTGTGTTTATATAACAATATTTATAGTACATTTTAATTGCAATAAGATTTTAAATAAGATTGGCAATATTCATTTTTGTTTTTATGAGTTTACGGAAAATTTTTATATAATCAATAACGTTGAAATTCTAATCTCCTGGAATTCTTCCCCTACACATTTTTATGTAATTCGAAGACAAAACCGAGTTGTTTATATTTTTTGTTTATAATCAGCTAAAAATAAATAACTGATAGACATTTTGTTTTCATAACTCGGTGAAAACCCTCGTCACTGGCTGATGATGAAGAACAGCTGGCAAGCGCTTTCTACGGGAAGTCACCATCACCAAGCCTCTCAAAGTTGTAAATGTGAAAGTAGTACAACTTTTGACGGGCGTGAAGATGGTGCCATCGCATCGAAAGCGCTAGCGAACTGTACTCCATCATCAGCCAGTGACGAGAGTTGTCATCGAGAGTTATGACAACACGATCATTTATACTAGAGGTAGCAACCTTTTATTTGATTTGATTGAAATTTCATTGTTTTCTGAACGTTTGACCTTTAGTCAATTTTAAAAATAACAATTTCGCATTTACCACTAGAAAGACGAGAGTTACTAGAAACGATTACTTCGTGAGTATTTCGGGGATGTGCTATCAAAGAGATTCCTGGATTTAAGACAAAGACTACCCCTAGGCTCCTGACGGAGATTGCCTCGTGCCGCCACTCGATCCCTCTAATTCAATTAATGAGACTGTTTGCCCAAGGAACTGAACCACCAACGCGAACCTTGTTTATTCAAATCAACATTGGCAGGATCGCTCTCCCTGTTAGGACCAACTTCCCACCTAAAAGAAAAAAAATCCTAATTCCATTACAATTTATTTCAATGTGACTATGAATAGTACAAAACTATCACACACATTTATATATTAGTTCTGTTACCTTTGATGGACGGCTTAAAATCTCCAATAGCTGGTAATTGGATTAACTTAATCATCAATTTCATCACCTAAAACAAAAGTCCTTCCAGCACAGTCATTTTCTTATTAAATCCTCGAAAAAAGAATTGGCGATGATTATTGCTAACTTGTTGTTTAATAGCATTTTCCATCAATGACTGTTTGAAATAAAAAATATCCCTTGAAAATGACTGTACAAAACAAAACTTGTTACTTAACAATAGTGGTTTAATATAAAAAATGGTTTCCCGTCGAAATAAAAAGAATGAATGAGCAATAAGCTCTAAATAATTCCATCAATATTGTACAGGTGTAGGTTACAAATAATGGAATATTTTAAATATAAAGCCAACCCCTCACAAAATAGTTATTAGTGCATAGTCCCTTCAAGGCATAGGCACAATCTTCAGTGAGAGGCGTGTTACCTAGACGCTTGCCAGGTGTGGACTCTGAAAACTACAGGTTGCACGAACAGAACAAGGGTATGAGGCTAACAATAAGTGAGTGGAATGATAAGAAAGACGCGGTGTCTTGTGTTTCTCATGAAAAGGGGACACCTACGTTTCTTGGTTATTGCTCCTTCGAACACCATGGTGGGATAGTTAGGTGAGTATGAAGTAAGCCATGAAAGCAACATTGGTTCCAAGGACCCATTGTCCCTATGCAATACAAAGATTCTTCTCTCTAGAAACGCAAAAATTGTAATATTTATTTATTCTTGTTATAATTGCGTTTCGCGACAAGGGCGATTAAATGACCTATCAGTTAAAATAAATATAATAATGTTATGAGATCAAATGTTATATATATATATATATATATATATATATATATATATATATATATATGACAAAACATTGAGGACTCTCTGCAAGGAAACTGGAGAGCCCTTGAACCTGGGAATGAAAGTGAGTGGAAGAACAGAACAGAAAGTGGGTCCGAAGTAACACAGAACTGCTGGGAGTCATGTGATGAAGTCATTTGTGCAAATAAGATGGGCAGATCGCGCTTACGTTCAGAAAAGGATACTGGCAGCAGAGGAAAATTTTGTATGTCAAACCAACGGGTAGGTTGTGGAGAGGCAGACCAATGTAGAGATGGCTGAATCACGTAAAGGGAAGACTTACGGAGGCTGAGGAATGGATAATGGATGGAAATTTCATTTAAAGGTCTAAGAATTTGTTAGTTAGTGGCTGAGGTCCTTTATAGTTTAGTAAAATCTATTAGCACTTTCTATTAGGTGTATAAATAGGATTTCTTATTAATAGGATGTCCTAATCTCACTTCGTAAACCTAATGTCGTGAGTACGATTCTTACCCTGGACAAGAGGAAGTTATTTACTTACGACCTTAATATCCACCCTGGTAAAAGAAAGGTTTATCATTAGATAAACCGTAACAATTAGCCTTATTAAATAGTCCCAATAAGCCACATAAAGTGGACTTAATAAACAACAAATAACGAAATGCATTAAAGCTTAACCTTACTTATGAACTGCGGGAATTTAGTATTTTAACGCAAAAAAAAACCGTTTGAATTAAAATTGTATTTAAATTAACAGTAACATTTGTCCAAATTATCATCACAAAAGCTTCTTCATGCATGTTAAATTTTCCTTTTTAAAGTTGAGACACCTTGATTGAGTTACGAGGTCACAGGCGTTAGCACCTGCTAGTTCTCACATCTAATCTCTTATGGCCGCACCGGAGTTGGGTGACAGCCCGCATGGAATCCAGCAAGGAGTGTTGATAAACTCCCCAAGCATCCATCATATTTTGATAAAACCCTTCAGAAAACATCTGCCCCGTCCCTCCCCACCTTCCTTCATTTTTCTGCCTCATTTATCTAAGTTAGGAAAATAAAAGGCTTGAACAATACTTGTTGTTCTGTATCTTATGAGTATTTTTTTTTTAATCTGAGTTGTTTGGCTTGATTTCTTTAAAACGGTCATATATAGCCTTTAAAACAACTTCATAAGCAGTGTTTGTCTAAATCATTCATAATTCATGAGTACATTTTACTCGATTTCGAAGGTCTAAAGCAATAGCTAATGATATAAGTAATGGCATTTCTGAGCAAAAATTTTTTTAGACTAGATTGTTGAAATATATGCAACAATATGTCAATTATAAAAATCATTCGAGGATCAATTTCATATTCCTAGAGACGTTATCATTTACATCATTATTCATATTTATTTTATCCATTATTGTAAAATTTAATTATAAAGTTCATTACTTGTTCATCCTTTTAATGTATATTCTTTTAAATTACCCTACAAAAATGTGCATAGGAAAAACAATTAAAATTTGAAGTTACAATTTATGTTATGATGTTGCAACACAGTCCTCATTTGCAAAATTTTCTTGAATTCAGGAAAGGAAATGAAGTGTTATGGAAAGATTATTGAAGAGTTAAGAGTACTTGAAAAATCATGTACTCCACACATTTTTTTTTTATTTGAAAAACAACTGTATAACAACTTCAAACCTATATTACTGTCAAGATCGTGTGGTAAATTAAAATTCATTGTTCTGGTACTTGAATGCACATTAGAAAGTTTCGCTGGCATTTCTCTAAGTGTGATTGTTAGTTTTATAAAGAATTTTATGTTTAGAGGCTAACAAAAAGGATTGGTAGGTATTACTAATGACTATGTTTATAACAACTGTTATTTTTCACAGGTTATACTAATTTCTCCTTAATAATAGTTTAAAGAAAATGCTAGGGACCCCCCATTACCAAAATGTCTGAGTGAAATCTTTGCGCATGGCTATGGACGGAAAAGAAGCTTCCAAGAGATTTCATTTGCACCAGTCTACTAAACTTCGGAGAAAGAACGAAAACAATTTATTCAAGGCAGTTTTCTTCATTTATAACTTTTTCTCAATAATATGAATGGATATTCACTAAATAATCATTTCCTCTCATCATATGAAGTCTAATATTTATAATTAAAATGCTTTCTATTGGTATGACATCCAAGAAAAACGGTTAAGTGATATCTTCTGATTCAATATTTTTCAATCAAAGGTAAGCACACCTATTTGCAAGACAATATTTTAATTAAAGCAATTATTTCACAAATGAAACCCATAGGCGATCCTTGAAGAAATAGTACTGGTATTTTTTAAAACTGAAATCATGTAATTACGGTCTATATTTCTGGACTCTCAGGATGCGTCAATGTATAATGAAATATCAAGTTTTATGATGAACTCAATATTACTGATAGCCATGAGCCTTATCTACCTTCTTATCTTTTTAAAAATATTGATTAGTAGCTAATGAAACATAAATTTCAATGGTTACCACCTCCAATCGCTTAGTGACAATATATTAAATACAATTTTGTATGTTCTATGAATTTAAAAAAATTTGTAAAGAATAATGAAAAAAAAAATTGCGTGTAGAGAACAAATTCGTGGAATATCATGTTGATATGTATTGAGGTCTTGTCTGGGAACTGTTTAAGCTGGTTAGTGTTGTTTTAGTGCATACATATTAATGTGACATAACATCCACCTGGCGTGTGTATCCTACCTTGTATACTACTCTAGTCATCATATAGGATTTCGTTTAAGGCGTATTAGCTTTTATCCACCTAATTTATGACAAAAATATATCTAGCGTAATTGAAATAATAAAATAACTAACTAAAATAATTAGCTGATTTCCCTAAAGTGAAATGAGCTACGTAACTTGATATATAAGCGTTTCACGTCAAACTAAAAAAAAATTCGTTAACGAATGAAATCAGGCTGTGGTGAGGGGGGAGGGGGGTTAAAGGGAAATAATTTGGAAAATTTTCGAAATATCTCCGTTATTATACGTTGGATTGAAAAATTATTTAGAACCAATCTTATGGCAAATTTAATTGCCTGTTTATTAAATGTTGATATTTTTATATATCATCATAAACCATAAAATCCTGAAAGACGCAAAGATTCATCGAAATCATTACAAATTTAAATTGGCTCAATAACTTTATTAATACAGAAGAAAAGAAGTTCTAGTCAAAATTTTAAATAATTCTAATTATCATGTCATTTGCAACATAGAGTCCGAAGAAATAAGCAATCATTTCGAAAATACTTTTGAAACTGAAAATTTCAACACTAGGAATAACTTTTATCCCTTTCCTGAAGGCATTGAAGCTAAAGGAATGCCTTTAGATTCATATACTGATGTCGACAGTGGCAATTTAAGAAATGTTTGTGACACTAAAGCCTAATCAATTTTTAAATAAGTTGCTCGGTGATATATGCTGAAATGGAGTTTTGACTATGTTAAATGTTAGAAGGACTAATGCGTAAGTATGATGAAAAAACAATATCTTCATCCAATTACCGCCAGAGTTTGCGGAGTTTGCAGAAAAAAGGCTATGTGTAACATTTCTAAGCATTAATTTTAAGAATTTCGTGTTTTATTTTAATGTATAATCGCGAATGGGGATAATCTTCATATTTATATTTTTGACGCGTAAAAATATAAATTTGTGATTACCTTACTTTTAGATCTCGTGGAAACGACTAAACAAACGATATTCCAGTCGTATTACTAAAAGACGTTTTGAGAAAACATTTATTTTGAAGTTGTGATTTCATAATACTTTTTTCTAACTAACGCCCGAGGCTGTACCAAAACATCTTAATTTTGTTATAATCATGTAACAATTTGTGTATAATACCTTAGTTGTATTGGGCCAAAATAAAAATTGTCTTTCTTTCTTTCGTTTTCTAACTATGCTCAACCCATTAGAATAGGGGGCCAAATTGGTAATATAATGTTAATTCTATCTTTACATTTTTCAAGAAACTAACTCAATTTTAGCACGACATTAACACATCTTGATTAATGATGCACTAGAATGTATATAGATGTTTTTATGATTGCGTTCGTCTTAATTTCACACACACCTTGATTGGTGATTTCGTTTCCCTACTGGGCAATAATGTTTAACATCAACTGCTCCCTTAATAACATCCCCAGCAGAAATGATATTCATATAATATTAACTAAAATTTATATAATTCCGCTATTTTGGCAAGGAAAACAAATAACACAAGTTTTCATCTATACCGGTCAAAGTAGAAACAATTTATGTTTTCAACATTGTAAAAATATGTACCAGGGAAAATGTTAACATATATTTTTTGATTGATAAATGGCTTCTATTTTTTAATAAGAAAGGGGTCCGGGATCCCTCGTCAAAGATCTTTCTTATCTAACTTAGATGATTTATACATCCATGTGAGTTAAAGCGTTGACCTTAATCTCACATGGCAAACCTAGAGTGGTGATTTCGATCCCCTACTGGGTGATAGGAATTTATTTAGTGAAAATAAATAAAATCCTTAGACCCGCCCTGGGTAGAAACGGTTGGAACCCTGCAGATAACCTGTCCCAATTGGCCGAGCAGCACACAATGGACGTAAATAAATAAGACTTATGATTGTAGTGTCGAAAATAAATATTTTTCGAACCATCGTATCGTGTGATACCTTTTTGTCAATTTTACTCAGAATGGATGTGTCCTTCTTACTATGTTTTTATTTAATGTTAAGTTTCATATACATATGGAGAGGCGTTATTTTAAAAACAATTGAAGCACTTAGAACCGTAGAATGTTTATTAAGTCAATTAAAGTAAAATTCGTACCCTCTGTCTATTAATGATATAAAGTTTGTTGTTTCATTTGCATATCATGAATTTTCTTTGTTTTTTTTCCCTTATTAATGCCACATTTTATTCTATATTTGCAGATTTATCTTATTGATCAGTCTCTTTCTCCCTGGAGTGTAATTCCATAGAGAGTTTTCGGAGACTTATAGTTGACTACTTGTCAGCCCTGATTTTAGATTCAGAGCACAATTCCGGATAAATTTCTAGTTCGTGACTTACCTTGACTATAATTCACTATTTGGGTTTTCGAAATAGCAAATTTAAAATAGGAATGTTAAATGTAGTGGATTAGAATAAGATGTAAAGGTAGAATTCGAAGTCATATATCGATATAAATCAAACTCTGTTCCTTTCATATAATTACGAAAAACCTCTAGTTGAATGTAGTCATTCATTTATTTTAACGTCATCTAAAGAAGATTCGAAGCGAAAGTCGGGATTCAAAATTTTGAATAAGTTTACTTTACAAACTGAAGAACTTACTAGTGTTATTGATTTGATTTTAATATTCCCAATAGCAACCATTTATACATTTTTCATTTCCTACGAAAACCTTTACTCTTCTTAGTGCTGACATAGTAAAAAATACATGTTGTTAAACATACAAAACATTATACTTCAAAGGAAATTATGTACATTTTCATTTCGTTTTGTAAGTCAATAAGTTTATTTGTTCAGAAATATAAATTTTAAATATTACATACTACTTGCATTTCTTTATTAAAAACAACAGTAACGAAGTTATTTGTTTATTTTCACGTAAAGTCCGTATTCCGAGAAGAAATTCAAATCTCGCTGAAAAAAATAACCCCATCTAATATTATTAGGACAACAGACAAACCTTATAGTTTATTAATGCGGATTTCATCATGGTATCTCATGATTTGTTTTTTAACTCATGGTCATTCATCATGAACACTACGTTTGGTTTTTAGAATAAATTGAGCGAATGGAATACTTTTCTCAATTGTTTTGATATCTATGCAGTAGATATTCAGCGTTTTAGAGGGATTTACCCACTAAAAATAAATGGTATTGGGTTAGGTCACTTGACAAAACAACAGAAAATTTCCTAAAAATCTCCGCGAACCTTTGTAAACGATAATTTCAACCCCCCTCCCCTAAAAAAATTGTATTAATCACAAAACAAGATCATTTAATGAGAAATTCTTCGAAGAATTCATACAATTAAAAAAAAAAAAATACACATTTACTCTCTGAAATCCACGTCACACCATCGAGTAGTTTTCTAGTGCTTCTTCAAGTCTACAATGAAGTACCGAACCCCTCAAACTGATATTCGATTACCCATTTTAACTATCCCGTCTCAAATTGTACTACTTTCTATGTTTAAAAATATGACGTTCAGTGCCGGCAATATGTTGGTAGGGGAGCCATGAAACTGTAATGAAGGAAGAACTTATAGAAAATATTGATCAGATACACCTTAAATTTTGGCAAAATTACTCCTAGAAATAAATTAAACATGATCATATTGTTTATTACTTACTTTTCAGCGTAGGTGGCCAAATCACTTTATCATTATCATTCTCGGTTGTTGTTGTTTTTTACGTTTTCAATGGGGAAAGCGTTTAGTTTGGCAAACAGTGACATACTGAGCCAGCCAAGGTAATCAATACAAACGTTTTAGCTCTCTGATAAGGAGATAAAGGCATTGTGATAACACTGCAGATTCAAGTATTCCCGGAAATATTTCAGGCTCTCAACGTAATTTATTTCAGCTCTGACGGTACATAATAAATAAATTAGTCATCTCGTCCCCAAAACTGAGTCTGAAGAGAGTTTTTGTTCGTAGGCCTAATCTTCACTTAATTTTTATTAGCTAGATTTAAAAAAAAAAAAAAAAAAAAAAAAAAAAAAAAAAAAAAAAAAAAAAAATTGAAGGCTACTAATTTAATCACACGAAATAGTACACATCCTGAAATTTTAAAAAAATGCTCAATCGTAATGAGTTTAATACTCTTGTTCGACTAAGAGTCGTGGGTTGGATTCCCATATGGGAAAATAGCGATGTATTTTTATTATTTTATAGCGACGAGATCACTTAATCCTTAGTCTCATCTCAGCTCGAATAGGATTTAATCTATATATGACCTTTCCCGATCAGCCGAGTTATCATAAAAAAAACGTTAATATATAAAATTAAATAAGTACTTATTATGTAAAAATAAATAAATAAATGGATTAGGTAAATAACCACTTGTCTCCATTAATGAATGAGTAAATATGGAATTACGAATTTCAAGTGACTCTAAAACGTTAGAAAACAGAATTGCTTCATAGAGCATATATTGAAAAAAAAAAAAAAAAAAAACATTTAAGAAACCTTCATCACCATTCCGGAGGAAATTCAAGAAATAATGTTGCCCGACTAAAGAGTACAGAACTACAAGTTACAACTGAGCTAATAGGCGCGTAACTGCAAACATTAAAATGTATATGAAACAATAGTATGACGTTGGCAGTGTTTTACAGTTACCGATATGCATCCCAATGAGTTTAACTAGAGTTGAAATCATCTTCTATTTACTCTAAATGCCTTTGCAATGTTTATTATTTTTATGTTTTATATTTTTACTTGGTTGTCTACAAGTAAAACAAATATAATAGTTTTTAAATTATTGCAGGAGCCTATCAAGAAAATTACAACAATGGATGTATTAAGTAAATAACTCTGATTGAAATCCAAAATAACTTTAGTAGCTTAAAGTTGAAACCATTTTTAAAAAAGTAAACTAAAAATACACTGGAAACACAAAAAATCTGAAAAAATGGAAAATTCAGAGGCAAAGTTTGGAACAATATGTTTTAGCTTCTAAATCCAAGTTTAGTAATTGTAGATAATCCAGGATCATCTGGTTCGGACTTTTATTTTATATTTTAGCTTTTTTACTTCTTTTTTGTCATGTTCTTCGCCAAGTTTCATTCATTTTATTTTATTATTACATTTTTGAGGTACAATGTTTTTCGCAAGAGCCACGTCTCGTCATTCACATGATTCATATTTATGGCGAGAAAATGGTTGAGCAAGAAATTGTTTTGTACGCAAATCTTAGGGGATCATATGTCGTTGGAATGCTCTCGTTGAGTACTCTTCAAAAATATATGTATTCCTATTATTAAGCAGCAAAATAGAAGATATATAGATTTCTGATCGCGGCAATCATGCATTCATCGTACGTATATTTTGACAAAAATAATTTCAATGTTTAATATAGTCAGGTTTTAAGAAACCCCGTTTGAATTTAAAGCCATTTTGGTAGAACTTAGGGAAGTTTTATTTTTAAATTCTCGATAGGGGGGATACCTGGGAGTAGACGTTGCTACTAAAGCAACAGCTACTACCTACTTCTTTCTGATATCCCTTACTAACTCACACGAGCAGTCTGAAGGATTTCATACTTTCTGAAAATCACTAACTCTCACTAGAACATTCTTAATATCTCATGTGATATCAGCTAAACCAGACAACTCCCTTAGCGCAATGCGATTGGGGCTGAAGTTATACCTGAGCTGCTCTTTAAAATATTACATGAGTAATTATTCCTAAGGCCCTAAGATTTTGGAAACAAAAATAAAAACTCATTTTCACCTTATTAAATAATTCATGAATTTTCTGTCAATAATTAAATTATGACATTTTTTTCTTGGAGATAATCACAAATATTATAATTGATAAAGTGGCATGTATTTTATGCACATTGCAAGTGCTGTACTGTTATTAAAGAAATGTGTTTCGTGTACTGAATATTTTTAAATAAGAGTACTACAAGTTTGCCATTATTATGATATGGGAATGACTGTTACAACTGTGTAAACCTTTACCTGTGACTAATTTCTTGATCCAATTCAATCATTTCATTTCCATGTTTTCATTCACTTAATTTACACCTATTTATCATATCATTTCTCCCCACCCTTCGCCAAATTCCCTGAACCTCATATTTTCTGGGTATAATTCCCACTCTATGCTTCTAAACGTAATCCGTGAATGCAATTTAAGGGGTATTCAACTAATGATATAAGGACTTAGCTAAGAAGTGGTGGGCCAATTCTTGAAATAGATATAACGCAATGCTAAAATTTGGTGCTCATGTTTAATTTTAATGAGTACCTTATTAGGTTTTATGATTAAAAGAAAATGACAGAAATATTACTAAACAAAGTGTCTGTACGAAATTCGGCTGCATGTTTAAATTTTTATTTATTAACGTCCACTTGATGCAACTGAGGGTATCTGCAGGCCAACACCCTTTTGCAGCCAAATAATTTTATTTAGTGGGTTCGTCACTAGTTATATTCCTATTGCCCTTGTGGAAAGTAAGCCCACAACTCTAGGCTTGCCAGAATATTAAAACCAACAAACACATCGCTAACCTGACCCCCACTACATTTTATGAAAGAATAGCTGTTTACTAACATATGTTATTTGTATTTTGTCCTTGTTGACAGTACGCTACTTCTGCCTTCTGGATTACACTCAATGAACTGCCTATAAGTAGATAGCTTGAGATATAAGATATACTTTGCTAGGAAGCATTCCAAGAGGGAAAGAATGTTAGATGAAAAGCCTTATCTGTTTGTATGGGAGAACCATTGAGTAGAAGGATTAGGACAAGATTTTTGTAGGATTACAGAATAATAACGGACGGAGCAGGATTTAAGTGCTTCTGTTCTTGAAATGAGTGGTTTTATCCTTTGACCTCTATCCCTTGGAGAATTGCTTTATCTTCTAACCTGGTTCAAGCAAAATAATTGGAAAAATAAATTTTAATTATACTGTACAAACGTTTGGGTTTCATTGCCAACAGTATTTTAAAAATACATATGCGCAAATGAAAAAATACTGCCAATGCCATTTTATTTATTTTTGATATATTCTTTATTATTGTACTGAAATCTAGTCCACGAGAACTCGCTAAAAATTCAGTAACGCTAATACTTACTTGCAATGAGATATGACGAAACTAGTCAAAATTGGACTTAACGGATGAGTGACTATGGTATATATACAATATATCAGATTCAGCTGTTCTTCAGGTTTATTCCATACATCACATGAACCGAGTTCTTTTTTATTCGATGTCATAATAATAATATAGCAACGTGGTAACAACTAAAGTGTCAAAAAGAAAACCATAAATCTATATAAATGGACTCAATTTTTTTTCAAAGAGAGAAATTGTGGTAATCCTTGGGTTTAAATAGTCGGCAATATTAGTCTTCATAACATGCCACCATATCGTATTAGAGTAATTCTTATAAATCTCTCTCATGAAAGCACATTCGTTAAAACAAAAAGGAGAAACTAATTAATATTGGACTCTTCTCTTGTAATTATTCCTAAAGCCCAGTATAAATCTTTTTCCTGTACTAATATCGTCAATTTATTTTGGCTAAAAGGAAGTTTATCCAGATAATATGGCAGCTCCAATTCTTGGAACTTGCTTTACATATTATATATTAATATAATTATGTGAGTATTTTTTTTTCTTATTGAAAGTTGAATTTCATTTTTATGCATTTACTTCATGGACTGAAGAAAGAGTAGCCCATATAATGATAAAGAAAATATAACAGAATATTATTGAATAATATTATTTTATGTATGGCAAAATAAAGAGATGCTTCATCGTTATTACAGTCGGCTGTTAGATACAGAAATAAATATGAAACCGCCTCTGGACAGTTATTTACAGAAACCAAAGGATTTTTGTTTGTAAATTGGCATGTGGTGAAGTATAACAAATATTCCAATAGATGCAGATTAAGCAGCAAGATATTCAAGGATGATTATAAAATCTTGGTTGGCCCGAAACACTTACAGTGAGTCAGTAATTTGTTATCAAAAATGTTCATGATATTTGGAGCGGTATTCTAGGAAGTCCCATATTACCGTAATATGCCAGATAACAACTGAAAAATCCTTGACAGAAATTATCCTTTAATAGATACAAAAAAAATAAATCACTAAAAAGTAAGTAGAGAATATATATTTTTTAATTATTTGTTTTCAGATAAGCCATTCTACATGTAACCCGCGCATGGTAAACAATAATAAAGAATGCAAGTGAACATAAAAGAAGACCTTTTCTCGTCGAATGATTAGTTTTAGTAGATTACCCTTAAGGGAAATCAGCCATTGAGGACGTACTCATGAAGAGAATTTTGAAAAATGTCCTCAAATGTTCATCGATCCAACCTAGGAGATGATGAAAATGAAGTCCGTTTAAAACTGTATATATACATTTGTGTGTTAACGCTCTAGCGGTCGAAATTTTTCAGTGATCTTTACCAACCTCGATATTTAAACGTTTTATGTAAAACTAACAACCAAGTTCGTTAACGGCTTAAATTCAACCAGAGGAGGGGGCCGAGGATTTCGAAAATTGTAATATCTCCGTTATTATGCGTCGGATCGAAATATTGTATTGGGTCAAACTTATTTCAAATGTAATGCTCTATAAATTTCGTTATCTTTTTTTATTCACTTTGTTGAGTACTAACGGAGATATTCACATTTTTCGGCCTTTAGTAAACCCCCACTACTACTAACGTCATATTAAAGATAAGCAGTTATATGCTGGGCCGCTTTATCGGAAAGATTTTAGACTAGACAAATCCTCCTTTTTTTGAGTCTCGTTTGAAAATATTACAAATCCATTGATATTTTCAACAGTTTTTGGTTTATACATTTTCTTTAATAATTATCAAGAAATTTGCATTTTTTTCCTATCACCCATCTGTAAACTGTCACTCCTTCCCGTTTTAAATAAGCAATGAGCCAATATTTCACAAAGCGTCTTATTTTTAACATTAAATGTTTTTTTAATTTTTTTTTTTATATAAAGAGCGGCGCAATAGGGAATAAAATATAAATTTCAAAATATCACCTTTATTATAAGGCGGATCAAAAATTAATTTTAAGTGTATTTCCCGTTTACAAAGGGTTATGTAATAAGGGTAAATGGAGAATCTATGGCGTCAGAAACGTAACGTTTCCAACACTTCGGAAATCTGCTCAGTTGATGAAGCGTGACGGGCGTCCACCGTAAATACAGTTTTGCCAGGAATTAAAAACGTCCAGTACTCCTCTCCACGTGAATTTTTCAACCAGTAAAGTGCCGAGAGCTCATCTGTAATTGAATTTCATTCGCAGGCCATTTAGGGAACGAAAAGGTCTATCGAGTATTTTACTCTGATTTATTTGACCATGTTTTAAAAAAGGTGAATATAATCTTACGAAAAGTTATGTCAGTCTAAGGTTTCGTGCCACTGATATATATATATATATATATATATATATATATATATATATATATATATATATAAACTTTTATGTCTATAACCTACTGGTCTGTTATATAATGAACCAAAAGTTTGACTAATTCACAAATTACATCTTATAAAAAATATTGTTACTCAATTTAGGATCCGGCGTAAATGATATTGAATTTAATGTAGGCGACTGCTCTATTAACCCACTCATAGTGGGTAACGTTCGATTTATCGCTTCCATTCATACATAAGACATCTTTGAAAGTTTGCCAACAACCATCGTTCTCAAATATCCATTTATCAACATCTTTTTCATCGTCTTTATTCAAGCAGACTATGTTTTTCCTTACTCCTTGAGTAGACCTTTAATAAATTTATTCAAAAGCTATAAAAAAAGTTCTTAAAGGTTTATTAGAAGCAGTAAATTGTTTAATGGTAGGTTCCAATGCCTTGTTTACGACACATAAAGCCTAACTAAAAATTTATGCCCTTATAATAAAAGTATTTGTCTCCCTTTTTTTTCATTAGATAAAATTTTAACTTTCATTTTCAATCATTCAAATTCACATATTTCTAAAGATATTTATTGATATTATAATAACTATAGAACATCCATGGCGCCTTATTCTACTAAATGATAGAAAGGAAGAGGGAGATGAAGGTCCTTATATTTTTAATTAGCAGGAAGGGAACTATACTGAGATATTTTATTACCCAATCTTAAAATTCATAGTAATTTTAGTCTACATAAAGTTACATACTCACCCCTGACTCTTGTATTGTATAAAATAATTAATAATTTTGCTTAATTAGCTTCAATAAACCAGATATTAATCTAGATCAGCCTAGGTCTTCAATTAAAATATCTAAATATGCATTAATCAGGATAATTAAAGTCATGGTAACACATTTTGATTAAAAGTAATAGAAATTGGTTTCCTTTGCATATTACGTAAATTTATGCAAACATATATATAAAGGGGAGCACTGAAACTTGTTTTATAAATTTAAAATTAAAAATATTTTATAAAACAAGAGAAATGGAAGTTTATGTTAAGAACAAAGAAAAAAAGTGATTGGTTTGGAACTTTAAGAATATCTTTTTAATTAGTTCCAAACTTTGATTAGACAGTACCTCTCATTCTATCTACTGGAAACAAAGAAGTATTTGTACGAAGAAAAAACATTTCATGAAAAAGTTAAAAATATAAAGAATAAGATAATACCAGTCCTATTAAGAAGTTAATTATCCCCAAAAAAACTGACAAAATAATACCAAAAAAACTGTATTTGTAAAGCATTGCAGCTTTATTAATTTTTATATTTAAAAAAAGGGCCATAAATTATTCCAGGAATAATATTTGTGATTAATTTAATGCCGTAGATCATTTTTAGGACTTTGATACTGCGTACTCAAACCAAATTTTTGGCCGAATTTTTAACAAATAAAATTTTAAAAGAGTTATAAATTATTTTTATAAAAAGATACGCGAATTAAGTCCACAAAATCAATCAGTATGGATTTTTCAAGTTCAAGAGATATTTGATTATATATTCAGATCTTTTTACTTGATTTATGCAATTTAACATGGTTTGTCTTATCATGGATCTATTTACTATTAAATAGGGAAATTACAAACCTCAATTTCTGGGAGTTCGTATAGTGTTTATGTACTTTTAACAAAACTTGACATTAAATGACCAATTCATGGCTTGTTATCAAAGGTTTGAAATCACATTGATAACTTAAGGTCAAGGAAATTTAAGCCGTGCTGACTATTGTTCCCCATAAAGGAGTTGGTTCCAGTATACATTGTAACGAGCTATCTACAGAATTCCACACATTCTACCCTTATGTTTCTTTATAGAACACTAAATTCAGCGACCTACCCACAATGATTTTTAAGGAGGCAGTCGGAGAGTTGCCGGATATTAGAGTTTCTAATGAAACCGTTTGATTAGGTGTCAGGAAACCTGAATTATAAGAAAGTTCTTATGTTGTAAAAAGTATGAAAATTAAATATAAATAAATCCCTTTAATAATAGACTGTTATTTTTATTAAACGCACACACCTAATTTAAATAGCGAATTACTAATTAAAATTGTCTTAACCCTAGAATGGTATTGAACGTAAAAATTACGTATGATCTGGTTTGAACTTTTATCAAATGGCCGTTAACGACCCCACCACCCCCACCCCTCAGCTATGAGCCCTCCAGACAGTTGGCCTTCACCTCGGCCAAGTGCAGCTAAGTGAACCTTACCACTTATCCAATACTATTTTTTGAAATAAAAACGACACGTAATATTTACGTATCAATACTATTAACCGCAACTTTTTGGCACGTAAAATTTACATATCGCTACTAATAACCGGTTTTTATGCCATAACTTAATTAATATTATTCTCAATTTATTTTCTTCCAATTTATTTTTATATTCTAATTCATTTTCTTTTAATGTTTTTAACTTTTTTTTCAATATAAAAAAGACAAATATGTGTAGAAAGAATATAAATAATCTGTTCATAGTTTCGGAAAAATGGAGAAAAAATATTCAATGGATGAAGAAATCAGAAATTTGTTGAAAGAACTCTCCGGTGAGTCAGATGGGGAAAATGGCAATTATGAAATAGATGGATATGGATACGACAGCGATGATGATTCAGAGTATTCTTAAGTGATGAGGAGGTTGAGCCTTCGAAAATGATTGCAACACAGAGTGGGCTAGATAGCGATGATAGGGAGAAAATTTTAGAAAACGTCAAGGCAATCGAAGAAAGAGAAGAAACACAGAGGCAAAAAAAAAAACCTAAAACCTCTCAACCACGCAATATTGACAGATCAGTGACAATAAATGTAGAAGGCGGGTTGTGCTTGATAAGAATGAATATGAATGGAGCACACAACCTCCGGAACATGTTTCGAACAAAGCGCCTGAAAGGAATGTCGTGCACATTATTAGATATTAACTTAGATATAAGTTAAAGATAAGCGTACGTTTTAATAAAACAAAAAAATAGTAACAATCTTTAACAAATTTTGAATAATTTCACCAATTACCAATTGCACACGTAAAATTTACGTATCAGTACCAATAAGTGGGAAATAATATCACTACCATTCTAGGGTTAATACCATGGAAACTCTTGACGATGACAGTAATTTTTCTTCTATTTTACGTGTTTGTTAAATAGCTGTAGTAGTAATGAGATTATTAGATTGTTGTTTCCTCTTAAATTCCATATAAGTATGAAAAACATCGCAGAACGTGGAGTGATTCTGAAAAGACTTAGACGTTTAAGATGGACAAACTTTTCATACATTATTCTTCAAAGATTTCTTAATGGCCTTCAAGAGATTAGTCTATTTTTAGTGGCACTGAAAGTTTATTCCCATTCATTGTTGATTGTGCGTAGCATTTGTGCATGAGGGGCGACATAAATACATTTCTGTGAGGGAAAGGCTCTTACTCATCAACCTTAATTGGTATTCTTCACGGCCAGTGCCGACGTACTCAAATTAAAACGCGTCCCCTTTTTAAGTTGGCAGGCCTAATGAATAGTTCTTTATTTTTCCATAAGATGACCTGCCACTGTAATATATATATATATATATATATATATATATATATATAATATAAAGACTACGCCTTGTAGTGGCGACCATTCTGTTCTATAAGCAGCTCTTTTCTTATTACTATACCCATCGAAAACCATATGACGTTTGACGACATAAGAAAAGGATATTCTAGAGCTCCTTCTACCCCTATGCGCGGTGACCTTACGTTCAAATATATCATTGTGATGAAATCGTTGTTCATTATGATACACGCTAGAAGTTTCACTTTCATTTTTACAGTGACATTGATAAGACTTTTACATTGCATTTGTTTTAGTTCAACACGTTCTATTGATTTTAACCCAAATCCCAATTCCCATTGCTTCCAATTGATTATATTCCCTTTTTTGAAGAGTCGAAATTTTGCTCCCGGAAAATAATTGCTTTGGTGTCAATTCTTATATGCTTACTAATAAAAATACTCCCTTTATTTTGGAAGGCTTTTTTAGCAAGTGCTATTCTTCTGTCGACTTCAGCTCTATTATCATTGTCTACAGTGATGATGCTCTCCAGGTAATAAAACTCCTTCACTTTTTCAAGTATAATGTTTCCAATGTTAATATTTATTTTCTTAGCTTTCATTCTTCTCGACAATCAAAAGTTTTGTTTTACGTGTTTTTATCATCGTCTAAATAAATATATATGCATATATAACGTGTGCCATTAACCATAAGAATGCCTTGCCTTACAGTGGAAAAGTCGATTCCTTCAATTGATTTCTCTTAACCCCGATTTATTCCATATCACGAAAACCCGAACGAGCCCCTTCAAAAAAAATGAGACATTTTATTTTTGATCATACTGTATATTGGCGTAATAAATAGAATAAGGTGCTGAATGAGAGGCTTTAATCTTCTCTTAAATGCAAATATGACTAGGAAAGTTGGAAAATTTATTAGACGGATGATACATTCACCATAAATTTTAATAAAACTACACATGGAAATCGCTTTAGTTATTCCCTTTCTTAGAGTTTCGTTATGGTAATCTTTGGAAAGGGATGAATCTCGATTAAATTCTCTTTAGCACGTAAATGTTCTGGAATCTCTAGAAGAAATTGCATTGCTTATTGAATTATGTAAACGAACTTAGTGGTTAAATTAGAAAAATGTTTCTTAATATTTCCTACACATCTTGAAGGAACTTGCCTCTGAACTCTACAGTCATTTTTCATTCTCTTAACCAACTCAGCAGGTGCCATGTCATGTGATTTTAACAATAAGAAATTAACCCTAGTATTACCGACCTCTCCCATGGATTATCAACGGGGGGGGGGCTCCTTAAGCCCACAACCTAAAAAAACTTTTATTTTGGTTCTATAATTTTTTTAAAATTTTTATTTCTATTGGATTATGTTAAATGAACGTTTCTTATGACAGCTGTGAAAACAAATTTAAAAAAAAGTAAATAAAGATTTAAAAAAAAAATTAAAAAAAAGTTCGGATGGGGAAAAAAGGATGACTTTAAATTAAAAATAATTTTATTCTACTAGAGGAACATATCTAAACATTGTTAGAATAAAAAGTTATCTATATCTAAGTTATTATAACATTATAATAGAATAATAATTTAAGAAAATCTAATTATCAGATTCGTAATTGCAATTATCGATGCTTTTGCACTATAATTTTTTTTCCGAGTGTTTGTTACACACTGAACGTTAAAATTTGAAGTAACCCTGCTTAGATTTTGATAGGTTGCTGTATTTTTCTTTTTTTGATTTGGCTTCTCTAACACAAGTGTAACACCTTAGCCTTCCACACTTGATGAACCTTGTTCCTCCAATTGGGGATAAGTCAGTTCTCGCCCTAGAACATGCTCCATGGCCTTCACTGAAGATCTAGGAATGCCCACAAGATTTTCACTCCTTTCAGCAACACACAATTTTACTAAACTCTCAGATAGTTCCAATAAAAAGTACTTTCTTCGGCCAGCACTATTTCTTCTCCATGTTGTGTTTTTAAGAGTAAATACTGTATAAGAATTGAGGGCTGTTATGAGGGAGTAGAAAAGAGATAATGGCCACCTTCTTGTCCCCCTTTTACAAGAATATTGTCTCACCATGGAATCGATTGTATCTATTCCTCCCTTAGTATCATTATAAAATAGATTTATGTCTGATTTTTTTCTTAGGATTTTGGGGGTCAATATGAGGGTCTTGATGTTGAGTGGATAGAAGCAGTAAATTTCTAGTTGGTCTAGTTCGGGTTATATACGATTGAAGTGTTCAGGGGGTTTGTTTGATTTTGGATCAGTGTATAAAAATAGGGAAGAATAGAGCTCTCTTCCCTTGACATTTTTCAAAATGTCGGGAATATGTTTCCTTCTGCTTTGTAAAGTTCCTACGTAAGTCAAATTATAGTTTTTGTACACATCTCTTTTCTAAAAAGTATCTATCAAGCAATAATTATATATTATGTATATTACCATATCAAAAATATATTTTTATATGAAAAAAAATTATATGGGGAGGATATATATATTTTTTTATTGGGGAAAAAAAACTTGAGAAGGTTTGTGTATGTTAAAATTACATCAAAGTAATTATTATTTGAGCAATATAATTAATAACACTTGAATTACTAGTTGAAAGTAGTATTAAATATCAGTGGGCTCGAGGAGCCCCCCCCCCTTGGTACTTAAGTGTATAACTACCCCTTGCATTACCAAGGGGGGGGGGCTCCTCGAGCCCATACATCAAAAAAAAAAATTTTTCTCAACATAGAAATTTTTTTATTTCATTTTGTTGTTATGCCCTCATTCTAAGAAGTTTTTCTGAGGAATACATAAAATATCAAACATATCCCATTAAAATTGGGTGATAGGGAACAAAAACAAAAAGTTGTGGGCTGAAGGAGCCCCCCCCTCCTTGGTACTTCTAGGGTTAATTTTTCTTTGAGTCCAGGCTGCTCAACCAGTGCAAAATTTTTATTTCCTGGCAACCAATATATTGCGCAGTTTTAACGAAACATATGATGTGCTATATTGGAGAGTACTTTCTATGTTTCAAAAGTACTTTCTGTGTTCCTCAGTCTCGTGACTCTCTTAAGTACTAACTAAGAAAAGGATTACAGTGGATTTGGCAATATTATTCATCTTATATTTTCTTTGTTACTACATATTTCATATTTTATATGGCGTCTATTGGAATTATAGGAATACCTAGTGCCGCCTAAAATCATTAATTGAATAAAGTGATCAACGTGTTCTTCAGTTCATATTAAAATTTAGTAATAAACATACAGGGAATAATATTCCTCCTTGGTGAGGGGAGGGGATTACTTCACCGATCCCTTACATCGTAAATGTTTTCCTCCTGGGATGGGTAATATCTCTAAGATCTACAACCCCAACAGAGCAGAAAGTTTTCAACTTGCTTTGTAAAATGTTCTGAGCTCTTGTGACTTAAGACATATTTTAATATTGTATCATTGCTTTTTGTAACAATGAATAAAGAAAGAATGAATTTTGTGAGGATATTTACTTTTGACTTTTATTATTGAGCGTTTTATTTAATTTCAAAGTCAAAAACTGAACCCTTAATACCTAGAAGTCCGAGAAGAAGACTACCCGTTGACTTCAAAATTAAATTGTTGTTTCTGTATATGAAACCAGGCTTATTTCTGATTCAGTTGAAGGACCTTAGATACTTATAATTTATACGAAAGTTTCTTTCTAAATATTATTTGTTAATTCAGCGGATTCATTATATATGTAATCTCTTGAAAGTTTAAAGATGTCTTATAGTTGTAATAATTTTTTAGGTGGATTATTTTTTTTTGATGAGCGTATTGATATTAGATATTGGTTAATTGTCAATTTTGTCTAAATTTGATATTTGTTTACTTAAAGAATAAAATCGATTAAAATGTAGATATTACCAGCTAGTATGATATCAACCGACTGACTGGGGCGAATTTTAAAAAACATATCTTGCGTACCCTCGGCTTCACAACGTGCAGTCTATTTAAATCATACGATACTTCTATTTCTGATTCTCTTACATTAAAGTGAATTATATTTTCAGAAAAAGTAACGAAATTTGTGAAAAAATGTAATTCGCAATGAAATATTAGTCTTATTATAGAAAAAGTGTGTTCGCGAAATAATTCAGCTATGTAAAAACCTTTCCTAAAACCTCATTAGGCCTAGGGTACCTGGGCATTGCCCCTATATTTTATCACGCTATAAAATAGAGGGGCAATACCCAGAAATCCTATTGAGATTGTATAATGACGGTATTTTTGAAAAAAATTTTCAAATGTACATTATTCCTACCCAGGAGATGATAAAAATGCGGTCCGTTCAAAACTCTGTACATATTAGAGACATTGAATATGTTTTTTTTAATAAGAATGTTAAATTGAAAGGCCTTGTTTTCTTATTAGAAAATCATCGAATTTGAAATAGAATAAAAAATGTCATCGAATAGAAAATTAGCGATAATAATATATACAGAAAATAAATGAATGTCTGGTACATTTATTATTGAGAATCAGTAGATACCTAAGGAAACATTTTGTGTTAACATTTAGACTTTTAGAGCCTTACTGCAGGTTCCTATATAGCTGTATCGATTTGTCAGATAGAGATAAGAAAGCCCTGACGAAAGGAATGGCCGTTTGGAGGAAGAAAAACTACAGACCTCATCCAATTTTTCTTCCGATCCTCTTCCGCTCCAAACCGCATCTGTTATTCCAAAGGAAACCTAAATAAGTAGAACTTCCGAGTAATTATTTTATGAGTCGAATTCTCAATATAAATTAAGATTGTAAACAGAGTTGCAATCATTGTATTCGTGATTATAAATTAAACCCACAATCTGATTTCTGACCTTCAGGAAATGCAAGGGCAGCATGAAGAGATAATATTTTAATTATTATTAGTTAGCGTGGTCAATTTTTTATTTGGCTAATAATTAATTAAATGGGAATTATAAATGAAATTGAATGCTTCAAAACCAAAGATATTTATTCCACTGTAAACTATATTAATTAATCCTCATTTTCAAACGTAGCTGTGGAATGAAAATACGATACAAATGTAATTTAGAAAATAAACTGAAATCTGATTCTCTAAGCTAATGAATTTAATTCCAATTTTTTATTATACATTTCCTCTCTATATATATTAATCCATTTCGTGTTGGGGTCGTTAGCTCTCAACACATAATTTACAGATCTCAATAGTTTAATGTCCCCTCAGCCCTTCTCAAGTTTCCTTATCACACTATAAGGGTGACAATCAAAGTTTTTAGTTTGATTCGTTGCCTTATTTTGGACAATTTTCTTTCCGGCATAACCACAAAAGTGCTTTGATAATGATTTCGTAATAACTGTTCAGCTTTAAGCGTCATATACTTGAATCTTCATATGCTACGTTTAAAAAATTGTCACTAAGTCTTTGGAATACTAGCTCAACATGTTGCTGTTAGAGAGATTTATATCCTCTATATTGTGCTCCTGCCGATAATAAATAAGTGGATGCAAGGGATTAGAAACCCATTGCTCCAGATAAAGAAAGTTGGAGATATCGAATTCTTCCAAAGTAAGTGGACCAAAGGATACTGAAGGAATACAGGAATGGTTTAAACCTATCACCATCAACAACTTATCACCTTCACTTTATAGGCAGTTAATTAAAAAAGGAGCCATATTCAATGGATACATCACAGGAAGCAGAACGTATATTGCATCGTTTATTAATGAGATGCTTCTAGCACATGCTATGCACAAATTAAACATTAAGTATCGAATAACGACTTTGTAGTAATTTCTGTACAAACTATACTGGCCAAGTTTCATAGTCAATATTCTAAATTATTCTTCTAAATAAGCTAGAACATTAGGAAAATGTGTTAGCTCTTTTTTTAAGGCTTACTACACATTTTGGATAGTAATGGATTTTCTTCCAACTTTTTTGAAAAAAAATACTTTTAAATTTTCTAAAAAATCATATTTTCTATTACAAATATAGGAAGTAGAACATATTAATATTAAGTGGATTGAACCATTTTAAAATGGGAAGGTAAGAGTCATACGTTTTTTTTTCTGCTATTGCAAAACTGTATAATACAGGTTAAGTTTTTAAAATAGGAACCATTGTCAAATTGTTTATTCAAAAATTTATTTCTTGTACTGATTTGTCGGCACAATAAATAGATTTCCATGTTTAAGTTCTTGAGAAATTTCGTAGTATTAGTAAGAATCGTTTATAAGGTCCAAAATGTTTCAACAACCCTCTACCCTACTGAATGCTCTTCATTAAAAAAATGTCTATCGAGGCATGTAATACATTGAGTTTATAACATCTTATTCCACTGTATAGGCCAAATAAGTGAGTTTTCTTTTTGATCAAGGAGTGGATTTAATAAACTTTCTCTCCAAAGACGAATATGAGAATATCAAAGATGAATGACCTGATATGAAGTAAAGGATTTGGAAAAGAATCTTTCCATTTTGAGCCTATCTTTGAATGTACTATTAATATGAGTACTAATTATAGATAGAGATAAGGAACAACATTTTTTTTTATTTTCTGTCAAGTAACTCAAAGCGAGGTTCCACTTTTTGTGTTATTTTCCTCTTTACAACAGGAATCCATGGAAATAATAACAAATGTAATTAAGCCAGCTATACGTCACATCAGGCCACACTATGTGATTTTTAATATAAATTCCGTAAATAATTTAGGATATCAGGCTTCGTTTAGAATTCAAAACTGTGAAGTTTAGAAGTTTAATAACTGTGAATTACACTTTTTTTTTTGTCTTGAGTTTTCAGTTTTCCTAGAATTGTTAATAATTCAAAGTCGCATTGCAGTCAGGACCCTGATTTACCAAGATTTGAGTTGAAAGTCATTCAGACTACGATAATTTTATCTATTTAGACTTTCACGATTTCAGCAAAAGCACTATTTTCATTGAGTATGAAAACTACTTTTAATTTTCAGTTGAAATAAAAAAAGAAAAAAATATAGTAACAAAATCGTTTTGCTAATACAAAATGAGGGAATTTCACAGATTTAATATATTCAATATTTGACAACATCTTGTGTTCTTAATGAAAAATTCGACCGTAATTATTATTAGTCAAAATAAAATATTATTGCATGAGATCTAAATTGTATTATTTTTAAATTAACATGATCTGTACATTGTTAAATTGGATAATTACTCATCTGTCTTTACCTCTATGAAGTAATTAATATTGTATCTTACAGGGGAAAAAACATAAATAAATCTCACGCTATAAAATGGATGACTCTAAATTCTAGAGTACAGATTCATTATGTGCCTAAAAGGAAAACAAATATAATTAGAAAAATATTTTCTTTCAATTAAAACGAGAAAATGTGTCAAACGGCAAAAACGATATTTCACACTGACGAAGTATACCCGACTCTTAACACGAAAAAACCATTAAAGATTTGAGGCAGCTTAAGCCTCAAGCGAGCGAGTTACCACTGACTCAAGAAGAAGCTTTATATTTATAGACATTAATTTAAAAATATATCATATTTCGTTACGCCAATGGACTTTTAAAGCCAACCATTAGTCACAATTCAACAAGTGCATTAGCTTAATGAGCATTTCTGTAACTTATTAGTTTAACTTGCATTGCTGTAGAGTTAAATAAAACTTTAAGTTAAAACTTTTATTAAGGCGATCACTGCCCATTCTTCAGTGAGCTCCGTAAACAAAAAAAAATAAGCAACTAATATAGTTCAGTAACATCAAAAAGGGATAAACATATTCCTTGGTAATTATTTTTTCTTTTACGAGGTAATTAATCACCTTGCCAACATACTAAGATTTAATGGACGATTTATAACGTACAAAAATAAAACTTGAAAATAAAAAGTCCACTATAATTTATTATAAAAAACAATTTACACTGGTCGAAACATTATTATTATTAATTAACGTCCACTTTTTGCAACTTAGGCTAATTGGGTCGGGTTATCTACAGGTTACCACCCTTTTCTAGCCAGGGTGGGACTTTAGGATGTTATTTAATGAATTTCGTCACTAAATAATTTCCTTAGCCCAGGCAAGAATCGAACTCGCCACTCTAGGTTTACCATGTGAGATTGGTCGAAAAATAAGAAGATGAAGAACAAAAAATAATAAGTCTTTTAATAAATAATAACAAACGGTTTGAAGTAGAGTTCCCATAAACACAACAGAGCACTAAAAAACACAACTGCGTGGGTACGCCATTCATTTTCACCCTAAACTAAAAGGTAATTATGAGGTTGCTCGCAGTGTACCCAGTTTACTATTAGAGCAATTATTTTAGTTTAAATAGTTTAAGGCAACACTGTCACTGAGACCAGGTGGCAGCTAGTAGGAGTTAGGTTAAAGTTGTTGTGCCGGCCTAAGCTGCACTTTTTTTTGGTATTGGTTTTATTGGTAATTTATATTTTACATATTTTCTTAAGAAACTGTAAATATGTATTCTTCATTACAGTTCCAATTAAATAAGTGATATCTTTAAACATATGTAAATATATTTTTAGAACGAGCTCTGGTTGGCTAAATGTGTTTAGAAATTGTTCTTCGAACAATTGTATAATTTAGTCCTGAATTCGATTGTCCTCTGGACAAACGGTTTTTTTTTTCTCTCCCATTTCACAGATACTGATATAAGTATGTAATTCTCTATTCTTCTTTATCTAATCTTTCCATATTATATGCTGTGGAGTTGTATTATGCAAATCAGTTTTTCATAATAATAATAATACAATTAAAAAATTATAATAGGTAACCAAATACTATGAATTTCAAATAAATAAAATATGGGAAAAATATTTTTTACTAGTACATAATTCAACATTCTGAACATAGCTGAAAACTGTCTAGACAATCCATGTATAACAATATTTTATGTCAATTTCCTTTAGGAATGTTCCTATTTATTTTTCGAGTCTCCAATCATGTTTGATGTAGTCTCCTCTTTTCCGAACTTAAAAAGTGCAACACTGATATTGTTTATAATTCATAGAAATGATGATCTCAAATTAGGATAAGATGTTTGAAGCTTGAGCCTGTCAATGTGAAATATGGTTAATTATGTCTTATTGCAAAATGGCTGGCAAAGACCCACATACAGGTTTGGGAGTCAATGTATTTGCCTTATGGGGCAAGTTGGATAGCCTGAACGGAATCCTTGCGCATCCCTCAATTCCTTACGAAAATCAAACTACATTATAACAGCAAGAAAAACATGGATTTAAATTAATACAATGATTCTGGAAAGAAGATGGGCGAGAATCTAAAATTATAAGAAGAAAACTTTATAAAAATAAACATATATTTTTGTTATTGTGACTTAAGTAAGTATTGTGAAAGTAGAGCCTCATGTAGGGCAATCCGAGTGAACTGGAAACGCGCATTGTGTTTGTCGAGATAATATTTAAGCTTCCCTTATCCTAAGTGGACACGAGTCGATGACAGAACCTCTCCCTGTGACACATCCAATGTTGATTTTGTGGCTGGGACCTGGAACACATGCAAGGGAACCCAAGCACTTGCTTAACCTATTTCCCAATAATGGTGCTTAACCCTTTATGGCGGTAACAGGTCAAACGAGGTTTTCAAGCGATACGGCTTCCTTATAGGATTTAAAAGCATGGATTCAGTCCTTTATTAAAAAATAAATAAATGAGAAACTTTAGAAAGTACAAAAAAGATAATCATTGATTTAAGTAAATCATTTGTTGTCTATGACGGTAAGGAAAAAAATAAATCTTAATAGATCCTGATTGTGGCTCATTAATCAGTTGAAACTGAATTTATATCTTCTGAAACTTTAAATTCCAGCTACATGATACCATTAGCGTGCTCACTGGTCAATCATACGGGATCTATGCTGCTACGAAACAAAAAAAAAATAAGCGGACGTGATTCTCCCCCATTTCTGAGTCTCTTGAAGTGCGAAGATTTATGGCTCCGTAATTGCAGAAATTAAGCTGGCTCAATTGTACCTGGTAATTTATATCTAATGTGGATTGGTTCCCAATGTGGAATATATACAATCGAGAACTTGGGTGAAACAGGAATCAAAACCCGCACGAGATTAACACAACTCATTAACAAAAAAACTGGAAGGACTTATTAACTTTTGAAATTTTAAGAGAGCAATTGGCTTTGGGGACAAAATCGTTTAGAGACAGTAACAAACTTTTTTGTAAGGTTTTTATTCAGAAGTAAATCTTTCTTTAATTTATATGTACCAAACAACAGTGTTTGTTAAACAAAACATGAGCATGATTTGTATAAATAATTTAACTTATAATCATTAAACAAAATAGAAGAATAAGCTTCACGCCTCCAACCACAAACATAAATATTTTCAGAAAAGTGCATCATTTTCAGCAGTAAATCACTTTAACGCTCAATCCCAATGTATTAAAAACATTAAAAAATATTCTTTGTTTAAAAATGAATTAATGAGCACGTTTTTATATACAAAAGATGAATTTTGTCCAAAATATTCGATGTCCAATCCTATTATGTTATGTTAACATTTAATGACTTGACTTAGGTTCTAGTTGATGGATAAGCAGATTCAAGTTATTCATATCACATAAAAGGCATAAGACAAAAGAATTCATTCAATTTCTTATTTTTATAGTATAAAGAATATTAAGAAGTGTCTGTTTTATTGTCTTGTCATATAATTTATCTCTGAAGTTGAAATTAAGAATTGAAAAATAAGGGTTTTATGATATCATTTCCCTCCCTCCCTTTCCACGATATGGTGAATAATATTGAAAGCATGTCTTTTCATTTGGAAGTATACACAATATAACTCGCTTGTAATATATTTCATATTGAAAGAGTCTAGATGAATATCAATGCTTTATAAACATCGTCTTATGTATGGAATAATAATACCAATAAAGAACGTTGTTACTTTATGATCAAGAAAATGTTTTGATACGGCAATACACCAATCAGATTCTTGTAAATACGTAGAAGACCTGTTAGTGCCCCTTCCCACCCAATTCCATAAGAAATTTCTAAATGTCAACAATAGTATGAGGCCAGTTTTCGTGTGAACGACTGGTCATAACCCGTTATGAAAACCATTTACATGTTACCTCTAGCATGTAAAAAATTTTACGTGTTACCTTAATTCTAGTAACTTATAAAATGTAATTTATATGTTTAAGCAAACAGTATCTTCTTTTTATAAACACCAGTTGAATGTCTATTTTTAGACAACCATTGAAATAGAATATAAACAAATTAAATCGGAACTCTAGTATTGTAACATTATCAAGAATAATTTATCACGAGTATTGGTTATCTATAACATTGTAGCAAAGATTTTGACAACTAAAAAACAACATTAGAATACTCATAAATAAATATTTAAATTTTGTAATTAAAAGTATTATATCCCCAATTAAAATCTATGTTGTGGTGATATTAAAAGTTTGGTAAAAATATAGATGTATAAATAAAATAATAAACAAAACATTATTTGAAAAAAAAAAATATAATATTGCCATACCTGCCAGTGAAGACCGTCGAAAATGAGCTCCGTTCAAAATCATATATATATATATATATATATATATATATATATATATATATATATATATATGTCTGTTAACGTCTTAGCCGTCGCAATGTTTGTTTGATCGTTACCAAACTCCACATTAAATATTAAGCGATTAAATTTTAATCGTTTTATGTAACAAGGAAGATCATGTTCGTTAATGGCAGAAATCGGACCAGTGGGAGGGGGGCTTAGAGGTGGGAATATTGAAAACTCGAAATAAATCCGTTACTATATGTCGGCTCAAAAGATTGTATAGAACCACTCTTATTGCAAATTAAATGATTTATACATATTGATCTATACATATTTTCTGTATCTGTATGAATATTAACCGAGATATTTGGATTTTATAGTTTTCCACTTTCAGTAAACTCCCACTCATACTCATGTTATATTAATAATATGCTGTTATATCATGAACCACTTCATTATAAGTTTAAATTAGGAATAATGTTTTCAATGAACCCCCCCCCTCCCCTTCTTTTGTTCTTGGGTTACAAAAATTTAAATAGTTGAGATAAAAATTATTCTGATTCATTCATTACAAATTATATCACTTGCTATAGTAAAAGTTTTCAATAAAATTAATATGTTATATTCAGATATATTTCATTAACGATTTTTCTTTCCGGTGTAAAATTCAGGTTGGCTGGCCTGTTTGTTTACAATTCAGACGCTTTCCGTTGTAGAGTTATTAACTTGTAACTGAAAGATTTCTCATTACCGTTTGTATTTATTCACTTATTCGCGGTGGTGTTACCAGTATGTATATTTATCTATTGTAAACCTTTGCGTGAGAAATCTGCTTAGTTTACGCAGCCCCTGCGTGACGGACTTTTTTAAAAGTTCTTGAAAGTTAACCGGTTCTACCTAGTATACGAAATGAAATGTATGAAACAAACAAAAGTTATATAATACAAAAATGAATATGCTATATAAAAAATCTCAATATAAAGGCAATTCTATACGTATACAACAAAAATCAAACCGATAATTGGCTCAAAAACTAATCTATCAACCTTCAAATGACCGGTCAAAATGCCTTTTATTATTGCAATATAGAAAAAGAAACTCTAGTGAATATACCATAAATGTGCGATGTACGAGAGAGAGAGAGAGAGAGAGAGGAGAGAGAGAGAGAGAGAGAGAGAGAGAGAGAGAGAGAGAGAGAGAGAGAGAGAGAGAGAGAGAGAGACAGAGAGAGAGAGAGAGACAGAGAGAGAGAGAGAGAGAGAGAGATAGAGAGAGAGAGAGAGATGACGGTCAGATATCCCCCACACTAAGATCCACAATTGTTTGATATTGTCTCTTTCAGGTCTGCTTAACTATATTTAAAAAATAATGGACTATTTAATCTAAAACTGTAATCATTGTTGTTAACAAGTTGTTAAACTTTACCAAATACACAAAAATTAATGTTTTTACATAATAATAATAGAATATTTTCAAAGACTGAGTAGTTATAAAACGTGTGCTTTTTGCTCCAAAACAGAATCCATCCAGAAATAGAATGGTAAGACAATAGACATATCAGAATTAAAATCAGTACACAAAGGCTAAGTAAATAAAGCTTCTTGGCCCGACAGAATCCCTTATTTAATTTATAAGGTTTCTCTTGATATATACCTACTAGGAATAACACGAGTATATATTCACACAATTAAAGCAGAAGATAATGTACATAAATTCAGAAGATATATTGCATGTTATTATAGAGAGAGAGAGAGAGAGAGAGAGAGAGAGAGAGGCCTAATTATGTTTATGAGATCCTGATAATGTTTAAACATAAATATAATTCTTAACATAAAGATTCTAAAGATGACTTAACATCATAGGAAACTACTTGAAGGAATTAAAATAAAAAAACCTGATTAATTAAGATTCAAATTATGCTATTACTGCATTGGGGATATGACACTTTCTTGCTGCTAGAATGAAGCGAAAATGGTATCTTTCATTTTTTTCATTCAAAGCGGGAATAGAATTCATCACTCTGTGCGTTTCAGCGTAGCAATCATAAATAATCTCAGCTCCTAATGAAAATCATTACAGATTTACCCTTGGAAAATATTTTGGAAAAAGAAGTTGTCAGCTCCTTTGCAGTCTTCAATGCTCTTGTATTCTTAAAACTAGATCTCTTATCCATGAAATATAAAGCTAGACAAAAAAAATATTTTCTAAAGGACAAAATTCACGGCATATTTTTTTATACATATGTATATATACTTTAATTTTTGGATTTTAAGATTTAGATATGCAACTGAAATTGATCACCGGTTATTCCTAGACCAATTCTTGTAGTACCTGGGCATCCATCTTAGACCATTGCGTTTTCAAGGTTCCTCAAATTACGGATTATGATTTTCCGCAAGTGTTTGTTTGGCCTGCATCTCATCCTTAATCCACATTGTGCACAACACAACAATTTGGTGGGCGATCTGCTAGACTCCATTTTTTCATCCTGTCCCAAACAACGATGTCTGCCCTCATTGACGGTGATGATGTCACGTTTACCCTTCAAAACCAAAAGATCTTTCGTATCATTAAGAACTCCAAAACCTTCTCAGCGCTCTTCTCAGTCAGTTCTGTTTCCTTTCCTTAGTGAGAGGATAAACTCCACAATATATAAGCTCCAATATTCAGGCTAATGTCCGTTTTATGAATTTTTACCTTTTCTTCCTTGAAAGAACATCTTTTGGCTTCTTTTTCGCCTTTCAGGCCATTCATTACCGTTACTACCCCTTTGAAGTAATTTAAGTGCCACATCTAGAAAAAGAGAGATTTAAAAATTATGCTTAGTATTCTGTTATTAATATAGGTGGTCACGAAAATACACATTTTTTAGGAATTATATTTCCTAATTTTTGAGTTCAGCATATTAATAGTGAAGATGGGCTTTGAGGCTACTATCAGCTTAGCCAATTAATGGGAGGTGGGGCGAATTATGAGAAAAAATTCGTTTCCGATTGTCAATATTTAAGCTATAAATAAATTTTGAAGTGTGAAGCATTTTGCAGTGTCATAACTCTAGATATTTCGAATGAACATCTCAATTTCTGTCTGCTGGATGAAAGAATGAGTTAATAGCAGAAAGAAAGCCATGTTAATGCTGTAGTGCGATGTCAACAGTTTTATGAAAAAAATTGTGTTTTCCTCTTCTTCATTAAGCCGCCTTCGTAGGAAGATCGCTTAAAACCTATAAACGAAATTTAAAAATAAAAAAAAAATGATACAGATAGCAGACGGTTGTAAAGCGGGCTGACGCCAGGCATGGGGGTGGCGAAGCGGGGGTGGTTCGAGGAGGGGGAAGGGGGGTGGCGGGCCTCTATATAAAGGGGCGGCTTCGGATGACGGGCCTCACTCCAGCTCCGCTATTCTGAAAGACAACACACGTCATGTCTCCAATCATCTTCGCACTCGCTGTCGTCACAGCCTTCGCAGCTGCACAACCTCTCAGGGTATCTATTAAAATAATATCACACTATAAAGACAGCTCATTGCATAATTTTAAAAACTCTTTAAGACACAACGAAATAACGAACAAAACACATTTTTTTGTTTGTTTTTTAACAAATTTCCATACAAACATCTGGCTCTGCAGCTAAACACTGTACCACTAATTTATCCTTCTAAGATAGAAATCCAAACGACGATACAAAATGCTAAAGAAATCAACGATGGCATTATCTAGTAGTTTAAAATTTTGACAATTACATTTGATTTCCATTTAATAAATGACTGAATTTTTTGATACCAAAAGCGTTAGGCAATAAATATTGTTCAATTGCACTTCACGATTAGCTTTAATTATTGGGAAATAAGTATATTTACCCTTTTAAAAGTATAAGGTAAAAATGATTTACAGCTTGCAAAAGATGATTGAAACTGTTGCAAAATCCATAAGTAACAATATTTTAACGAAAAAATAACATCATATATTGTTTTTTAAAAATATGATATTTCTTTTAACATTCTTGGAAATCTGAAAACAAAGTTATAAGTAAGGATGACGGCTTACATATCAAATGAAATAGTATATTAATTTCACGGGAAACTGATAATCATAATTATTTTTAATGAATAGCACAGATTTATATATTTTTCTCCTCTTTAATGAAATTTGATGTTATTGTGTTCACTTTTAACTCTTCATTATTATATCCTGAACTCTTTAACTTTTTCAAACAATATATCTAAGTATCTGGCGTTCTTTAAACAATGTAACAGCATAAGGAAGGTACTAATATTAATGAAGCAATATTTTATCAGATATTTCTAAAACACTTTCTATTCCATTAGATTTTTTATGATATTAAATACATGTTTATTGTACAAAATTGTTGTTATAACTGGTTTTTTTTTAGGTAAATAATAAATATTAAGAGGATGGCTCTAAAAAAGGTAAGAGGAAAGGGTAGGTGGGGTTGAGTGAACATCACATTCACTCTTTTCATCTTTGACTGTGATTTCCAGAAAGGAAAATATTTACTATCCTAATCTTTCCTATAAACGACAATCCTTTAATTCTAAAAAACAGCAGTTCTAAATGATTACTCAAAATTTATTTTGACGGGGAAAAACGGGAAGGCGTCCTCTCTTTAGCTCTATCACTGATATAATTTAATCCATAAATATAGTGAAAGTTATATACACAGCACAAATTTTAAAAATATTAATCAATAATACGGTTAACAAATAAATTCACTGAATACGGGCTTGGAAATTGAAAGTAAGAAAGGGATAAAATTATTTCTCCCGTTTTAAGTAGGAGTTAATTGAAATTCGCTGCATCAAGTATAATTCTTTAAATTTTGGCTTCATATTCTCCCTAATTGCAATAATTTTCTCTAATCTGGTAGTAAAATTATTAAATAATAAGGTCGGAATGATAGTAGGGCGCTTACAAAAAAACAGATTAACTTATAGTTTGTAATCACAAAATTATTAATGGAATTGAATGATTTTTATTTATGAAAATGATAAATAATTAAATTTTACTGATTTCATACATTTCTAACACTAAAAAGATACCAAGGAACTTCCTTATAGGATTATAAACAAGGGTTATAAATAAACCATAGTCATAAAGAACTAATATTAATTTATAATTTTCTCAACGCGGTATCCTTTTTGTAAATAAGAATTTTTTTTCTATTTCTTATGGATTATTTTGAATCCTTTTTTCAAAACCTAATGCTCCTTAATCAATAAAAATCAAATAATGGCCAAAAACGTTATATAAATAAGGAAATAATAAATGTAAACATAAATGTAAAATAATATTTCTGGGTCACTTTATGATCTGATTATGAGCTGATTATCTGACCTAACACATAACTGAAGATGTGGCAAATATTTAAGGGGTGTAAGGTGGGTGGTTTGATGCCCTCCCTCCAAAAAGAAGAAAACCCATTAGGTTTGTACAAGTTTTTTGGGTCCTGGGAAAGTGGAAGGTGTAGTAGGTAAAGAAATCTCAGGCTGAATCTGACCGGAGATATATTTGAATAAAACTGCCAATGAGTAAATTTTCCATTTGGTGGAGTACATTACTTTCTAAAAAAGATTTTTTTATGCATACTGATTAAATTATTCAGAGTTTTTCATTTTTTTTTTTGTTAAAATAATGGGACCAGAATCAGAAATCAATAGTGTGATTGTTAGTAAGGGATGTGTGCAATTGCTGATTTTAGTTCTTAGATTTTAATAGTTCGTTGTGTTGACCTAATCCCTTCCGTAAATAATTCTATAGTTTTACTTACATAAACTGAGCTATAATGAGGGAGTTTAGATCAAGATTATGTTACAATTATAGAAAAAGTCATCAAACGGCAGAATGTGAATTTTCGGAATAAATATTTTGAAATAAACATCTCACAAAAAGTTAGTTTTTAGCAAGGCTCTTCTAGTAAATCAAGAAAAGAAAAAACTGGATAGGATTACTGATGGTTCGGGGAAGGGTTAGATATGAATCAAATTTGTGAACGGAATGTGTAATATGGTGTTAACAATTTCATTAAGGGAAATACCAAGACAAAACGAAAGCTTATTAAAAAAATTTCAACTACTTAAAAATGTCCACAGTTGAACTATGAGGATAGACCATTGACAAATTAAATATTTTTGTGAGTTTCTTGAATTGAGTAATTCTTTTTAATATTTACTAAGTCATTAACAATCGTAGAGTGTTGATAAAATAAAGGAAGAGTCGCCAAAAATAACTAATTATTAATTAGGCGAGTAATATTCATTATCGTACAGACTAGCATGTTAATGGGCGTGAATAGAAGGCGCCTTAAAATTTGGGATGGAAGCGTCATTGTTAAATCTGATGGACAGAAAGGATAAATATCTCTTTAAATTCCTGGAGGGTGAAAATATTTAAGGTGACAATTCTTTTATATGTATAGAAATATTCTGTTCAAACCATAGATGCTGGGCATACATCAAGAAAAGGCTTGAAGGTATAGTCTCCACCCGTATCTGTAGCATTTTTGAAAATGCCCAGACCTAGGTCATATGACATACCATATATTTTTCTATTATATGAGGGATAATTAAAGTATTACAAAATATGGGTTACATATTTATACCCCTCAATTGTTTTTAAACGGAGTTCATTTACATTTCAATTCATTGCTAAAATTATTTCCTCATAAACCAAAAGCCATATGCTCGATTCCCGTGTCAGCGACAGGGGTTTATGTATTGACAAACTCACTAAATTAAATTTAGTGGTCCACCCTGGCTTGAAACGGGTGGCAGCCCGTAAATAACACCTCTCAACAAAAATAAATAAAAAAACCTTTCTTTGTTTTTGAGGGGTATTAGTATTGATTATTATGGACATCAGTGTTGTAGAACAGTATAATCTGTCTCTATTAGCCGCTGTGCCTTAGGGTAACAAGCTGGTGTAAAATAAAGTGTATAATATGTTCATTCTTATATTCCGATTGGCTAGCGAGGAAGTTAAAAGGATAGAATATAAAATTATATATATATATATATATATATATACATATATATATATATATATATATATATATATATATCTATATATATATATTATTTATATGTACATTTATAAATCAAGATAAGTATATTTTTGTATTTTATACGGTCTGCATCTAAAGTTTTGGGCAATTTGACTAAACCTGGTCCATATATAATAAGTGGCGGAATAGATTATTATTACTCTGTAAACTATTTTGTTTTATTTCAAAAGGTTATTGGATTCTCCAGCTGTATTGTTCTTTGGAATGTTTATAGAACACAAAATTGCTATGTTTCGATGTGGGTTATGATATCAATGATTTCATTTTGTATATTGATCGACATGAGTAGACTAAGGTGAGAAAGTGACTTCATAGAACTAACCCACTGTTACTGATAACACTATTGGTTTAACCATTATATTTTAAGATAATAGGCTCTTAAACTATAGATTTTGAGAAATGAGGAGTTCTTATTGTGTTGCGAGCTTCTTTCATATTACTGAAAAAATGTGGATTCCCTCACTCTCCTCCACACACACACACTCTCAATCCATCTCTATTTATTTTTCTAACTATCCCTCTCTCGACAGTAGGAGCATGTTTCTACTGCTTTAGTAGAAACTAGCTCACTAATGAATATATATCTAAGGGTGTTTTCTCAAGTTGGACTTTTTTTTCAGAAACGATAGATAAACCCGGTCATCAACTGTGTCATGCAGAATAGTATTCAGCATTTAACGTTCTCCTTTGACTTAGAACATGAACTCCTTTAACATTGAAGAAAATATCATAATATCAGAACTCACAACCTTAATAACTGATTCAATGCCCGAAACGTATTTATTTAATTTTTCTTTTCTTTTTGATCAAATTTATAGTACAGTGAGAAAAACTCAAATACGAGCCTACTGGTAAAATCAATGTAATCCAGACGGAATTTATTAGTTCAAAATTCCCAATTATCCCAAAATGGGCAAAATTCCCTATTCAGTGCATCCCATTTTCTACGTCCATCAATTATACATGATAAATCAGTAATTTTACGCATGGCATCTTCTCAAACGAATTTAATTAATGTAAATAGCTATGCATAGCTCCCTTCCATAAACATCAATAAGTAAAAGCTAGCTTTCAGAGACGCCGACCAATATATACTGTGCTTTGCAAAAGCTCAATCAAGCGGCCGTTTCACTAACTATTCGTCCTCGTGAGAATAGGTTACTACTACTGTTATTATTAGGCAGATTTCTCTATTGTAAAACTTCACGTGGGAAATCTGCTTAGTTTACGCAGCCCCTGCGTGACGGACTTTTTCGATAAATAATAACCTCTGCCACCATTTATTAATAGTATTAATAAAATACATTGATGGCCATTGATGGCAAATATCATGAAATACCATTTTGATTAAATTATAACATATGATTCTACATTTTTGGAATGATTTCTGTTTTCATAATTTGTAGGTATGATCTTGATAACCTGTAAAAACGGTTTGGAACGACATTGAAATGCAATCCTGTAAATTTGTCTATACCTTAAAAGGATGAAAGACATTTGCATGAAATCCTTTTCTCTTTTAACCATAAATATATTTACATATATTTATTTAAAACAGTTTTAGATCTGATAAACGGAGATCCTTATGATTTCGTTCCTTTCTTTCTACTATAACACACACCTAGGACAACTGTTTGTTAAACAACATATTTTTTTTACGATTTCTTCAAAAACATTAAATAATGAACCTCATAAACACAGATTTAAAATTGTTCCAGTTATTATTATGTCTACATATTTAAACCGAGCATGCAAATTTGCTATGCAATTTTTTTTTCTGTTTGATACTTAGTTTATAACTATATATTTCACTATTAATTTTTTTCTAAGTAAAGGATCTGAATTTCGTTTTTTCCGGATTGAAAACTCTTTTCTATTATTTTTTTCATCTTTTTTCCAGGCTTTTCTTTATTTTATAAAATCTATTACATTCATGAGATAGATTTTAGACTAATTATTTCTATAAAATTATAATTTAAAACCTGATAAAAACATATATAGTGTTACAAAATATTTTGGAGCGCTAAACTGCTTGGAGAAAGCAATATAATTTGATCTTGGAGAAAGCGCAGTTCGAAAATAAAAGTCTTTCATCCAGTTAACTGCAGGAAAGGTACAGACCATTAAATTTCCTACTCCAACGATACACAATAGTTAACGACCGTACACTTAAACAGGTTCGTTTGAGGCTTTATTAAAGGAGTTACTGATGTAGACTGAATTATCCCGTTTTATTGTGTATTTAACAAAAATAATTAAAACAATTAATAGATAGCAGGACTTACATGGATAGTTTTCGTTTTATAGAAACAATAAATAGTGTCATTTCTTATGAAGGTTACTTTTTATTAATTCTCTCGAATCTTATGTCATTGTGGATGAGATGTGGCTTTTGGTCTGGACGTCCTTTGTCAGTAATAATGAAATTACATAGATCAAGATGTTTCCATATTTTCGATTGAACTGTGTTTGACGTCAACCAACGAAATTGTGCTTCTTAATATTTAAATTAGCCAGTGGTATTTTCTGAACACTCCAATCCGTTAAGTTAAGCTTCTCTTATTTACCAAAAATAGATTTTCGAATTTATTGAATAGAAATTGTAATATTATTTTTTTAATTTAAATTAATATTGTTAATTTGGGTTTCTTGAAGTTGCGCAACTTTAATGTATTTAGAAAATTAACTCATTAGATCTACAAGCCTGAGTATGAAATATATTCCTGCGGGAGAAATGTTTAGAAGGTATTTCAATTCCAAAGAGTTTCAGAATGACGTATAATTTTACCCACAGCATTTACACCCATGTGGAGTTAAATTCCATTACATTTGTTATTACCGCTATTTCATTGTAAATTTACATTTTTTTTTTGTTGAACTTTCACTGAGTAGAATCCGTAGTGGTTAGCACACGCATTTTGTATAGCACTGACAGTGATACGCGTTTTTTTAAATCACTTTTTTCTATGATAAATATTGTAGAGGTAAAGCATTTTTATTGAAATCTGATATATCGTGTAACATTATGTTTTATAAAATAGGGCATACTATCGTTTAAACCGGAAATAATAATTTAAAGATACATAGGACGTATGCACGTAAGAAATTTAAAAATAAATTGTAAAAAACTGTAAATGACAAGTTTGAGCTTACATTCTCTTTGGGGAATAGAGAGGGAGGTCGCTTAAGTACACCTTTGACTGTGTTTTGAGAAACTATATCATAAACTACCTTCTTCTACGTTTGCAATCAATGTGACTTTAAGAAATAAGAATGAAACTTTCATGTTTGCAATTAACCCTTAGGTTTTACGAATTGTCAGTACGGAGTCTAGGATTAACTCCCCCATTATTTATAAGATTCCAAGTATAAATATTAATAGAAAGTCAATCAAAAATATTAACTAACTGGTGGAGTAGACTAAACAACCATTTGTACACGATATCTAAGCATTATATTCCTACTTGTAATGTACAACTTTCTTTCGTCAGAGTTTATACAAAGTAATTTTTTTTTTATATTGAAAAATGTTGTTCTTGAATAAAGCACCAAAAGGACGCGAACCAAAGATATTTTACCGTATTTGATAAAGTTGGTTATATTATTTGTGATTCATTTTAATACTATGCTATTTTTCATTAAAGAATAATAATGCTGGTTACATTTAAGCCCCAAGAGATAACCGGACTAAAAATGTCTTTGCAATTATAAATCTAGTAACTATCTACCTTGGTATAAATCATTTCAGAGCTCGATATATAAAGATCTTTATATAAATTTAATAAACGTTTATTTTTTTCAAATAATGCTTATACGACTGGTTATCTGTAACTCTTAACAACTAATGATTATTATAATTATTTTTTTTTAAATTTTAATGAATACATTGCTTTAATTTTCAATCTTATTTAATGAAATATGTAGATGAAACATTATCTGCATTCTAGGCTATGTAGACTGATAAATGTAATGAAATTCCTTATGCATGCATTTCTTATCACACGTAAATAAGACCGCTTTTCATAGATGAAATACATTCACAACAGTGAACCAAAGAAGTTTACCAAGCTCATTCAGTTCAATTTCATTCATTTTTCTCCCTTTTAATAGAAAATTTAGCATTCCGAAAATCTTAAAACCATCTTGAATAGCATTTTGTGCTTATGTAAAATATAAAAAAAAACTTTTTCAAACAAATATTATATCATTATTGGAGAGCAATAAACGTATGTTTTTTAAAAAGTAATCAATGAATGTGCTACTTGGAAGATGGGAATGGGAGCATTTCAGAACGTGTAATAAATTGAATTTTCCAGGTCTACAGAACATAGCTCCCGGCAAAGCTCTTTACTTCAGTTCCAGATCTGAAAAGAATATTATTAGGTTATTTAGCTTTTATATATCTATTTTTTTCTGTAATAAGTTATGTGTTTGTTGTGCAATTTTCCAGTGAATAAAACATTAAAAACTAAGGATAGATTTAGCTTCTTATTTCTGCAATAAAAACAACAAAATGATTTAATTTTTTATGTAACTGACTTGTTACAATCTGAAATAATTAGGGATTTTGAGAGAAGAAAAATTGAATACTATGTGCTGTATAAGATTCATATTAGATATATTATACCCGTAATATACTAATACTAAAGATATAGTATAAATAATATAGTTATAACTGATTCTCAGTAAAATAACCAAATGTCCTCTGCTATTTAGCTGCTATTTTCAGAAATCAATTGAATAGAACGCTAGCATCCCAGAATTAGTCATCATTCAGGGAAACAAAATATCACCAATTTTTCATTTAAATAATTTGTACTAAAATTGGCATTTCATTCATAGATGTATTCCTCCGTTCATGAATAAAATCATACGCCGTATACACAAATAAATTATAAAAATAAACATTGCACCGTATAGAAAGTATTAATTAAAAAAAACAATAATATATAACTTAATATAAAAAGTCAATTGCCAAGATTAAAGTTTATGAAAATAAATACTAACAATTTGAATTCACAAATAAGTAAATACGCGACCTAATTACTGCGTTTCTATCAACGATTGCAATTACTCATAGCTAACAGGCCTTAATTTAATTTCCAATGGTTTTCTAGAGTGTAGGCTAAAGCGTAGGACTTAATGCACTTAGCAAACCCAGGGACGTTGGTTCGATTCCCGTGTGGTCATCAGGAATTTATTTAGTGGAAAACTCATTAAACGAAGGCCAAACTCCTACCCTGACTAATAAAGGACTATTACCTACAGATAACGGTGACGGGATGTCATACTAGTATAATATGAATGCAAATTTAAGTAATAAAACTAGTGTCAACATTTATTATTTGAATAGTTTCAATTCGATTATAAATAAAATCTTATTCATTTATATCATTAATAACTCATATAAAAAAGTGTTTCTACTATAAGAAAGGGGAATTTCCCGACCAATTCCTTCTTTAAATTGAAATATTTATCATCTGACATACTGCTATTTTCTACCACATGCAATATTTATAGTTCAACGAAACTTTAAAGAAGCCAATATTATAAGCTCTTATTATTATTGCCGATCTTATCCAATATTACTAGGAGGTGTTTGGACTCTCTAAAATTACATCCAGATTGACAATGCTATAATTAGTTTATCTAAGTAAAGAATTGAAAATAGTTTTAGTCCAATATGAGTTACCTATCAACGACGGGAATTGAAAAAATTGAGAATTGGCCATTCACACTTACCTACTTACTGGAGAAGACGGACCTTACTGCCAAGTCTGTAACTGTAGACTTACTATAAAACATATACTTACTGACTGCTATTTAAGGACTCACATAGACCTACCATACACTTTGACTGAATTACTACTTGACCGTAGCTAGTATATAGACCGCGTATTACACTACTTGAAACATAACAACATTTTTAAAAATTATAATGTAGGGCAATACTGGAAATATTAGCAGAAATGAGCATACTTACGTAAATATAATAATGTTATATGTTAAATAACTAATTAGTCACTAAATTGCCCCAGTTGCGAAATGCGATTATTGAATGAATAAATAAATAAATTGAAATAATAAATGCATCCCTGTTGATTGGATCAACATAAGCCTTATATATATTTCTTATTCATCATATGCGGACAGTGTGTTTCTCAAATATTCACTTTTTATGGTGTAAAGTAGGAAGAAGCTTTTTGGCAAATATTGACGATTTTTGTTACTCGTCGTAACGGGAATAACTAAAAATCATTTTATATTGAAATATAACATTGCATCACTTTTTGTATAAATACTGAATATAATATTCTTTAATTTACATTAGGTGTTTTCACTCATATGAAGTTCTATTGATGCCGGGAAGAAAATCTAAAATTCTTAAATGAAAACAATGTTTAAGTGCTAACAAATATTTTATTTAAAAAAATAGTTCATTCTCCCATTTCTTGATTAACAAAGTTTTTGATTAATATATGTTTTGACCTCGAACTGAACACCTACTCCTTGTCAATTTCTGTATTGAATCATAAATAGTGTATGTTATTCCTTGAGACAGCAGACTCCCAAATGTAAAATCTACCTTCCTTTTTTGTGCGTCATCGGCAGTGAAACTTTCAATGAAATGAAAGTATTCTTCTATTAAATTTAAATATATATATTAGAACGTCAAATATTTTTGTTTCTAATAAGCAATATGCTAATATTATGCCAATTAATTCCTTTATGTATTATTAAATAGTATTTATACTTCTTTAATACAGTCTTCATATAATTAAATTGAACTCTATGAATACATTTTATAAAAGCTATCAATTTAATAATTATGAATTTCTTATTTATTACATGCTTTGCTATAAATATTTATTATTATTAAAGGATGACCTGTATTATAAATGATGAGAAACGTGTCTCCATCTTAAAGAGACAACATGCCTAATCATAAATAATTTTTCAAACTTTCTGTAGTTTTATTTAATAATTGAGCATTTTCGCCTAAGGGAAATCTTCTATTCAGGTTGAATTGCCTTCTTTCCCTTATGACTTCCTTCTAGAAAATAAATGAATTCACTAAAAATTATGATTATTATTGAGTGATAATGATCATAATATGTTTTACATATTTTATAGTATAAATATTTTAACATTAAGTTCTCGTATTAGTGTTATGTATTATAGTATCACTATAAAATTCCATGCCCTAATAACTAGTTTATCGACTTTCCACCATCCTGATAAAATTCTGGCCATGGATTTTCCTCATCGGAATAACCTTAGAGAAACTGGCGTTCGATAGTCATGACTAAAATATCTGCATTCAGAGAAGGCCGATTGAACTGCGACTCCTATGTGATATCCTGCGGTGACAGATGTGTATTTACCCTATTTTGCCTTATATGTTTCACTAACTAATATTTTCTTTCAATTTTAATTTTTAACCTAAAAAAAACAGATCTTACAATTTTAAATACCACAAGGCACCAAAATAATCGTTAGGTCTCACCATAACTTTTGATTATTTTAGAGCAGACGTTTCATCCTCTAAGGCATTTAGATTCCAAAAAACACTGAGATATTTAAATTAATAATTAGCATTAACATACACATAACACCTTTGTATTTTCCTTAGTAACCATAAGTACAAACCTAAGTTTAAAATTATTTTCCTAATTCAATATAAAAACTTTTTATCAGCTATAACCAATGTGGTAATAAGTACAGCAGCTAATCCAAAACCAGGTAGGTTCTATAATAGTGAGGGGTGCCAACCTGTAGGTAGACTGTATTAAAATAAGTTAATAATAAATTCCTTAAATTATATAATATTTCAAATATCATTTCAAATTTCACAACTAAAATTAAAAAATAATAAAAAAGTAAATACATGTATACAGACTTAAATTATAAAATTCATTTCTTATTAAAATCACCTAGAACACATTTATCTTTCTTTTACACCGAAATTTCCTTTACATACGTATACAGACACATTTCAATAATATACCAGGTCACAAAACAAAAAAAAAATATTTTCAACATGTATTCACTATAGTTATTTTAATTTTGTCGGTGAAATTGTTAATAATTAGTAAATTTTGTAAATCAAACTTTTAAAATATAATTTAAGGTTTTTATTATTTAATTATTTTAAGGCACATTTGTCTTCCTTTTTTATTAGTTTATTTGTGAACCGAAACGATTTATATTACATGCGCAGCCACTGATGATGTTATGCTGGAAGCGCTTTATTAAACTAAAGTAGTACTACAAAAAATGTCTACTAATTCATCTAGAATACTTTTTTTCAAAGGTTGAAAATATCTCCCTTGACTATATTGATGCTTCAGCTAAAATCTGAGATTTGGAGGGATCTAGCTCAGGGGACGAAATAAGTATTAGAATAGACTAGGAGGCGGAGTGGAATTTTCAGTAACCTCATTTAGTTATGGGTCAGACGAAAGAGATGCTCTGGCCACTAGAAGGAGTTTTCTTCCATATATAGAAGTCAGAATCAGCAATTTTCCCTTTGCCGTTTGAATCTTAAGATTAAGATGATGAGAGAATCTGAATATTCTATGAAACATCATAAATCTAACCTATATTTTCACGTGGTTGCATTAGATACAAAAGAATTTAATAACGCACATTGTCAAAACAAAATTTAGTTCTCTAGAACAGTATTAGGCTCATATGATCTTTTTTAATAGTTTTTTTCGTAATTTGGTCTCTGTATGGTCTGTTTGTGGTTTCCTAAGTGATAATTAAACATGGGTCATACATATGCTAACTCTTCACCACTCTTGCAAGTTACTTAAAGAATAAATTTAGTATCAAAGGCTACAGTATTGATTCAGCATCCATATCAAAGAAACCATCTGTACTATCTTTAAAAAGACTTTGTTCTTGGAACGACTTTCTTTGTATCTTCAATAAATATAAATCTGAGTATGAGAACATTAAATGATCTGTTGTTTAATAATCAGAATGACGCTTTTTCCACCAATTAGTTTTAGTAGTTTCAGGGGTTTTTTTAGAGGGGTGGCGGTTGAAGTTTAATTTGCCATGCTAAATTATTTTCTTGACAAAAAAACCTTAAGATGTTGTTTTGCTCTCAACACTGTTGATCAAATGCCAAACTTTAAGAGGGCTCGATCAATATCCAACTTTTCGTCTGGCCTTGTCCTTTCACTCAAAACATGTCGTTAGCTCCTGTATGCCAAGTCGTTTTTCTTCATTTCAAATGAGTCAAAGAAAAAAAAAAAGTCTTCTCGGAATTCTATTCAAATTAAATCATGTCATATTACAGTAATTGTTTTAGAAGAATATTTCTGTTACAGAATGTAACGCTGCTTTCAAAATAAATGGAAACCTATAAAAACTTTGAAACTCTAATGCTGGATGATACAGATCAGACTTTCACAATTTATTTTTATTTAGGTGGAGACTTTTCAGAGCACACCAGACTCCAGGAACAGAGTATCATTGTGAGAAAGTTACTCCGCCTAATAATAAAAATATAAAATCATGGTTTTTAATAAATGAGTTGTTTGGAACTCTTTGAGTAATTATTGAGTTTATATATGCATTTGTGCTTCATGAAAATTAAAACATATGGCGCAACAGCGCATGAAGAGCCAAGGCCTGTCTACCAAATATCTTTGGTGGAAGGTCAAGCTTGACGCGTTTACCTCCGTATTTGACTTTATTTATTTAACTATAAAATTAACACCGGGGAATGAAATCTAACCTCAAAGCGAGCTGGCTGAAAACTTAAGCTAAATATAAATCCCGATTTCCAACTTTGAATCGCTAGCATTGTAATCCTAAGCTTGAACCTCTGGACCACAACCACCTCTATAGAGAATGTGATGACCGATTCTCTGTCAATTGTGATATGGAATTGGTTGAGGTATCAACATCAGAGTGGCAAGTATGTGTGTTAATATTTTGTACTACATTTTCCCTTAAGGGAAATCTGCTATTGAGGTCGTACTCATTTCGCGATTTTCGAAAATTTTCTTCAAATGTCCATGGATCCTACCCAGGAGATGACGAAAATGAGGTCCGTTCAAAATTATATATATATGTCTGTTAACTGCTCTAGCGGTCGCAATTTTTGTTTGATCGTTACCAAACTCGATATTTAAACGTTTTATGCAAAAAGACAGATCAAGTTCGTTAATGGCTGAAATCGGACCAGTGGGAGGGGGGTTTAGAGGGGGAGATTTTTGAAAATTCGAAATTTCTCCGTTACCATACGTCGGATCAAAACATTGTATAGAACCAATCTTATTGTAAATTAAATTTACTATAAATATTGTTCTATACATTTCTTTATGCATTTTATTAAATTTGGGCCGTAACGGATGACTAAGTTTCCCGCCAAAAGCTAGTTCGGCCCTTTTGCCGTAACTGTTCGGCTCTCGTATGGAGATTTCTCTATTGTATTACTTCACGTCGGAAATCTGCTTAGTTTACGCAGCCCCTGCGTGACGGACTTTTTTCTTGTAAAAAGGAACATTGATGAGGTAGTAAGATAGAAGACTCTTAATTAGAATTATGTAGATATTTGTGTCATTAAAACCATGTCTAGTGTCCCAAGAACGGAAATGCATACATTAGAGAACGCCTGACCTATATATAGCAAACTCATTGCAATGCATAAATTTTAACTCATTGTAATTTGTAAAAAATGAAGCTTCAGACTTAAATTATAATCTTATAAATTAATAGTGACTAATTTGAGGCAAAACAGTGAGGATATGTTTTTCCGTTTACCCTTAATATTATTGTTGCTATATGAAATTTATTATTTATGGACAATATATTGATTGGGTATTGTAAATATTTGTCATGTTCATTAGAACGAGGGTGTCTGTCGTGTTTGTATAATAGTGAAGGTAAACACTTGAAGACTCAGCCGTTAAAGCTCTACGAGAGTTTCCGAACTTCAACAAATATAAACATTTAGCCACTCTTTATCATTAAACACTTCTCACATCAACACAACCTGGGGAAAGACTGATTTCATTATATGAATATGAACGAAATTCTTCTTCTATATCGGACGGCTGTTGTATTGAAACACCAGCTGTTAGAAATGAAAGGTTTGCCCTTAATGTTTACACTCCGCCGGGAAAGTATTTACATAACACTCAATTCCTAGGAAATAAAATATTGTCTTACTGTATGGTGGTCTGTGTTTTTAGCAACCGGTTTCTGGTATTCATTGGCCCTCCATTCCAAGCTCTCATAACTGTGAAAAATTAACCTACTAATCTGGCAGAATTTGAAAAACACAAAGATTAAACTTGAATTTATATGAAGAACTTAAATAATACATTAGTTGTAAAATATCTCGAATTCAAAGATACATTCAATTACTTTAATTATTACATTAAATTAATTAATTCTTTTGATGTTAAGAACACTCTAAACATGTAAAGTGCATTTCGTTCATTAACATACTTGGCTATTAATTATGGATTTTTAAAGAGTGACATTATTTATAAATGATAAAAAACTTGCCCACGCTACAGGAACAGCATATATTATAATTTGGCTGGACACTGTGACAAATACATTGGCGTTTCAGTTCTACTCTTTCAATTTTATTTTATTAATATTTATTTTATTTCGTTTTAAAGAAATTCGGAAATATATTAATCATGAAAACTTGCGGTTTTCAAATTTTAACGGAATTATCTGTAGACGTGTTTCGGGACCAATTTGTATAGTATCGGGGTGATAATGCAAATCTTGCAGTGTAAAAATTTCATATTTAGAACTGTTGCGCCATATAGTGCTGTACTTTATGTTCAAAATCTCCTAGGGGCGGGCGGTGTTAGATTGGGCGGAAGTGGAAAATTTCAAATTTCTCTTAAATGTTAACCGAATAATAACATTAATATTACGTTATTTAGACTAACTTTTAATATAATAAAGAAAATTTGGGAACAAGCAAGCACAGAATTTACGTACACCATTCCCAAATTCTAATCAAAAAATAGAAAAAGAAGAGGAATTCATCGATGACCTCTCTACCTCAAATCATGTCAGCTTCGAGTGTGTGTGTGTGTGTGTGTGTGTGTGTGTGTGTGTGTGTGAGGGAGAGAAAGAGAGATTTATTATTTTGTATATCTCTCATTTACAATTATGTGTAGGGTCAATGGACATTTGAAGAAATAAAAGGCCGGTCAATTTATTTTGGAAATCGAGTCGAACATTTTAGTGAATATTAATATAATAAACTTCAGAAGAGACGCAAAGAACAGCTATATTGTTAGCCTTAAGCGAATCAATCATTTAATCCGTGTTAATTAAGGCATTCATTTTATTTCAGCAGACTTTTAAATTACATTATGATTGAATACTTCCATTCATAATTAGAGATCTATATTTAACGGATATAATTCATTTATTATTAGTGCTTATATTTGATCAATACGTCATTAATTAATACCATACTTATAATTGTTCTATTACAGATCAATGAACTGACAGCCTAAACCATTTGCAAGAACGCTGGACATTAAAAGATAAAAGATTTGGAATATTTCATTGCTAGTCGTTTTTGTTGAGAATCCTCTAAATTCGCAAAATTCTGAACATACCTACTGTTGTCAAATCTTCCCCGAACGAAGGCCAACATCGGGTAAAAAAAATCGTTTTTCCACATTGAGCAATCAGAAGTCTTTGTAGGCTTCTGCTGAAAGAACTTTAATGGGGGCTATTGTTTAGGAGGATAGTGACTGATTCGTGCCGTTTTTGCCAGAGATCTACGGAAAAAGCAGTCCACTGAACGCTCAAAAGATTGCCGTGTGGTTCGATGCACATGCCTCTTTCAAAGATTTGTTTGCCCAATTCTAGTTCACTTAGCACAATCGCTGCGAAGTCCCTTCATTCAGTACTTTTCATATGGAGAATAATGACATTTGAATTCTTTCTTTTAGCACATTTTATATGTTAATGAATATATTGACAACTCATATTTGAGTATTTATATGCTGTTGTATTGAGTATGCTTTGTATTTTATTAAAGGCTTGAAATAGGCATTTATCACTTGGGCAACTCTCGCGAGCTATTCTGCATCTTTATCACCAAGAAATATTTGTTCGAGAATCATTACCTTCAAGCAATCATCAAGAAATATGATTCCAGTCCAAGAACAACTAATTTTGTAGCTCTTCATACTAATATTTATTAAGATACTTTCGTTAATCGGGAGGCCACCGATTTAAAAACGATTATTAAATAATAGTTAAAAGAAAATCACTTTATTATTTAAAATAACACTTCTAGAATTTATAAATGACAAAATGATTAATGAGAGGCCATTCATTATTTACTGATAAAATATTTACCTGTTCAAAACTGCTTATCGCTATTATATCGTGATGGCGTATACGGTGGTTCATACTTTACTGGGTTATCTTAGCCAGTTAAGCATGAAGAAGCTAGGATGACGGATGCAGAAAATTTTGAAAGTGATGGACAAAATATTTTCTAATAGTTAAAGGAAACAGAAATATTTATTTCAGGTAATAAAAAGGATCTTCAGAAATACTTAGAATAAAAAAAACATTACTGCAACATCAGATGTTCAAGATCAAACCCTATTTACACCTTGTAGTCAAGTGGAGTATGAGAAAAAAAGTGTAGAAATGAATTATTTTGAAGAAAATAACTTTGTGACTTCAATTTCAATTATATGGACGGTTAGCGCTTCACGAAGATAACTAACTTCTAGATCGCTCGATATAATTGAAGAACATCACGAAACATGACAAATACCGTTGCATTTTTTATTTGGTTAGGCACCAGTGAAAGAATTATGTTTGCACATCAGAACTCTGTAATACAGAATTACCTCTTGGAATTAGCATACCTGAGTGATCGTATAAAAAATATTCTAGCACCATTTAAAGCGTTATTTTCTGAAATGGTTGGAGTGTCTAGCTAACTTATTTCTGTAACTGATGTATTTGAGACTAGTCCAAGTGGTATATGTGATTCGTTGTTACATTAAGTTAAGAAAAATGGGAACATAATAATCTGCTTGCTTTTATAAAAAAGAAATGACCTCAAAATCTAAAGAAACATATCGATTCACATTTCCGGCTAAGGACTGCCAATTGAATTATAAAACATGAACTAATCTCACGCTATTCGTTTTGATGTCATGCATCCATTATCAACTGAGTCTTCCCTTGGCTGTTTCATCTATATGAGAGTGTAAATCATATTCAATTGCACTGATAAACGTAACAATAAGGAAAGTGTGAAATTTTAAAACGAGGTTTGACGACAATAGTGGTTTTTGTTTTGATCTTTACCCAGTTGACACAAAAAGTTAATGAGTTCTATTCAGAAAACGTCTAAGTAAATACAAATTACATTTCTGCATTATCTTATATAATAATTTAACAACATTTAAATATTTTTAATCAAGTCCTTAGAGACCTTTCAATGCCTAGACCGCTTTTTATGTCAGCCTAAACATTGGAGAACTAAGCTAGGCACAAATAATTTTAGTCACTCAACACCCATAAGCTTGTGATGTATGTTGCCGGCTTTAGAACGTAAACCGGAAAAAAGTAAAAAATAAAAAAAAATGGAAGAGCACTTAAAAATAAGGTATCACATCAGTCTACAAATCGATTCTTTTATTTATAAAGAAACACATTCATAGTAATACGTTTGGCTTAAAAACGCACACTCTGATTATCAGCTACATTAGTTCTAAGATAGATAAACATCTTCAGTTGTGCTCTTAAGCACAAAAAAGGTTTAGCATAATTTATCAGAATGTGTCTCTTCTTCAACTCATGACTTGAAAACAAAAGCCTATCTAATGAATTTACAAAACATATGTTTTACACCTAACCTGTATCTTAGAATTACAAAGAGATATAAATATAACAATCGATCATTATTATATTTTCTCCCTAACAAGTTGCAACTGTTTTATTAACCGTAACAGGTTTTTAAGAGCTATCTCCCGGCTGGAGACCAAATCATTTCCTCAAAAGAACCCTTCCTCTCATAGGAAATCTATATGGAGTATCCAGAATATCGAAAATTGCCAATAGAATTAATATATCCGGAAGTCAGATAAAAATAATAAAACGCTATTGACTAATCGCTGATTATTAAATACAGAATAATAAATGTTTGTGGTTTAGAAAAAATGTTACCAACAATAATTCGATAATTACGTTCTGTCACTAGTTCTATAACTTCATTCAGTTAATCCCAACTCCTAAATTTATTTTGGATATTCTGTTGAATATTATAAGTTAATTTATGTGTATCATATAGAAAATATATGATGAGATACCTGGCCGTATTTGAAATGATAATTTATTTGCCTTCCACGAATAATTCATTTAAACCAAATCAATTAAGGTATTTATTTTATTTCGGGAGACTTTTACATTTCATTATTGGAATTGATAATTGCCTCTAGGACTGCCGTTCGATTAAAATTAATTATTATTGAGGTTAATATTTAACCAAAATTCATTAATTTATTTGGCAGGACTGAACACCTGCATTATTGATACGATTTGACAAACTATTTTACTAAGAATTATACAGTGGTTGTTAATATCAACAATATGAGTTATACTTAATTGTTTAATGAATATTCAATATTATTTCACTGTGAAACCTTTGTTAGTCATCATTTTATTATTCATTATAAAATTCTCTCAAGCTCTCAATACATCGGTCATTTTCTGCAAAGGAGGTAAAACTCAGAAATAATGATTATTTAGAAGATACATTTCAAGGTCCATCATTTTAACATATCTATTAAAATTAAACTCTAATGTTAGAATTCGGTAGCTCAAAGATTAAATAATAACAATTTAAAGTACAATTCAAGTCAGTTCATGTTACTACCCTAACTTATAGTTCATGGTTTTTGGGCTAAAGACTGTTTTTAATAATAAAGCACTTTGGCATTGGAAGTGAAAAAATCTGGGAGAGTGCTCCAAAAGTTTTAATTTTGAACCTTTAAGATAATGTTGCCCTGAATAGCCAGAGCTCTTCCCATGTCATTGTCACATATTCAATACAATGGTTTTTGTGGAAAATCCTTGGGTACCATTAATCCATCCAGGATTAAATTTCAATCTTTTTTTTTTCACAGATGTTATTTATAGTATAACATTCATCTTATCGAACCTTTTGATGAATTTAAGGGGTGAATGCGTAAGGAGTTTAACGCAGAATAACACATTTGTTTGGAGTGCCAACAGAAAGTATTCATATTGCATCGGAAAAACGTCGCCCTCCCCCCCAAAAACAGCATTTATGGGAAGTTCGTCTACACTACTATCTTTCGAAGAAAAGTTCTGAAGAAATATATCGTTTAGGAGTAGATGTTTATTCTCATTGGAAGTCAACTTGTAGACAGTTTCCGACCCTTCAAAAGTTGTGATTTCCATACCAATGGCAAAGAAGACATTCATGCCACAGAAAAGTTCTAAAAAAAAGGAAAATAAGGAATCGCTTAATATTGGTTCATGTCCGGAGCTTGAAAAATTGCCGGATGCTGATTGATCCAACATTCCAACTCATACATGCTCTTGGAATGGGAGAGAGGGTAGGAAATCGGGTTCCACACTATTTGAAAAAAAGGGAGATTAAAAGGCGTTTGCAACGTTTGAAATCTTGCTGTTTTTTTTTTTGGAAAGGAGCACCACTGGCGATCAAAAATGTATTTGCTACGACAACGCTAAATACAAACTACCATTGGTGAAGCAAGGCGAATGAGATCCATCAACAGCAGAACATACCAATGTGGGACATGCTGTTTGTCTGGAGGGGCACAGAAGCATCCTAAAGTAGATGGGCTGCTGAAACTAACTACTCTCATTGTTACCGACATCGACTGATATGTTCGAGACAAGTTATTCAAGAAAAACAGATGGAATGGCACAATAGGCAAGAGGGACTTATTTTGCAGCACACGCTCATATGATGGTCAACACGTCAGGACATATCTAGAAGGGATGCAATGGGAGGTCATCAGACATTGAGCCTTTCAACCTAATTCTGGTAGGTTCAGTTGACAGTATGAAAAACGTCCGTCGCGAAGGGGCTGTGTAAACTAAACAGATTTCCCACCCGAAGGTTTACAATATATAAAAATACATAAAGCTAATACTGCCGTGAATGTTAAGTGAATAAATACAAACGGTAATGAGAAATCTTTCAGTCAATTTACAATACAAGTTAATAATCTCTACAACGGAAAGCGACTGAATTCTAAACAAACAAGCCAGCCAACCTTGTAGCTCTGAATAGATAGATAGGTCGGATAGACAAAGAATTAATGAAATATATCTGAATATAACATATTCATTTTATTGAAAACAAATTACTGAAGCTAGTGGTGTAATTTGTAATGAATCAGGATCAGTTTTATCTCAATCACTCAAATTTCTCTCACAAAGTAAAATTTGAATGAAAACAATATTTGGTATTTAACCTTGTAATGAAGTGGATCAAAATACAGCAGCTAATTGTAAATATGACATGAGTAAAAGTGGGGGACTACTGAAAGCTCAAAACTGAAAATGCAAATGTCTCGCTCGGTTAATATTCAAGATGAAGAATAAATGTATATAAAAACATTTATAGTACATTTTGTACTTCTATACAATTTTTCGATCCGACGTACAGAAACAGAGATATTTTTAGCCATTAATGAACTTGATCTTTCTTTTTACATAAAACGTGTGACGATCAAACAAAAATTACCTCCGCTAGGAAGCTTTATATATATTATAATTATAATTATAATATATATTATAATAAATTTAATATTATATATTATTCATTTGGAATAATTTCCAAATATATTATTATAGTGGATTTCGTTAAGAGAAATCTGCTAAAACCTCATGGGGTCGATTTATTCTTTATATGAATTCATAAGCCAATGCTTATTAAAACATTTATTGTATGAGACAAGTGGGAAGGGCTAAAAGGTTCTAATGAGTATTAATTAAAGCTGAATTAAATTACCTATATTGCCGTCAAGTGAATGAATTGTTCATATATCATTTTGAGACCTGATCCTTTTAAAAGAGGACTATCCACTAACTAAGCAGTTTTCCTGTCTAATAAAATGGAGCGAGAAGGTAAAAGAAGGGAATTAACTATCAAACTGGTTAAAATCTTAAGAAAATCGAATTAATGGTATTTCCTAATGGCTAACCACCGTCACTCCTACCCCCACCACCAGATACTTCCATTTGAGTTCAATTGGTAGAAAATAGGATTGAGCAGAGGTCAGTAAATTGAACCTTCCTATAAAAGCAATCGGACGAAGGGAAGTGAGAGCTTAGTTGGGACAATCACTCACTGGCCACTCACTCCTCTTAGGAAATAAACCATTGTTTAATAAATATCTCAGGGTAATATATTATTCAATAAATATCATTATGCTTTAATATTCTGTACTAACTATGCCCAATTAGTCCCCTATTTATTTTATTAAGTTATTTTTAATTCCTTGTAAATAATTGTATAAAGTCATCACATAAGAAGGTAAGGAAAAGGAATAGTTGCATGAACGGTTTTATAAAATGTGAAAACTACTAAGATATAATAAAGTCTGGAAAAAAAAAAATCAAAACTAAGTATTGTCAAAATCTGTAAAATAACATCAACATCAGCGTCAGAAGGTAAATTAAAAATATCTTCTAATATACATCAATACTGCCCAAGAGACGTAAATGAGGTCAGTTCAACACAATATATATATATATATATATATGTATGTGTGTGTGTGTGTGTGTAAACAATTGAATACATTTTAATTTGTATTAATAATGTATTGTATAGAAATGAAATAGGTGTGATGTACTCACCTGTATGTGCCAATAAACTCTCATTTTGAAGGCGGACATTTTGACATGGGAGAGGAAATAAATACGAGTGACTACCCGAACTATAACCTGTGAACGTAATAAATAGTACCTAAGGAATAAAAATAAGAAACAATACCTCTATTCCATTAAAGTTAGACGTTGTGGTAGTTGCGTAATTTTATGAATTATAAAACCACTAAAAATTGATTGCTGTTAATATATTAAATCGTTCCGAACGATTATCATTAGAAATATTTTATCTTTAATAGCTTTTAGAGCATCATATTTCACCATTTCTCACAGGCTGAATAAAATATTGATTCGTAACGCACCTAGACACTACACAGCCATATGCTACACATTCATTATATGTTAAGAAAAGGAATTGACTAAAGGTAATGTTTCACAAATATTTACAATTTGTATTTCCTTTACATTACATAAGCTCCGATGAATAATAAAAATTATTTAAACATTTGTAACAGACAAATCTATTGTCAAGTAGATCATCAATGAAAGGCAATCAAATACGCCTTAATAGACTACAATATAGAAATAAAAATGTTCACTTCATATGAGGTTACCAATGCATAACGCACAGTTTAAAATAAACCAATGACAAGTTATTATTAAATTAACATTAAAGCGGTATCTTAACAGACTGGATTGCATAAATTACAACCATGAAATTAGCTACATTTCTTAAAATTAATAGGGTATAAATATTGTAAAATGTTTTATACAACTGATATCTAAGAAAAACACAATATTACTATATATATACATACATATATATGTATATATTTAAATGCTGAGGGCTTATCTGATATGGGAGGTAAAATGGATAATAATCACCTAGAAAACTAAATCATTCATTTTCTAGTGCATATGACTGATCCTATTATTTTCCACATCAGATCAATAAATAAACAATAAGGACTGTGTCAACCATAACAAAAAAAAAGGTAACGGGTATTATTGTTTAAACATAGTTAAGCCTTATGTCCTTAATTTACAAATTAATAAATAACAAAAAGTAACAAACCAATATACACTTAATGGATTAAATATTTATAGAGTGTTCTCCTCAGAACTGAGCATGTTTAATAAATTAGTCCACAAGCTATTATGTCGGTGTCTAATATTAATCAATGAGTTTTCTCAGGCAATGGTTTCATTTATAATTTTCTGAGTCAGGGACCTGTTTTCGCTCAGAACTACTACCACTTTCTTAGTGATCTTCTAGAAAGGTTTTCTTTTAACCCACACCGAACAGAAATATAATTAACACAATTAAAAATAAAAACGCAATTCTTTGTTGATGAATTATTAAAACAGAAAATAATTTCGATGCTAAATGTAAGTTTAAGCTATTATAAAAAATCCCGAATAAATCAAATATTCACGTCTATGAGACTACAGAAAAAAGTCCGTCACGCAGGGGCTGCGCAAACTAAGCAGATTTCTCTCGTGAAGTTTAATAATAGATAACACAACAACTGCATACTGCTAACACAGCACCACCGTGAATATTAAATAAATAAATATAAACGGTAATAAGAAATCTTTTCCCTCCCGTCTCAAATGTAAACAAACAGGTTTGCCAACTGCTCACCAGAAAGAAAAAACAGTAACTGAAACTTATCAGAATATAGTATATTAATACATAATTACTGAAATCTATGTACTATATCTAGTACTGTAATTTAGAATGAATCAGAAAAAAAAGGTTCTTAAAAATCAATCAAATTTTAGTAATCCTAAATTTAAGACCTTAAGACGAGGGGGGGGGGACAACAACAAGAACATATATACATCTATCTCGTTTAATTAAGGTCTGTGGAAAAATAAGATTTGGTATTTAAACTTCAAATAATGTGGTTCATTATATATCAGAGTATTGTTTATGTAACAAGAGAAGTAGGGGTTTACTGTAGGCTGAAAACTGAAAAATGCAAATATCTTTTTTAATATTCAAAACAGAGAATAAAGATATATGAACAGATTTATAGTACATTTTATTTGGATTATGATATATTCTCTACACTTTTTCGATCCGACTTACAGTAACGGGTATATTTCGAATTTTCAAAATTCTCACCCTCTAAACTCCCCCTATCCCTGGACCGATTTCAGCTGTTAACGAACTTGATCTTTTTCTTTTTCATAAAACGACTAAATATCACAAACATATAGATGGATATATCTATATCTGTCTATCTATATATATATATTTTAGGACACATTTTAAACCCAATATGTAAATATATAACTACGAGTAAGAGTATACTCTAATATGCTGAGGATCGATTAAAGTTAGTAATTCCCTATGACAAAAAACTTTCTTAATTAAGAAAAAATTAATTTCTTGTCATGTCAGTGATTTCAACCTAGAGTCGAAGGATGTCACACCTGACCATTGACTGTATTGATTACTTGGATTCGTAGAAATGGCTCAATGTCAAGTACGAAGAACTGGAACAAGACATTCTTTCCCAACTACATTAATATTCTCCTAGATGCTTAAAAGTATTGAAAAAAAAGTATACGAATTAGTAGATTATGTTGAGTTTTTAGATATGTAAGCTAAAAAATAATAATGTTTGAATAGTTCGAGTAACCGGTTTTAAATATGTATCTTTGTTTTTATTTAGAAATGGAAGTAAGTATTAACAAACTCAATACTTTTTACATCAATTTGGCTTAATTATATTTTCATTGCGTTTATAGTTACTTAAGTACTATTACTATACCTTTAACGGAACACGTTAAAGGTTCACGTGGTAAACTGAAATTTGCCTACTGTATATATCATTTAATACAGTTCAACGGTCTGTATAAATTCTCTAATAACAGTGTCACTTTTGATATATAAAATTTATGAAAATTGGCATTATTACTTTTTACAGGCTTACTAAGATTTATTAACATTGCCAAATATATTGGAATATCTATAAAAAGAAGTTCTCAGAGAGCCCATTAACAAATAATAAAAAAATCATGGTTCTTGTGTATCCTGATAAAAAAAGGGTAAAAAAATAGATAGTAAATATTTTTAAGATGAACCAAAACTATTGTATGCAAATCTTATAGTGCTGGGAAAATTTAAGAAATCAATTTTCCACATTCCCCAACCCCCTCTCCTAATCGCTTTCGCTGATTACGGTAAATTGATCTAAAAACTCCAGGGGAAATATATTTTGTATCGTGGAGGGTGGGCGTTCTCATAGGAATACTCCTAAGGTTTATGTACATGTAAATATATATATATATATATACCCATATACATATATATGCGTGTGTGTACATAAAGGAAAACCTTTGAAGCATAACCTTGTTGACGTAAGAGTACTAACTACGATCGTCTTCATATAGAACCTCCCAGTCATCAGTCAAAGCGGAGATAATTCTGAGGCCAAACTATTATTAGAATGGGAAGTCTAGGCGAATGAAACAAAATAAAAAATATTCAGAAGAAAACTGGGGAAGGACTGTTTATTTGTTGAGTGGGTTGGCATGAATGGGTGTCTGGGGGAAAAGCCAATGGACGGATTTCCCGGGGAAAAGATGTGGAAATGGAGACATTTCTTTAGCTACCCACTCTCGAAACTAAATCATTCTTTCATAGAGCTCCCCACATTTCATTCAATATTATCATAACTAAATAAAAGTCAATATGCAGTTATTCTGATGATTTAAGTTTATCAATTACATGACAAAGGCCTATCTAGATAAAAACAACTAGCTTTCTTTGTTATTGTACCCTATACGTGCCGTGCTCTCCTTAGCACCTCTTCAGGGTCGACCCAATGGCCTTCTCAAGCTTGAAGGATCAAATTACATCATGGAACTCTGAAAATGCACCAAAGATGTTACGACACAATTAGGGTATAATCAAGAGATTTAATGAAAGCTAGTTGGTTTTATCTTATATTGTCAATTGCATATACTCATTTTTATAAAATTTCCATATAATAAACAAAATTAAAAATATTACTCAGAGGCTGGATTTGCCCTGCGACTCTCTACACAACTTATTTAGATATGTAATATATATATATATATATGTTTACATGGCTTACACGTGCTCTTATAACATAACAGCAACAAAATATTTTGCTGAACTTTATTTAACATAATTTCATTTAAAAGTGATAAACGATATCTTCGTTCAATTATATCGGATTAAAAAAACGTCATATACATGATATATAGCTAATTTGACTTATACAGGGTGCCACCCCAAGCTCCCGTGCCACCCCCGTTAAAACTTCTAATAGTTTTAAAAAAAGGCTGAGACTTGGTGTGCCATAATTGGGATCTCTAATGAATCCTTCCAGTTCCTATTCAACCTCGTAACCTTTTCCAGTACTTCTTCAGCAATCATAACTTAAGAATTTCCAATGGAATGCCCCATTTTTTATGACGGATTCTTGTAGAAAATCAAATTCTAAAACGAGTTAATATCGGTGAATTTTTCGATTTGAGCATCCTTTAGCCTTAAAATGGACAAATCTTTATTTCGAAACGACATATTTTATTGAAAAATTCTGCGATATAAAAGTTGTAGCCAACAACATTATCTATGAAACAAGTCTACGAGTAAAGAAATGGATTCAGGAAAGGGAAAAAAAGCATTCTTGTACGAATCTAAAAAATGCTTACTTCAAAAAACCTGTACTGAGAAATATTACAACTTTTATTTTCACGGTCTTGTAAATCTCCCTTCCTAATTCTGAAGTTGGAGCCTTCCAAGGCTAGTTGTTTGTGGGTTATGCGAGATATATACGTAAATTCTTATAGATATCAGTTCAAAACTAGTAGGTTCTGTGAAAGTGAAAAAGTATGATTCCGTTGAAACCTGATTAAAGATATCTTTCGCGCGAATTACAATAGTTCCTTACTTACTATGTACAAGGAAGTAAAAAACTATGAGGATTTCTTATTTACAGAAAGCTGTAAAAAAAACACAAATAATTACGTTAATGTACGAGTTTGAGTGAGAGATGTAGAATAATAATGAAAACAAAAAAATGGTTCAACAATATAGGATATATAGAGTCACAACCTCTATCAAAAGACATGAACGCTCAAAGTAATTGAACTGTTATTATTGCTATCCCCTTGTAACCTTATAACTCATATTTCCAAATGGGGAAACATATTTCGATAAAGGCTTAATGGAAGTTTGATTTTATAGAGGTAAAATATCTCATTGTAGGATACACTTTGTATGTCATTGTGTGAGATCATTAGACCGTAGGGTTGATATCGACAGGTAGATATTGGTATTAATTCTCTTTAAACTATCTTGCCTGTCATTGCTCTATAGACTAGAACCAAGTTTAAAACGTTTATATTGCTAGTGGTTATTTCTTTGAATACAATTCGTTTATACTTAAATTATGTCCCCATTTTTTCCCTCTTTGAAACAGGTGGCTACCCACATACACTGTCAATTGAAATTCAAAACTTGTCGTTCCATCAGCTTTCAGAGGGACTTCTGTTATCTTAAGGGATTACAAAAAAAAAAATTAATAAATAAATGGCTTCTCCAAATTTAATTATACTCTTTCCATCACTTTTAATTGTTAAAATATTTTTCTTTTGAAACTTACTACTACGAAGAACTATTTCCACTTTTTGTATAGTGAATAAAATGTCCTTCAAAACGTTTATATATTATTGTTCCATACTTTTATATAAACCAGTAATTGACCACATTCAATTAATTAGGTGGTGGTAGTAATATGTTTACTAATTTGCACTTTGTAAGGTTTTTGGCAAGAAAGAATGGCGGCCTTTGGGAGTACACAAATCAAACACACAACTGTCTTGGATTAATAGTTATTAGAAAAGTGCAACAAGATCAGTTTATTTCCGATGGAGTTCGTTAAGGGGAAGAGAGGTTTAACAGGTGTAACATTACCCGCATGAATGTAGTTTGAACGGTTCACTCCTGCCTAGATCCAGTTATATCAATGAAAATTGACATTGGTACTGATGAAGAGTGTGAATGTGCCTTTGAATTTTGCTTTAATGAAAAGAGAATTCATAGCCCTTAGACATATTTTTGTTAATTGTTGTAAGTTCTAGTACTGATCGTTGTTGGAAAATTCTATGAGATTAACTGACAATGAAGAAGGTCGGATTAATTTTATAACAAAACAAAATAAAAAATGTTTCAGATGGTTATCACTTACCCATATTTTTCACGTAAAAACTCAACATGTATTAATCATAATCTTGAAATCGTATATAAAGTATGGAACTTCCGAAAGAGCAAGACAGACAGAGAACCATCAAATACCAAGTTCTTGGTTTATTATTTATCAATTTTATTATTTGCTATAAATATTAATGAAAAATATATAACAATAACATTAAAAAAATATTAATTGAACATTATTCAGAAACAAATAGAAACTAACAATGCTAACATACATCACTCATTGATTGCATGCTATAGATGTTTAGGTAAAAATAGCAATAATTCTATAAGAAATAGTGTAATTCTAATAACAACCAGAAAAAAAGTCCGTCACGCAGGGGCTGCGTTAACTAAGCAGATTTCCCACGTGCGCCACGTATTTGCATTTATTTCAAAACTCAATAGTTCAATGAGAACAATATTAGGTATTTAAGCTTCAAATAACGTGATTCATAACATAATAGAATATTGAAAATATGAGATGAGTAGGAGTGGGGCTTTACTGAAGACCGAAAACTAAAAAATGCAAATATCTCAGTAAATAATAATGATATTGAAAACATGTACATAGCAACATTTATAGCAAATTACATTTGCAATAAGATTGGTTATATACAATTTTTCGATCCTACGCACAATAACCGAGATATTAAGAATTTTCGAAATCCTCCCCCTCTAAACCCCCACTCTCCCTGGTCCGATTTCAGCCATTAACGAACTAGACCTTTCTTTTTGTATAAAACAATTATATATGAAGTTTGATAACGATAAGACAAAAATCGCGACCACTAGAGCGGTAACAGACAAATATATATATATATATATATATATATATATATATATATACAGTTTTAAACGGACTTCATTTTCGTCATCTCCTGGGTAGGATCGATGGACATTTGAAGAAAAATTCGAAAATCTCGTCATGAGTACAACCTCAATAGCTGATTTCCCTTAAGGGAAATCTGCTAAAATCACGGGCATTTCAATGTTTCAAAAAAATAAATTTTGAAAACGGGTTTGAAAAGAATAGTACTTTTCACGAAGCCGGGGAAAGTTTTGTAAATTGTGGCAAGAAACTTAAGCAGTCTCTTTAATAGAGGCTCACTGTGCTAATGGATCTCCTGGGAGCCATACTACACATTCAAGTAAATGTTGGGGCATCCAGATATAAATTGTGTTCTCATTCTTCTAGTCGACAGTAGCCATAAAAGTTTAGCTCTAGAACGAGTTGAAATTAAGCGAATTTTCTGAAACTTATAGAAGCGAAATTATATGTGTGTGTGTGTGAAAAATGTCTTAAAGTTCTCTGAATGTACCAATGCATTACGGGGAAATGAATAAAGAAATCGTCAACATATTACAATCGACTGAAAGAAAAATCTGATGTGGACATTTCATTTCATTTGTAAGTAATGTATGATATCTCCGTTCCCAGAGATAGGGTCGAAAAATGGCCAAAATGTAATTTGTAGATCTTTTAACAAAAATCTATAAACATTTGTTGTTGCCCTAATAGGCCTAAGAAAATTGCAATTTGATATTTACGCCCTTCTTCCCTTAGTCGAAGAGGAGAAGTTAACGACTAAAAGGTACAACTGGCTTAAATATGAAATTTTAATATTCAAATGCTAGACGTTATTGAGTTATGCTACATACGTACATTCGTACAGACTTGAAGTTGAAACTAATCAAAATGTGTTCAGGGAAGGTCAAAAAGATTAATTCCATTGAAATTTGAAAAGCGAATATTTTTTCGATTACAGAGTGTGAGTCTGCGTAGAGAAGAACCTTTTTTTCAACTTTTCTACCAATATTAAAAAGGGAGTGTAATATTACGTGTAGCTCTGCTGCATATTTGCTTGCATCAACACGGAGTTTAATCATGAAAATATGAGTGCAGATGTCAACTACTGCAACTGTTTCACTGTAACTTTTGGAGCCGTCTGTATACATTGAATAAATACTGTGTATGGTTTGCCATAATGTAATTGAAAGTGTTCTAAGAGACCATAATTCGCTCATTTTATATTCAATTAAAATTAAGTTCACTTTTATGTTTTTCATTTTCCAATGTGGAAATCGTGATTCCATGTAAAAATACTTTTATCCCTTAAAAAGAAAAAAAAAATGGAGCATTACACGAATAAAAAGTAGTTCATTTTTGTATCGTTTTTGGATGTAGCTATTAAAATGAAGGTTCTTTAAAAAAAATCATATTTAGAAAACTTTTAAAATACGTAGAGTAGTTACGATTCTATTTCTTGATCTCTCTTACACTCTCAATTTAGACGACTCTTAATAATTAGCGATTCCATATGTATTAATATTAATCCAAAGATGTACACCTTATTTCATTCAAATATTTTGGAAGCTGTAGGCGTAGCTATGCTGTTAGAGAATTTCTCTATGGACATTGAAGTAATTTAAACAGAAAAGTAGACGGAAGTTAGTGTTTTAGCAGATTTCCCTTAAGGGCGATCAGTTATTGAGGTTGTACTCATGACGCGATTTTCGAAAAAATTGCTTCAAATGTCCATTGATCCTGCCCAGGAGATGACGAAAATGAGGTCCGTTCAAAACTGTGCTTATATATATATATATATATATATATATATATATATATATATATATATATATATATATTTGTCTGTTACCGCTCTAGCGGTCGCTATTTTTGTTTTATCGTTACCAAACTTGATATATAATTGTTTTATACAAAAAACAAAGATACAAAAAGAAAGACCAAGTTCGTTAATGGCTGAAATCGGACAAGGGGAGGGGGGTTTACAGGGGAGAATTTCGAAAATTCTTAATATCTCCGTTATTATACGTCGGATCGAAAAATTGTATATAACAAATCTTATTGAAAATGTAATGTTCTATAAATGTTGTTATGTACATCTTTTCATTATCTTGATTATTTACTGAGATATTTGAATTTTTTTGTTTTCGGTCTTTTGTAAAGCCCCACTCCTACTCATCTCATATTTTCAATATTCTATTATGTTATGAAGCCCTTTATTTGAAACTTAAATACCAAATATTGTTCTCATTGAACTTTTAAGTTTTGAGATAAATGAACAAACGTAGCGCATGTGGGAAATCTGCTTAGTTGACGTAGCCCCTGCGTGACGGACTTTTTCTGCCAACCTCAGTCAATTTCAAATTAGGGTCATTAGCATCTAAGAACTTTTTCATAATCCCATCAATTATAAAAGTATATTTGATTTGTTATTTGGATGATCTAAAATGTTTCTAAGCTAATTGTCTTTAACGTTTTAAAATCGTGAAATAACAAGTTGAGTACAAAGAAATATAAAGGATGTTGAAAATATTTTCCTCGAGAGTCTATTTGAACGTCTTTCGAAAGAAGAAGGATGAACTTCAGCCCTAGTGCAAAAAGCAACTGTAGGAACCTCATTTCGAATGTTAGGTTTTTCATTCCTGCCTCCATTTGGAAGAAAGACGAGCTACAATGGGCTCTTGTAATGATCATATACATCAATCGTTTAAATCCGGTAAAAAGTTCTAGCATAGAAATATTGTTTGCCGTAAAAGTATATTCTAGATAAAGCATTTCTTAAGAGCATTATGAAGTATATAATAAGTTTTGTAAACAACAATATACAGTTTTAGCAGATTTCCCTTAAGGGAAATCAGCTGTTGAGGTTGTACTCATGACGGAATTTTCAAAAATGTTTCTTCAAATGTCCATCGATCCTACCTAGTAGCTGACGAAAATGAGGTCCGTTCTAAACTGTGTGTATATATATATATATATATATATATATATATATATATATATATATATATATATATATATATATACATATATATATCTGTTACCGCTCGAATTTTTGTTTGACAGTTACCAAACACGATATTTAGTCGTTTTATATACAAAGAAAGATCAAGTTTGTTAACGGCTGAATTCGGACCACGGGGAGGGGGGGGGGTTTAGAGGGGAGGATTTTCAAACATTCGACATATCCCCGTTACTATACGTCGGATCGAAACATTGTTCAGAATCAATCTTATTGCAAATTAAATTTACTATAAATATTGTTATATACATTTATTCTCTTTCTTGAATATTAACCGATATATATGCATTTTTATTAAATCTGGGCGGCTAACTGTTCGGCTCTCGTGAAATTTCTCTATTGTAAAACTTCACGTGGGAAATCTGGTTAGTTTACGTAGCCCCTGCGTGACAGACGTTTTTTGAATTAAATTCAAATATTTTTTCAAACGAGATATAATATTCAAGTTATACAATGAGTCCTTCAGGTTATCTAGCCTGGAATAATTCCATGTATAAGTAAGAATATAGAATCAAAGCCAGAAATAGTTTTATTAATCAGGATAGTAGCTTAGCATGATTTATTTGTTGCCCTCACGTTTTACGCTGCTACTGACTGCGCACTATCTTCCACTAACAAAAGTTGTCATGGTAGGAGAATTAGCAGATGTCCCTTAAGGGAAATCTGCTATTGAGGTCGTACTCATGACACGATTTTCGAAAATCTCTTCAATTATCCATCGATCCTACCCAGGAGATGACGAAATGAGGTCCGTTCAAAATAATATATATATATATATATATATATATATATATATATATATATTTGTTTGTTAACGCTCTAGCGGTCGCAATTTTTATTTGATCGTTACCAAACTCGATATTTAAACGTTTTATACAAAAAGACAGATCAAGTTCGTTAATGGCTAAAATCGGACTAGTGGGAGGAGGGGTTTAGAGGGGGGATTTTCGAAATTTCCAAATTATCTCCGTTACCATACGTCGGATCAAAAAATTGTATAGAACCAATCTTATTGCAAATTAAATTTACTATAAATATTGTTCCTATACATTTATTCTCTATCTTGAATATTAACCGAGATATTTGCATTTTTATTAATTGTGGGCGGTTAACGGAAGAGGGAGTTTCCCGGCAAAAGCTAGTTCGGCCGTTTCCGTAACTGTTCGTCTCTCGTATGGAGATTTCTCTATTGTATAACTACACGTGGGAAATCTGCTTAGTTTACGAAGCCCCTGCGTGACGTACTTTTTTTATTTTTTAAGTTAAAATTAAAAGAATGATATAAATTTATTATCTAAAATTTATATAAGAATTCTGGAAAATGAAGAATCAAAATATACCTATGTGACGCCTAGGGAACTAGTTAATCATCTTCGATGCTAGGGAAAAGTCAATATCAGACACTTTTAAATAGAATTTCTTTATTCGTCATTTACTGCATGAATTGGAGTTAATAACTGCAACATATCAAAAAATTGAGTATATCAAAATTGCTGGCACATTTTAATTATTTAAAACGTTAGAACGTACAATGGATAATTAGTTGTAAAATTTCAATGTCAAATGATGCCTGTTCAGAGAGTCATGTCGACATGCTATATAACTTTCTTCAATATCCCGGCGTTAAGATAATTAACGGAAATCGATTCGTGACTCCTATTCTTTAGATTCATGTTCATTAACCTGAAAACTTTATTTCCCCAATAATATGCAATTAAGCTGTCAGAGTAGAATCAAAAATGTCTCACCTGTCGAAGATTGATGATGACTAGAAAATATAATTGCAATTAAAGATTAGTAAATTTGCTAACGTCATAGCTCCAACGTACTGGGATTTTGTTTTTCACTATTTCTCCATCATGATATAATTATAAGCCATACGGAAAATATATTCCGTAAGATTGAAATGTTTAGGATTAGTTGAAACCAAAATAAGGAAATACGAGTTCATACCAACGATACAGCGTTTATAAATAAAGCAATTTTAACAAGTTTCTATTCTCTGAGAGAGGGAAAATATTGAAAAACAAATAACATAATGAATTAACAAAATAATCATTGCTCCGACATGTAAATAAGGTTTTTAATAAAATAATATAAATATTCTAACATCCATTAAATATAACTATACTCTGTATTTAGTTTGTGTGTGTGTTTGTAGCTTCGAGGTAATTTCGTATTTTGGTATTGGATTCGTTCAACCCAAACAACAGAGAGAAGGTATAATATAAATTATGCGGGGCGAACAACCTGCCAACTCAAACTAAATAAACCAGATCTTAATTATTCTACCATAAAAAAATAAAATACAACAAAAAGTCATAACACTTTTTTCACTTATCAATTACTGTTATATCCAAAAAGATAATTCTAACAAATCATAACAGTTTAATTCAAAGTGTCACAACTGAACGAAATCGCACTCCTATAAAGATTTATTAGAGAAAGATACTCTATTCTAACCAATCTACATAAAAGCATGTATTGTTTTCGTTTGAATCGATTGATTTGTGTGTGCAGACCCTTCCAGAACGGTTCATTGTCTATACATGAGCATGTTATTCATGCGATGGACTACAACGAAAATCCTCACAGTTTGTATTTACTTTTGTAGATAGACTACCCTCTTAACAAAAATTTACGGCATGACTAATATTAAGGAAGAAACGTATACATTTTTAGTTTATTACCCTATGTTCGTTACCTAAGATGATTTAGAAAATTGGAGTGGTAATAAATGAGTATATATATACCAACAATATTTTGTTTGTTAGTTTGATCGTTACAAAATTAGATATATAAGAGTTTCATGTAAAACTAAAGATAATATTCGTTAACTACCGAAATCGGATGGGAGAAAGGGGTGTTTAGAAAGCGAGGGAATCAAAAATTCAAAATATCTTCGTTAGAATAAGGGGATCAAAAAATTTTGTATAACCAACCTTGTTTCAAATTTAATTTTCTCTTCACTTTTTTTCTCTCTCTTTCTATTAACCAAGGTTTTTGCATTTCTTAATTTTCAGCCTTCAGTAAACCCACACATAACTAAACTATTGATGTTCTACAATTGTTGATTTCTACATTTTTCGTAACTAAAATATTAAGCGTGTTATTCGAACTTCCTTGTTTTCATAGTGTGTAAACCCCCATTTGTCACATCGGATTTTTATTTAGGAATCTATAGGGAATATATGGCGAGATCACTAGTGTGTCATAACAGTACTTGGTAAATATGCTTATTTTACGCGGTCTCTTACGCGGGTGACGGACACTTAAAAAAAAAGGAGAGATATGGACCCTTATTTTGATCTTCTGGTTTTCAATTCTGATGGTTGAAATATAAAATAAATGTGGTTAAAAAATTCCCAAACAGATTAAAGTAATTTTATTTTTCTATTTCAATGCCTACTGCTTAACTATTTTGTGGTATTATTGCATAATCACTTCCATTTAAGCCTGTATACGCATTGCATAAATGTATTTTAGTGATAATCTTGTCTAGAACAGATTGAAGCTTATTTTAATCCCCTAGTCCTAAGTTCTGAAGCGTTATTATGCATTTGCATATCAAATGCATATCCAAGTTCTAAACTTGGACACACTAAGATCTTATCTAAAGCTAATGTAAGATTACGTTCTAGATAACACAGAAAGATCCATACAAGATGACTGCTCAAAGAAATAGATTCAGCCTTAGAACTAACTTATTTATAGTACAGTAAACCATTAAATGTCCGAAACTTAGAATATACTATAGCATAGATAAGGTTTTAAATTGTATGAGTCTATTTTTACACAACAAATGTACTCCAGTTTCCATTCATTGCAGTAAACTAGTTTTTTTCATTAGCGACGAGTAACTTAAGTTGTTACGAACTATATAGTAACAGCATTTTATGAAATGTATTGTTCATAAAATTAATATAGTTTCTTAAGTTATTCGTGTTGCGGTGTATTCTTAATATACTTGAATAGCACTACATTTCGGGACTCGTTTCCAGAATATCAAGAATTTACCCAATTCCAGTTGCTACAACCTTACAGTACCTAGTCCTCTAACACACCCTTAAGATATTCGGTGTGGTCTGCAGCTAGGGTCCTCCAATTCCACACATAAGGCTTTCATTTGTGCTTCTCCCTTCCATTAGATATTTCTAAAGTAGACGAATTTCCTAGTCCATGGATTTCGCATCTATTTAGTCCAGTTACCATTCAGACTTTCATTTCGATTTCCACTCTGTTGCTCTAGAAATGGTTTTGGGCTTTACTAAATATATTTTAAGCCTTAGATCAACCATTGCACGTGCAAACGCAATATGCTAGGTAGGCATATGCTACTGTAACACCAACCATAATCAATTAAATGATATTGTATGAGGTTTTTTACATATAAAATGTTTCCAAAAGCAAAAAGGCCTAGTTCTGTTTAAAATTTGACTTTGTTAAATACGTGCGTAACGTTCAAACGATTTTTTATTGTTTCACGAAGATGGTTAAAGTAGTATAAGTTTCATCTATTATATTTTTTTCCTAAAAGTGAATTCAACCAGAAAGCCAAGTTCGGTTTTGACCTTACAGAAGGCCCTTTCAGAGCCATCCGATCGGCTTGCCAGGAACTCGATCTAACAGTAATCACCCCGGTAATTCTAGTCAGTCTAATCTGTCTGCAGGTCTGCAGGAAATAAATGAACAGGTGTTGCAAATCATTAATACACACTTAGGCTTTTCCCAGTCACTTTTCAAATATTAATTGACAAATTAAGATTAACCCTCATTTTTCACTAGAAAAGGTTGGTAATCTAGATATAACTCGAACCAATTATCACGATAATCATTAAGCAGATGCTAGTTTATATTGAACAAAAGAACTTAACATTAAAATTTCTGTTAACTCTTCTTTATTGAAGCGATAAATGACAGATATAATGCTGAAATATTGCATTAGTCCAAATGGCAGAAGCAAGCGACTTCACTTAACAAACGTCCATATTTGAGATGTTCAAAGTGAAGCACAGTCAATATCCATGTATTACTTATACATACCGGCATCTGTGAATCTGTAACTGCTCAGACAGTCTACCATTTATGGTTGACAGTATTTAACAAATACTCATGGTTCGATTCATCATCTGGACCTGAGGGAATAAAACATTTTTGATTAAGTAATACTCATGCCAAGAGTATAATATGTAGAAAATAGAATGTAAGATAACTTCATCTGTTGGGTCTACATAGTTTGGGTAGCACCTGCGAGTCGTACTTTTTTTCTTACCGAACAACCGATATAGAATTATAGAAGTTTGAATATGGAGACCATTATTTACAGAATTTATCAAAGTTGATCATATCATAAAATTACATAATATGTGGAGCTTCTCTGCCATTCAGTGAAAAGTTCATTAGGTCATGAATAAAAGATCTAATCTATATTAGATATTATTTTTGTACCTACATGATGAATTTGACAGAAAAACGTGCTAATATATTCTATCATTTGTACTCAAAAATAGCTACATTTACCTAAGTAAAGTATATGAAAAAGTTGACGGAATTATGGGTATATTAGAAAGGGGAAAAAATGGAATAATAAAAAATATGACTAAAATAAAAGTAAAATACTTATAATTAAAGAGCAAAAAAAAGTTAATTATTTAAAATTGTTCAAGATATATCCATGGATTGAATGTTTAAATAGTGAAATAAAACTACTTTAAGTATTGTATAATCCGAAACCAATGTTACGTTATTATTTGCTTTAAAATTCGTAAACTTATTTACATTTCCTAAAACCTCGATTTATAGAAAATTGTACATACCACTATATGCATGAACTGCGAAAAACATATTTTTTCTCTCAATAGTAAATGATGTTTTACACCGGAAATTTTTTTCACTCACAAAGAAACTGAATTTTCCTACTTCTAACTACAATGTTCAGTACTTGATATTATTATTCATTTATTTATTTTTTTTTCGACAAGCATGGATCCCTCTACACTCTTTCAAATCAAAGCTGAATGTTACCTTGGGAACATGGATCCTAATAATAAACCACACTGTTCTAATTTGGGATATGCTTCATCAAAAATAGTTTAGATATTCTATCCCAGAGAGATATGTAAGTTAAAGTTGAAAAGAGGTGAAAGAAATATCGTCCTTGAGAAGATTATAGAAGGTCAATAAAATGTTCAGTGACCTCAATCCTTATTTCCTAATGACCTTTTCCACACTCCGAAATATATCATAAATTTCTCAGGTTTTACGTGCTACCAATTAATTTAACTGTTTACATACATTTGAACATTATAGTACATTTCCCCTAATGTACGAATAACTTAATTTTCTAAATATCCTTAAGTGTCCTTTGAGTATGTATGTATATATATAAACCTTTTTATGGCAAGGGTAAAAAAAAAAACAAATAAATCGTTGTCTTCTGCAAGACATTATTTTATAGGTGACTCTCACCATAAAAAAAAATATAATATTTTGATATTGGGTTTCTACTGGCTATATGAACATATATATATATATATATATATATATATATATATATATAGCAAAATTTGAAAGTACTTTAGTTCTATTTCGTCTTGTTTTAAGTAGGATCGACGTTTCAAGAAATTTTTCGAAAATCCCTTTTGTGTCCAATATTTAACTATACACTTATTTATGCTATGTCAGAATATACTTCTCTGAGATATAAACTTACTATTTGTTTCATTTTCTTAAACGTTATTATCATGAATTGTATTTTTCATTTACATATCAGTCGCTGTACATAAAAAGTCTGTCACGCAGTGCACTGTTTCCTAAGCAGATATCTAATACGTGAAGTAATCTAGATACGTGCACGAATGACGCATTGGTCATCCCATCTCACCATTCTTTCATAATAAAAAAACTTTCTAAACGGAAATTCAAATGCACGCTGGAAAAGAGGGGTTTAGTTTCTAAGTTATTAAATATAAATCTGACTCAGACAATTATAAGTTCTGGAGAAAACTGAAAACAGAAAAATACAAATAGCTCGTTTAATATTCTAGATAAGAGAAAATACATTGAACAAGTGTAGACAATTTAATGATTAAGAAGATTGGTACAATAAAATATTTCAATCCATTTCGTAAGGGCTGAGTTCTTTCGAATTCCCACCATTCACACCTTTATCTTTAATGTTGAAATTATCATTTTTGAGTCAAGAATTAAAATCTTGAGAGAAGCCTTCATAACACAATACATATATTTGCATGTATCTCACATGGTAAAAGTTCGCATAAAATATTTTGTATTTATGCTTAGAATAAGACGTTTCGTTATATATTGGCATATTCTCAAAGCGCGATAACGAAAAGCGTTGGCTTATTGAATTGTCAAAATTAAAAAAATGCAAATACCTCGGTAAATATTCGGGATCCGACCCTTAATAAGAGATAAGATATTTTCAATTATCGAGTCTCTCCCCCGTTAACCCCTCCTTTCTTAACGATCTTGCCTTTAGTTTTACGTGAAACGCTAAAATATCGAGTCTATTAGAGGTGATAAAACATTGGCGACCACTACAGCCGTAACAAGCAGGTATATATACATATATATACTTTTTTGGCCTCATTCTTTTCATTTTCTTGGTAGAATGGCGGACATTTGAAAAGGTTTTGAGAGGGAAATCAGCTAAAAGGAATAAATCAGGAACATATATCAAATCACTTGCTAAGTAAATATACTGGTACATACAAGCGTCATCTATGGAAAATCTACACGCAACCTAATCTGCACCCACACCCAACTGTGGTGCTTGTGTGTGTCACATAAAATACATTTAGGAACTGTACCGCTAGAGTACTCGGTAGAGTAAAAGGCTAACTCGATCAGCTGACATGAAGCGTAAGGGTAATGCTCGTCCTATATTGAACTAAACTATGCACTAGAACCCAATTAATGGCCAAGGACTGCTATAGGTGGCTTTTAATGGTTGCGTATTAGCTAAGAGAGTTGGCTAATTCATTATTAAAGTTGACCTTTACTTACTTTACGATAATGACAGGAAAATAGAGAAGTGGGGGGGGGAGGGGCTTGTATTGATGTAGATGTCACCCATTCAACTTAGCAATCACCAGCTACCGACCTAATTCTATTAGGTTGGCAACCGAGTTGCAAGACATTGCGGAACAATTTAAAAAAAAAAAAAAATGTTCCCTTTTTTGTAGTAAATAGTCGGGGTATATTTTTAGGAAACTGTAAATAAAGTGTTAAATTTTGTATAAGGTGTTAAACATATAAATAACCTTATATTGAAGGTCGGGATCCTTTTTGGGCGAACTACGTAGGGGTGTATATATTTTTAGCTAGGTCACGTGTCACTCAGCAACAATCACATTAATCATTTTATCACAGTTAAATAGATTAAGCATAACCTTAACTTTGTTATTTTATTTTAAATATTTGCAATGGTTTCAATTACCTTCTAGTACTTCCTCAAAGGTGGAGATTTTTTATATTATAAATTAACCCTCCGTTAGGCGCGATTCATTTTCAAACGACTCTAGGCGCGGGTCACCTATGAGGTGACGATGGAGAAATATGATGGTAAAACTGCTTCACAGGGCAAAAATAGATTCAAACAAATTTAAATACCTATCTGAACAAATAGTAAAATTATTTTATTTTAAAACTTAGCAAAGTAACGCATGAATAAGTCTTTCAACTATCAAAAATATTAATGCACTCCAGGTAACATGAAGCAATTTATGAACAATGAATTCTTTAGGTTCTACTTACTTAGCTACTTGAAAAAATATATAAAAAAAAGTACAATAAGAATAGTTTAGAACTACTTAATCATTTGATTTCTGATGGAATAACAAATACAAGAAAAAATTTGGATAACAAATACAAGAAAGATAGAAAAGGGAATTAAAACGTTTCACGTCGAATCTTTTAGTTCTACTCAGGTGAGTTTCTTACATACAGACATTTCGTGTTACTGCTCATCCTCCCCATCACTTTCTGATTCCTCTGTTGAGTCTATACCCCGTATTTTCAAGCCGTCTTCAAATTCCGAATCTGTGTCGTTCTGTATGTTATCGTCTTCTTCGAAAGGATCCAATAATGCGTTCTGGAGTCTAGCAATGTCATTTTGATTTCTCAAGTCAAAAAATACGTATTTCATTGTGCATTTTTTCTGAAAAATGTTTTAAAAATGCATTGTTAGCCGCGGTCACCTCAGAGGTGAATTTCCTATTTTGTAGATATTTTTAACTATTCAAAAACAATCAAGGCACTACAAACGTCAAATGACAAATATGTCTAAGATAAATAGATTAAATATAGAAATAAAAGAAAAAGAAATAATTACAACTTTGGTCACGGTGCACCTGTGGGGTGATTTTAGCGCAAGGAACGCACTGTGTAAAAACTTCGAAGGTCAAACCTATAATGTTTTGAGGAGGAAGGGAAGCTAGAAGCATTGCTGGAGGCGGGAGTCGTTGGGTCCACTCAATCGGAAGCCATTGGAAAAACATCTCAAAGATGCACCTGTCAGGACGCTGCGACTAACGGAGGGTTAATAGAAGATTAAACTGAAATATAAGCCATGATGTGTTAGGAGAAGATAAGGGCCCTCTGGGTTCACAGGACTGTCTTGATTTTCAATTACATGAAGCTTCTTCATATATCTTGGCCTCTAGACGTATTTACTGCTAAAACTATTTATTGTCTGCCTCTTTGCTGGAATTTCAAATATTAAGTACTCGTACAACCAAATAATATTATCTATTCGACTTCTAAAAAATTAATGTAGTCAAGGCATTGGGGAAGAGAAATTGATAACAGCTAATAAGAAACCCAAACGTTTCCACCCTCCCTACGGAAATAAAAAAAAATTGAGACTGTTTACTGCTTACACGTTCAAATAGCCATAGAAGAGCTCTAGTAAACATAGACCGGAATTAGAGATGAGCCTCAGGTTCGAACATTAGTCATTGGTCAACCTTGGTCAGGACATGATAGATTGATAGTCTTGGTCTTTATGAACCCACTCTCTATATGTTTTATACCTTCCGTTCACCTATCGCTTCATTTTCCAGTTTCCTTTGGATGATATGTTTCAATTTTTACTTACAAAATCAGATTAGTAATTTAGTTACAGCTTCTCATTTAAGGCGTTATTGCTCTTAATTCAACTGAAAACGAGAAAAACAAAACACTGACGGAAAATAATACATAAGCTAAAATAAATAATACTAAAAAACAGATTGAGACTAACTGATAAGGCTAAGAACAGGGTAAAAAAGTAAAATTAACGAGGAATAATTTTTTTTTTATTTATTTATACAGGAGCACCCGCATCGTGGCAATTTGGCTCAGACTTTCACAATGTAAAATGAAAACAAAATTATAGAAAAATTACAAAAACTAAAACACATATAAAAATTTAAATACAACAAATGATCATAAAATACTAGTAATAGACAAGTAATAAACATTAGACAATTAAACATTAGACAACTAAACATTAGACAATTAAAAGACAATTAAACATTAGACAATTAATAAACATTAGACTAGTAATAAAGACAACAATTTAAAATGGTTTTACTAAAAAAAATACGCTATTCCAATATACTAGTACATTTATATTATTTTATTTATTTAGTTTTGTGTCCCACAGCGATGGTGATCGGCATTATTAGGGTGATATATTTACTCCTTCATGTGCTTACCTTTTTGTACTTTTATATTATGCAAAATATTTCTTTAATTCTGATTCTTTCTCATATCCGTGAATTTTCTAAAGAATATAATAAAAGTTAACCCTTTTAAATCTTTTTAGGTATGCTGTAGACCTATTCTAGTATTAGTAGACCTATTCTATTATAACGAGGAATAAATACAATGATAAATTAGCAATTGCCAGAGTAAAACAAAGTTCTAAATGAGACAATAATATGGGAATAGTAATTTACGAAATAATAATTAAATATGGTTTGTTGAAAGTTGAAGAATTTCATGGAAAATGGCTTCCTTCTGACTCATAATTTGACCAACTGAATTGATTCAACAAATTATAAAGACTGCACAGAAATTATAAAGAGCAATCTTCAACTTGGCAGTGGCTTCCCATTGCCTTCTGCATTAGATCATCTAGCAATAAGAGCATAATGAGAAAAATTCCAATCACGCCATGGCACCAAGGCATGAGTGGAGAAAATTCCATTCGCAGCCAGAGTTGTTAGATAGCCATCCCTTCACAGCTTAATCTACCCCCCCCCCCCCGTCATGCTCCTCTCAAACGTTGTAAGTGACAATTTAGACAACGAGGGGGGGGGGATGTTCTTGAAATAAATAAACGCAATCGTTACCTTTACATATAATGCCTATTGTAATACTTATTGTTTTTTCCTTCAAAATTTCATGGACTCCTGGAACTTTAAGCTCCCCATTAAATAGAAGTTAAGGTAACTTTCAAAGGCTTAGAACCATGCCTTTAGTTTCATACATACGTTTTTCAATAATCCTATGTCTAATACAAATAATTTTAGAAAAATTCAACGGTTTTTATCAACAATCATAATATATACTAATTTTACCAGTAATAATAGATGAATACAATCAAAAATGTTAAATATATAAAATAAAACTCCAAAGTATTTGCCACTATAATCGGTATTCTTCTAATATTCCCGGTTCTCTGTTTGTTTATTTCGGAGTTCCATTTTGCCAGAAGTCTATCTGGAAGTCACTTAGCAGTTTTTTTTTTTTTTTTATTGTTTTAAGTCGACTGTCAGTTCAATAGTCATATTCTTTCTATATCTCCCATCTCAATGTAAAATCAACCACAAAAATATAATTTTGACACCCTTCATTTCAGATTTTGTTGAAACTTATTTTAGGTTATTCTATTCATTGATTTGAGTAACCATAGCAAATATTTTTGATATATCTTTAACGGTTTGGATTTTATGGCCTCTTAAAGCTTTGAGATTTTCGTGTTGTTTATCAATAGGGAACAGTAAAATTAATTTGTTTTGAATTCCAAAAATAATTTATAACTTTCTTATTTATGAACCAATTTTGATGACATTTTTCGTGTGTGTTTATAAACATATTTAAAAACAAAAAAAAATAAACAAAGGTACCAAGTAAGTATTTGTGGCCAGAAAAAAAATTATCAAGGGTCAATTTGAGTTGTCTGGGGGCGGGGCATCTTCTGGTTACCTTTTGTACCTAAGGTGGGACTATGTATTTAAAGAATTCCTCACTAAATAAATTTCTAGAATCGAACTCACGACTCTAGGTTTGCCATATGGGGTTTCATCGATTTTTCAACATCTGTTATTTCAATGGTATAGCTTTTAATTTCCATTATCACTATTTTGATGATATCCGAGTCTCCCGAAGGGCAGCCGTAATTATTCCATAGTACAGATGATCTTATCTGGGTAGTGTTTACTTTTCATTATCTTATTCTATCGGGTTTGGTGAGTGTACAAGGGAGGTATTTTGGGGTTTCCTATAATGAATCTAAATATCGGGTACTCCAAACTTATAGACATTACACAGACCCTGCAAACCCACGTGTGCGCCGACCTAACCGACTAAAATTAAGAAATTCTTAAAATTTGTTAGTAGTAACTTCTAATCAAATACAGCTAAAAGAATTTACAAAATTAGATGGAAAAAAAATCAAATAAAAAGCATACAAAACTTGTACTAATTCATTTATGAGAAAAATTTATCTGATACTGCTGATAAGTAATCATTGTATTTATATTTCTATCTTTAAATAGTGCTTCAAAATTTTTTTCTAACTAGGGTGTTAATATGGTATTACTATGAATAATAATATCAGCAAAAGCCCTGATTGTGAACTAAACAAACAAAGTAAATTTGCCAGAACCAATTGTAGATTTTGCTACAGGTCCCAGGTTTACATATAATCTTCTCGTACAGTTTTGAAATAGTTTAGGTCGCAATAAACCCAATCCCTTGTATAGGAATCAAACTTAGAACTAAGCGTAAAGAGATTCTAAATGAAAAACAGAAAGTTTAAATATAAGGACCGCACAGTTTATGCTACTACGTCATTGTAACCTTTAAATAACTGGGGACGAAGTCCGAGCAAGTTGAAGGATTATATTTAGAAAGTTCTTCACCGTAGAATATCCTCGTGTACAAAAGAGAATCGAACCCAAACCCACGTTAACCATTTGAATTTGATGATAGTTTCTTTCACTCACTTTGCCTTAGACCACCTAATATCAGCACTTGTAAGAATTCAAACTATTAAAATATAATACTTGATAGGAACATAGTTGCCATAGGGTTCCTTTGACCACGTAAGACTTCCTAGTAGGCAGTTGCTGCTTATGTTACAAAAAGTAATTCTGTCACGCAGGGACTACGTAAAACTCTTATGATATCATAGCAACACATATTCTCTATTCCGAAGAAAAAACCAATAAGTGAGAAGTAATAACGGAAATATTTGGAATTTTCGAATTCCCTCCCCATCCCCTATTCTTGGTCCTATTTCTGCCAAACACAAATATGACTGTAGGGGCGGTGAGACCAATTATTCCCTGGTTTCGGCACAAAAATGTTAGGGCGTGCGGTTAGCTTTTGCGGTAATAATAAGAAAGCATTAGACTGAAATAAAATTAATAAAAGAGATAATTTCCTCACCTTGATTATACCGAAGTATTTACTATTTTATGGAAAGATGAGGGTGAATAATACAAGCCACTATTTGAGTTCTCCAAAGAATCAAAATATATTAAATAAAGAATAGCATATAAATATAACCTTATAGTAATGAACCTTCTGAGAGGTTATAACAGAATGAGACTAATTTGATACAATTTAAACCTGAAAAGAATACTAATTTAGGGACTAACCTTGAATCTAAGGAAACAAACATTAACTTATTGAATAAGATGTGATAAAAACAAAGAAACTTTAACTTTATGAAATATGACTGTACAACATAGACAGAACAAAATGGCTGCCCTTTGTTTGGATTATAAACTTTAGCGGCAAGCCAATAATATAAACACTAAATAATGATTGAAATGTCCTATATCATGAGTACTCATTTAATACGTCGATAATGCTAGCATTATAATAAAGAAAGAGGTACCTTCGAGAAAACTATACTTTCCATGCGGCGGGTTTTCTTTCCGTGTTATTTGTGTTCTACAGAAGATTTCTTCTTCTCGCTGGTGCAAAATAATAGCGTATCTTCGATGCGGGGATCCTTTCTGAATTCAGGAGCGGCGGGAGCAGAACAGTGTTCACCTTTTTATGTGGAGTAATCCAACCACCTTCTTTTCCCTCGAGCAATGGAATCCAACTCATTAATGGCCGCTTAGATCAAGCGGGCGCTTCGTCCTGTCCACTGCAGTTTCCGCTATTAGCCACAGCCTTGGTGACCCTGCCAGGCCGTACGGCCGGTTAGTGAACTAAGTAAGCGCGGAAGATACGACTGAACAATGACCTTTAGCGTTGAACAAAACGGTTTAATATCGGGTACGGTATAGATCAAGGACGTAAACTTTAATTGATGGAGTCATCCCACTACGAATTTTCATTTATCTCGCAGATTAAAGGTCCCATTGAAACAATATTTGGTATTTTAGCTTAGAATACACAGGTTTATGTTATAACAGATTATTGTGATTGGGATATGAGTAGGAGAGGGGGGCGGGGTTACTGAAGGCTGAAAACTAAATACTCGAAATATCTTGGCTAATATTAATCGTGGAGAAAATATGTATTTTACTACATTTATTAACAACTAAATTAACAATATGATTTGTACTTTTCGATTGGTCAATTTTTCGATCCGACATATAATAACAGAGATACTTCAATTTCACCTTTCTAAACCCAGCCCCCCCCCTCAAGTTCTGATTTCGCTTAAGAGAAATCTGCTAATACTCCGAGATTCTTTATACTCATAAAGTAAAGGCCCGAGATTCATTAAACCTATAATGTAAATCGCTGAGCTACTTTATATTAATATATGCGCTTTATATTAAAATATAATAGTTTGTTTTGTTCATATTTGATTTATTTGAGCTATTTTTTTACAGGTAAGTTCAAGTACTCAAAAAATAAGTGTACGACAACTGGATAAATTGATAAGAACATTAATTTAGTTACTTAGATATACAGTTAACAGGTAAAAGATATATATATATATATATATATATATATATATATATATATATATATATATATATATAGATAGATAACTAGATAGATAGATAGATGGATATATGGATAGATAGATAGATATAAAGTTTGGAAGGGACCTCATTTTCGTCATCGCTTGGGTAGGATCGATGGACATTTTTTCTAAAATCGCTTCATGAGTGGAACCTCAAAAGCTGATTTCCCATAGGGGAAATCTGCTAAAACACGTGTATAGAATGGGACGGGAAGAGAGGGGAGGTGGCGTGGATATGGTAGAGGGGTGAAATGGGGACTTTAGCATGCCTTTGTGGAGGCTATGTAGTCGTTAGATGCTTGAATGAGCAGGCTGGGGCTACTCTCCGTGTCAAAGACACGCTGCCCCCGTCAGCACTGGACTCCCAATGGCTCTCGTTTAGAGGATCCTCTGATTGGACGAATCACCATAATATCATGGGTGAGAACGTCCAATAGCTTAACAGGTGTGCAGCTCTATGACAGGAGTATCATCAAAGGATATTTGAGGGCTATTCTCTTTGAAGGAATCACTCTCTGCCTAAAAGATGACGCCATTTGCCAGGACGATCAAAGGGCTTTCGCAGGCACCGCACAACTCAGGTAAAAAAAGTAATAAGAAACACAATTGTCTGTTCAGATCACATCATTTTTGAAGTCCTTCATGTTTATTGTACTGAGAGGAATCGTGTAAGAGAAGTTGTAGAATAAGACACCATTTAAGTTTACTTACGCGATCAACCTTCTACATGAACTGCATCTGATCAAATGTTACGGATATTTCATTTTTAGCAGTGTGTGAAACTACACAAAAAATTTCCATCAGCAAACATTTGCTTATCGCTCTACACAAAAATGAAATGAATCAAGAGATTTCTACTAATGTTAAGAAATTCCTTGACGCAGAAGCGGTTATTCGATGGTGCCTATAATTTAGAGAATATATTTCAGGTTCATCACTCAAATTGTATTAATTAATTAATGCATAGGATCCAACACCGTAATTAACAGGGTGGTAACCTGTAGATAACCCGTCCCGATTAGCCTAAGTTGCAAAAAGTGGACGTTAATAAATAAATAAAAAAACGGGTAATATAATATGACCCTTTTGTGATTATGATCCCTGTCCTGCGAAATGATCTACTTCCCTACATACACTGGATGAAGCCAAAATTATTTATATATTCAATAGGGATTAGAACCATTGTCGTAAACGTGAATAAAGGAAGCAGTATATCTCAAGAAGTACATAAGCAGACAAAAAGCTTTACGCACTTGATACCATCTAAGCTATTAATGACATTTTGGAGATGTTATAACATCTGGAAAGAATAGAAGGGTGAAGGTTATGCAGGTGTTATATGGTGCAATCGGAGGAAGAAAAATGTGCAACACCGCTACAAAGGTCCCTGGATGATGCAAAACTGGACACATTTTGTGTTAACGTTTTCATAAAAATGTTGTATATATTATTTAACCAAACCCGACGTTTTTGGATGGAATTGTTTTAATTCGTTCAATCACCTTTAACAATGGAATACCACGACCATTGTGTCGACATCATTGAACATGTTTTCATTTGGCATTTAATCGTCTTGAAATACATTAATTTTTTGTACTTGATTACTAATTAGAGCATTATAACAAGGAAAATTCTTTTAAGATGACATTAAACGGAATAGAAATTACATAATTATCTCATGGCATGTGATATGTTTATCCACGTTACGTCTTAAGACGGGGGCTAACAGCGTCGTCCTTTGTTTACACGAACAGATGGGTTTCTCTTTGTCTAGATTGAGAACTGTCTCTGATCTTGAGTTTGGATTGGGTTTCCTATTGACTGAATTCGGGGCTTTGACCGTCAGTAGAGATCAAAGCCATGTTGACTGACACAATTTCCAACCCCACGCCGGATGATAATATTTGGATATCGATGTTCAAATATATAATTCATTAACCATCTTTAGGTCCACATGAACAGACTCAGAATTCAGGAGAATTAATTTGGTATACTCATGTGTTCAAAACTTTTAAAAAAATGTAACGAAAAAATTATCAAATACGATATTATTTACTCTACAACTTTGGAGTGAGAATGGGATATCCCTTTATAGGATGCCCTTTAATAAAGGAGGTCACATGGAGCTAAGCCTGGAGTCCAATTCATTTGATGACCCTAGATGGTAAAAACATTATTCGACTTTTGTGGTGTTTATGAGTGAGTCATAAACATGATCAGAATGCTACTACTCCCAACCCAAACAATATTGTAATAATGGTCATACCCGTATTACCACACATGCTAATATTGGGTCCGGCAACGGCAAATAAATAGCCACCACGCAGTTGCTGCGTATTCTAAGCCGACTTTCCAATGTCATGAATGGTATAAGACATAGACAGTTAGTTATACTAGCACACACGACACCTCATCTGCACCTTGTCACCTCTGCCCCGTGTAAACAAAACTAAAAAATTCAGCTGGATGTCTAGATGTTTCGTCACATGGTAGCTTAAAGTAAAAATCCATTTGGTAGATGGGGGCATTTGTGAAGGGCAAAACCGTAATATTTTAACTGAAAAAAAGGAATCAATAATAATCTTGCATTAATAATCACCGAAATATTTTATGTAGGTAAAATTAATTCTAAATATAACTGATGTGTGTAAGATTAAAAATCTTATCCTTTATCTAAACCCCTCTACCATGTCCCAATTTGCCTATTAATGAACAATACGGGATCGTTAAAACTCTAAATATTTAAGTAATATATTTTGCAATAGAGCAATGGCTAAATCTATAATTGACTACAGTGTATACGAGTTTTATGAAACGAGTTTGCATTTCCAAATTAGTGACGTCTCTCAGCCCGGTCGGGAACATCTGCACTTGTAGCTTGCAAATGTGGGTCCTCTCATTTGTATTCCAATTTGTCGGACCTGTTCGCTCGAACTCTAGCGTTTTCTTTTATCTCTGTGCTTAGTGTATGAATGATAGTGTCATAAAGTAGGCGTAATAGACCATTATAACATGTGTAATTATTAACGAAAATTAGATTGCGTACTCGACAGAATGAGAATGAAACATTTACAAGAATCTCACATGAAACAGAGTACTTTTCGCACATTCGCCCTTAAGAAACTGATAAGGAAGTTGGTAGAAGACATGAGAGTGGTGTTGCAAACGGAAGAATATATATAAGTGACCCCTAACCACTCCAAGAATATCTATAAGTTTAACAACATTCGCTGTCATTCACAAGTCTGGATAAAAGCGAGTGTATGAACACATAATTGCCAAAGAGAATTATATTAAGGCTGAGAATCATACTCAAATGTTAATATTCTTATATTTATTTACTGGACGGTTTTCCTCAACCTTCAACTAATTAAAACAAAATTATGGAAAACGAACTACTAAATAAAAGCAATAAAGAAACATTAAACACAATGAGTAAAGAAAACAATGTTATTTTGCTATATAATTATCTGAAAAAAGGTAAAAAAGTTTTACAAATGTGAAAATGTGTGTTTTTGATTTTTAAATACTCTGCCAATTCTGATCTACTTAATTTTCCTTAATTTAATATGATAATTGTTTGTATCTTCGTCATGCCATATTTTTTTGGGGCTTCATTTAACCGTTCTCCTGCTTCCACTTTTTGTTACCTGTTCATTTTTCTGAGTCTGTCGAGTTAAAGCTCGTTTTGCGACTTTCATATAATAAATAAATATTCATTATTTATTTAATCATTTTTTATTCCAGTGTCTTCAGAAACAGATAGTCCTAGTGTTTTAATTAATAATTGAAAACCAGAAAATCATCAGCGATAAATAACGCAGAGTTGTACCCATGAGACTTAGGATAGGAGACCCACATTTAACGGATCATACATCATGCCAACATGCAAAAAGACCTCTGAGCAGAGCATGTCATGAACTATTGAACACATTCTCACTGGGCTGCAGGAGCATTGAATACTTCAAATAACATGTACGAACTGCATGCAGACCGAATCCCATATATCGACAATGTACTAAGTCAATTAAAAAAATTGGATTTGGTTTACGAAGTTTAACTTCTCCCCGTTTTTGGCTTTCAATAATGGAGAAATTCAATAGAATTTTGAAAATTTTTAAATATTTTAAATACTCGATTATATAGAAGTAAAATAGTTTACTTTTTGAAAACATTTTAAATACTTGTTATATTTATATTTATACCTCAGTAAGTTGTAGACTAATTGTGATTTCGTGACACTGGGACGCTCCCCTGCAGACCTTCCCGTTTTTGGGGGCTCAGGTTATCCATGCGACTTAAAGCGTTTACCTTAATCTCATGAGGTAAATCTTGATTGGTGAGTTCGATTCCAGCCTGGACAAATAGAAATTTATTTAGTGGCGAACTTATTAAATAAAATCCTTAGTCCCACCCTGGTTAGAAAAGGGTGGTAACCTGAAGATAACCCGACTCAATTAGCCGAAATAGCAACAAGTGGACCTTAATAAATAATAATAAAATATTTGTGTTTATTTAATGTGTTTAATTTTATTTGTTCTATTTTATTTTATTTTAATTAGTTGATGTTTGAGCCAAATCAATTCAAGTGGGTGCTTCTAAATAAATATTAATTGAAATTTAAGATAATTTAATTTAAATGTGAATTAGGTAGAGAATATGATACTCCCTATACAATACCATAGACTACTTAATAATCTAAAGGAATTTGGCGTAATGTTTGACCTGCGTTTTGTTCAAAATACGCTAATATTAAATTATGCTCACATTCCTCTTTCATTAAATGTAACAAGTAAGAGATGAGATCCTTCTGTGAAGTTCGAGAACCACGGGTCGTTTCTAAATGATACAGACTTGTTGAAAGTAAAATGAGCAAATCCCATTTTAATGACGAGCCAGTCCTTTGCGGTTTGCTGTTTATTTCCAAGGCTCATTGTCATTGAATTTATAGCAAACGGTTGAATAGTATTTTCCAAAGTCAACTCTTTTGTAAGTGCCCTTTTGAATAGTGGATAAACTAAATGTTTTTGATATTCTGTCAATTGCTATATGTGGAATTATTATTCTAGAACTTGAATTTTAGTTTTATAAATTCAAATAATTTTCTGAAAATCAATTTCTCTTGGATTTGCGGCCCATTCCTTTGAAGAATAATGTTTTCAAACCTTGAACTACTGAAAGACTTCATTATTCATTCACCTTTTTAAAAGCCAACCGAGCACTAAATTCTTATATTTTATACGATGCAAAAGTAAGGAAAGATTACACTTTTAAACAAATTTTTTCTAAATCTGGATGTAACAAGTAGGGTTTCCTCTAGAAAACGTTTATTGAGACATAGTGCACTTTCAAAGCGACAGCTTCATCTTCAGTGACAAAACCAAAAGCCATATGAAAATCATACAACCAACAGTATTTAAATTATTCAACACATACAAAAAAAACCTTAGCCAAAAAAAATAAAGAAAACCCGAATTTAAATACAAGTTAAATGTCAACAATAGAACTAAAAATAAAAATAAATATCACAGAAAAAAAGGGAGACTGTCATTACTGTAAAAGCATATACATATCTAGTCAACGTATAAAATGAGATACAATTTAAAACTATAAGTGCTAAAAGTATGTAACAGCTTACACACTTAATATGTGACTTTAAAAAAAAAATAACCATAACATAAAAACCTAAAACAACTTTGTCTAAGACTTAATTTTGAAAAAAAAAATCAAGCTTAAAATTAAGATGGAACAGGCATACCAGATGAAAGTGTCCACTGAAGGAACAATATAAAGTAAAACCTATTTACTATTTTATTTATTCGTGGACACCACATCGAAGGTGATTTGCCCTTTCAAAAGTAACAATAACAAATGCCTTAACAATAAGTAATAATAACAAATACCTTAAAAACAAGTAACAATAACAAACACCTTAACGTAAAACCAAAGATCTAATAAAGGGTTAGAACCACCAGTAAATTATTCTGTTGACATGGCTATAAGTGAAGACCGTCGTCACTGGCTGATGATGAAGCACAGCTGGCAAGTGGTTTTGATTCAACTTCATGCCCATCAAAAGTTGTACTCTCAAGTATTATTTCCTACATTAGACAAATTACAACTAAAATATTAAAGAGTTTATGTTTATTTTTTACAGTTAGTTACATTTTTTAGCTTTCACTTGCAACTAAAGCCCCACTTCTACTTATAATCAATATATAAGGGATGAATTCATATATATATAGTCTTGCCACGTTGAAGGTTTTATTTATAGCACGAGGCCTTTAAGCACATTCGTGACTTTCTCATGAAGTAGAAGCAATAATAAATAGATGTTCTACGGGCCTCGGGCCTATAATCAGGAGGACCTCAGCTAAGTTCCAATCGCCTTAGAGATAGTATCTGTTGTATTATTGCTTCAGCGCTTGAGAATGGCAGGTATGTGTTGAAAACCTAGTGCTACAAATAAAAACTTCATCGTGGGAAGACTCTCATCCCATGAATTCGGAATCTCCCACATCCTGGAACCTAAGCACACACACACACACACACACATATGAACGTGTGTGCTCAGGGTGCCGAATGTGGTACTATCCGAAAAATAAAATCCTAATGTATGTGTGCATAATTTCTACGGCTTCAATTTCTTTTCTCAATAGCTATTCAGCTATTGAGGTCGTACTCATGACGCGATTTTCAAAAAATTTCTTCAAATGTCCATCGATCCTAACTAGGGGATGACGAAAATGAGGTCCGTTCAAAATTATATATATATATATATATATATATATATATATATATATATATATATATATATAAAATTGTAACCTCTGTCTGTACATTGATTTTTTTTCGCGAAATTTCACGATAACTTTTCGTTTCACATGTCATAGACACCATATCTGCATTTTGTTTCTTTCGTGTATGTTTGTTTGTTTGTTTGTTTGTTTGTTACCTTTTCACGCAAAAACGGCTGAACCGAATTTTATGAAACTTAGTATGTAGATTACAACTAACCCAACTTAGACTTTAGGCTATATTAATTTTCTCTGAGACGAACAGGAGTGGGGGTTATAAGGAAAGCCTGAAATTAAAAATAGCGATACTTCGTTTTCTATTGGTTTTTCGACAAATATGCACATAACAAAAGTTGTTTATTTTGTTATTTAGAGTAACTTTTGTAATATACACTTTTGCCGTATACGGAAGTATAAATGAGTTATACGCTAAAAATTATAGCGGGAGTCAACAATATTATTTGCCAAAAAAGACTCAACCGAACTAAATAAAACTCGGTATGTGTATTAGCAGTGAGGCCTTCATTATAATAAGCCATACCAACATTTCTATGGACGGGCAGGAGTGGGGGTTATAAGGGAAGCCTGAAATTAAAAATAGCGATATTTCGTTTCCTATTGGTTTTTCCGCAAATATAAACATAACAAAAGTTGTTTATTTTGTTATTTGGAGTAACTTTTGATATATACACTTTTTTTGTATACCTAAGTGTAAATGAGTTATACGTTAAAACTTTAGCGGGCACAAACGGCTGAACCGAACAAAACTCGGTATGTCAATTAGCATTAATTCTTCCATGATTATAAGTTATATTAAAATTTTTAGGTTCGAACGGGAGGGGGGTTATAAGGGAGGCCTGAAATAAAAATTCACCATATTTACATGTATAAGAGACGGGAAATATAAAAATATCGAAGACTGTGAAGAATTATCAAAGAAATAATTCTATTATTAGCAAATCAAGGGCAACGACGGGTATCAATCCTAAACACTGGGACGGGTAAATGTCAAAATATTGTGCAATGTAAAGCCTGCTAAAAAATACCATCACCATTCAGCCTCAAATGAATTACCGGGCGAAGCCGGGTATCTGAGCTAGTATATATATATATATATATATATTTGTATGTTAACGCTCTAGCGGTCGCAATTTTTGTTTGATCGTAACCAAATTCAATATTTAAACGTTTTTTGTAAAAAGACAGAACAAGTTCGTTAATGGCTGAAATCGGACCACAGGGAGGGGGGAGGGGTTTAGAGGGGGGATTTTCGTACTCCGTTACTATACGTCGGATCGAAAAATCGTATAGAATCAATCATATTGCAAATTAAATTTATTATAAATATTGTTATATATATTTATTCTCTATCTTGAATATTAACCTAGATATTTGCATTTTTATTAAATGTGGGCGGATAACGGACGGGACTGATTTTCCTGCCAAAAGCTAGTTCGGCCGTTTCCGTAACTCTTCGGCCCTCGTATGGAGATTTTTCTATTGTATAACTGTTCGTGGGAAATCTGCTTAGTCTACGCAGCCTCTGCGTGACGGACGTTTTTATAGTGAATGCTATCACTCTATTCTCAAAATATACGTGCTCTTTTCGGTTTTGTTGAGATCGAGGTGGCTCAGCATATTTTTATGCCCTATGTTCAAAAACCAGCCTTAGAAATCAATAATATAAATCCTGTTAATTGTAAATTTATTTATATATGTCCTTCAAAACAAAAATACTTTCCCGCTCGACGAAAAAGGAAATACACAGCTGTCAATTTCATTGGTCCCAGAATAATTTATATTTTTCTTATATTCTCTCCATATAGATTAGCTTACCTTTCGAATTGAATTTTAATCCGAGTAAATCCAAAATAATTGAGATTTACCTGCTTTCTTTACCAAGTATTGTTCCACTTTCTATTTTTATATTTATTATTCTACATAAGATTATAGATAACGTAAAAGAATTACAAGATATAATACCTATTGCTGTTTCAGAATTACAATGACGTAACTGCAATTTTGTGACTAATTGAGTTTTAATGGTTAGTGATATCACACACCCTTAAAGCTTATGGTGGAACAATGGTGTGATTGTATACCCTATTTAATAGACAAAAAAATAAACTTTTAATAGTTCAGTAACATAAAACAATGACTTTTTTTTGGGGGGGGTATGATTTAATTGGTTGTGTTGAAAATTAAGGTTAAAAGTTAACAACAATTCATTCCAAGTTTCTTAATATAAAAGTGATAAATATGTGTTATACATACACCCTTAACATTATTTTCAGTATATTAATTAATTTTCACCCACAGCATTTCAAATAACGTTTTCTTCTTTTGGGTCACCTGTAAAATTACAGTTTTAGCAGTTGTGCTATTGTGTTTTAGATCAGGGATGTACGGTATACGTCGGAATTTGCAAGTCATCTACTACTTGTAGCCAAAGAATAGTTTCGAATAAAAGGCTGAACGGTACTATAAAAAAAATAATATAGAAGAGGGAAATATATCCGAGTATAAATCCAGTGTGGGTAACTCCTTTTGCTAGAATGATAACGGTCAAAGAAGAGTAAGGGTTTAGTTTTAAAAATTAATCACTGTCAGGGATTGAACAAAATTGTATTTTTTTCTTACTGCTTTGATCTTTCCACCCTGTCAGCAAGCGAATAAATTTTCGAACAAAAGGAATTTTAGGTAGTGCACAGGTTCTTATAAAGAACATGTTGGAGAGCTACCCAGAACTCAACAAAGTAGTGTTAATTCATTAACGGGAATGAAAAGTTATTAATCAAAAAAATATAAAGAAAATAATGAGCCCCTTTTATGTTTCGAAACGTTATATTTCCGCCATCATTGATTGTTTTCCGTAATGACTCTTAAATAAATAAAATGAGATGCTTTCTGTTTTTTTTTATTTCTTATCACGGAGATTTCCGAATATAACCGCGCTGGGAAAAAATAATGATGGGGAGAGAGAAATCGGTGAAATCTTCTCATTTGCAAACAGATTGTTGCCTGAGGCCAACTCATCTTTCCTTGACTACTTCATTACAAGACATATTAAAACAATGCTTCGTTACTATTTTTTTTAGGCCTCACATTTTTAATATTCCTAAATTTCAGCTCATATGTTACACTTCATTTCTTAGCATACATGGTTATTCTTATACCTCATCATGAAGTAATGGGTAAGTGTAGATGAAATGGCTTTGATAAAAATGTTATTGTTATTCTCTACAAGTAAAACAATAAAATAAAACTACATTTATGGTGTATTAAGCCAAACAGAAAACGACTATAATGTCTTTGGTACTGACATCTTTTATCTACAACATTATTAACAGTCATCTTGAATTAAATTATTCTTCTAATTAAATTACATGAGTAAAAAAATACAATACATTGCTTAAACCATGTATCAAAATTGCTTTACTATTACTAGTCTGTGTTAAAATGGGATCATGAATATTGCGAATATTGGAAAGTGATCAAGGAGGCGCGGAAGGATAAGAAAGGACTCTAAGCAAAAAAAATATAACAAAATATTCAAAATATGTTTAAAGAAAATTCGTTACAATCAAGCTTAGGGCTCAAGAATAATAATTCCACATTGACAACTCTCCCTTTGTTTGTCTCCAGATACATTTATGAGTTACTTCTTTCGTAGAACTAAAAATTTCAAAAGAACATATATAAGTTAAAACTCGATAGAACAAAAAAAATACTAAAGCATTATATGTGGCCATTAGTATTTTTACATAGTTTAATCAATTTATTTATGTATTAGACTGAACTGGTTTTATTTTCGAATAAATATCTCATGATTTTGATCTCAAGTTACTCTTGACTCCATTTTAACCAGAGTAACTATGATCCGTCATTTATCCGTTTTATGCTAGTATACTTTGTTATATTTTATCCGTGTATACTGTATTACAACTTATCCTTGTATCTGACGTGCTGAAGGTCTGAACAGAACAATACTTGGTATTTGGTCTAGTAAAAAGTGGGAGTGAGGGTTTACTGGCGACTAAAACCATATAATCCTATCTTCTGATTCGTTAGGAGGGTCAGTGAATAAATAAAATCCGCCCCCCTTTTTTTTAAAAATAAAATAAATTAGTCAAATAACAAAAATAGAAAAAAAGAATAAATGAAAAACAGATTAAAAAATGCCTAAATAAGATATTTCAAAACCTTTTATCTCCTGATTAAATAATCGGTTACAAATGGGATGTTAGGTTCCGATTTAAATCAGCTGACCAGCAATGGTCATAATATAGTTTAAAATCGTCAAGCACTACTTTAGTGGTAGTACAAAAACACTGTTATTAAGAATATTATTTCATATTTTTAAATGTAGTAACGGACTTCCAGGTACTTTCAGAATTTTGATGTTCGTAGTAAACATGTTATTTAAAAGTTTTTGAGGATGTTTTCTATTTATATTTTCATGAATATTTGTGCCACTCAGGATTTAGCCGCAAAACAAGTAGGAACCAAGTGAAAATAAGAACAACGCCTTAACTCACATGGCTAACTTGAGCTAAATATTATATATAAATATGTGTGTGTGTGTTTGTGTGTGTGTGTGTGTGTGTGTGTGTGTGTGTGTGTGTGTGTGTGTGTGTGTGTGGGCCCCCCATTTTCGTCCTCTCTTATTGCGTCATTTGGAAAACCTCATATATTTTCCATAAAAAAAATTTGGAAAATCTGAGAAGTAAGAATATTTATCTACTATTTATATTCATGTACGCTTTTTTTTTCAAGTGGCTTTCTCCTTAAATATTTTGCATGATAGTTGAGAAAAAAATCATAAAACCTTCCAAGTTCAGGTATGGATTTACTGAGAAGATTAAAATATAAAGTTTTTATAGACTAGATTAAAAGAGAACTTTATGGGCTATATATTTTATGCTGCTAAGAAAAGTCACTTTTACAGGCGTGGAAAGTATATTTAGATTGTACATAACATGAAATACTTAACACCTTAAATACATCAAGTTATATAATTTTCATTTCATTAAATTTTATCTAATTGTTAAAATTTAAAAATAACTATCTCAAAAAAAAAAATAAATGACTTCAATAATGGAATAACAGTTTTTCAAAATAAACTTTCCTACGATAAGACTTTATAAATACCATACGCTTGCATGAACACATATGAGAAAATCAGAAAACCTCTTGCCCATTTTAAATATTCGTTATCTAAAGAAAATAGCAATATTGGTGAAAGTTAATAGTCAAATTTATCTCAAGGTAAATAAAACAGTAACTCAATACTATGACACGTGGAAAAGAAGACCTATTAAAAGCTTTTTAAAATCTTAGCTTGTGTTTCATTTTTCACTAGATTATCAGATTACTGTAAACAAAGTGCTAAAGTTTAATTTAACTATATGATTTGAAGAGCATATTATAATACCCCTCATTTTCACTATATTAGATGAAATTAAGGCATGTAATACTAATTACACACAAAACTTAATGCACTCACAAACACACCCATATATCTGTGTGTAAAAGCTGTCTCGAAAAATTAAAATATTTGGCTCAAGATTCCATAAAGTAATTATTATGTAAGTTCAAATAAATGGCTTTTAGTTTTCATCTATTTACATGACTCCCGTCACACTGTGATGAATGAGCTTTAAACTCCTGTTATAAAATTTAATATACTAAATTTTGCAATTATTTGTAAATTGCAAAGCTACTTTATTTCATAAATGAGGCTATTTAGCCGAATCATGGTCTACCTAAATTACAATAAAAGTCCGTCACGCAGGGACTGCGTAAACTAAGCAGATTTCCCACGTGAAGTTTTACAATTGAGAAATTTCACGAGAGCCGAACAGTTACGAAAACGGACGACTAGCTTTTGGCGGGAAACTCAATCTCGTCCGTTATCCGCCCACATTTAATAAAAAGTCCATCACGCAGGGGCAGCGTAAACTAAGCAGATTTCCCTCGTGAAGTTTAGTAATAGATAAATATACTTACTGCTAACACAACAACACCGTGAATAAATACAAACGGAAATAAGAAATGTTTCATCGAATTTCAATAACCTGCCGATAGGAAGCGTTAGGTTAGAAATGTAAAACAATTGAAAAACAATTACTGAAATGTATCAGAATATAACACATTAATTTTATTGAGAACTATTTAATATATCTAGTACTGTAATTAAAATGAGTCAGAATAATTGTTATCTCAATCAATAAAATTTTAGTAGTCCAAAACTTTAAGATGGGGGGGGGGGGTTACCAGGGCATATTTGCATGTATCTCGTATAATAAAGGTCTCTTGAATACAATTTTTGGTATTTAAACTTCCAATAATGTGATTTATTATATTGTTTACGTAACATGAGTAGAAGTGGTGGTTTGCTGAAAACTGAAAAATGCAAATTTCTCGGTTAATATTCAAGATAGAGAATAAACGTATATAACAATATTTATAGTAAATTTAATTTCCAATAAGATTAGTTATACACAATTTTTCGATCCGATGCATAATAACGGAGATATTTGGAATTTTCGAAAATCCCCCCTCTAAACCCCCCTCCCTCTGGTCCGATTTCAGCCATTAACCAACTTGATCTGTCTTTTTACATAAAACGGTTAAATATCGAGTTTCGTAACGCTAGAGCGTTAACAGACAAATATATATATATATATATATATATATATATATATATATAACTTTGAACGGACCTCATTTTCGTCATCTCCTGGGTAGGATCGATGGGCATTTGAAGAAAAATTTCGAAAATTGCGTCATGAATACGACCTCAATAGCTGATTTCCCTTAAGGGAAATCTGCTTCAAATATCTCGGTCAATATTCAAGATAGAGAATAAATGTATATAACAGTATTAATAGTATATTTAATTTGCAATAACATTGATTCTATACAAGTTTACGATCCGACGTATTGTAAATCCTCTCCTCTAAACCCCCCTCCCACTGGTCCGATTTCTGCCATTAACGAACTTGATCTGTCTTTTTACATAAAACGTTTAAATATCGAGTTTGGTAACGATCAAACACAAATTGCGACCACTAGAGTGTTAACAGACAAATACATATACATATATATATATATATATATATATATATATATATATATATATATATATATATATATATATATATATATATATATATATGTCTGTCAGTCCATGTAACGAAGGGGTTGCGAACACTAAGCAAGTTTCCAACCGCTAGTGATTTCATCTCTATTCCTAAGTAAAAATCCGATGAGTAGTATTGGGGGTGCAAAGAAGGCTGAAAGCGTGAAAGTACGAATAACTTGCTTAATGCCTGATTTACGAAAAAAATCTATAAAACACTTTTGTAGAACATGAATTGTTTATCAACATGGGTTATATAACATTAATCGAACCGATTCCGTGTAATGCAGATATTTAGATTATTCGAATCTCCCCCTCTAAAGTCCACCTACTCTAAAGTCTGTTTTCAGTCACTAACGGATATGATCTTGAGTGTACGGTGAACCGGTTAAACGGAGTATCGTATAGATCAAATAAACATTTTTGAGTGATGATCCCTAATCCCACAATTGATGACTTTATCACACAGTATTTGGTACATAAATTTTGAATAAAGAGGTTCATCATATAACAGCTTATTTTCAATATGAAATGAGTGGGTGTGGAGGTTTTCTGAAGGCTGAAAGCTAAAAAAAAATGCAAATATCTCGGTTAATATCTGAGGTAGAGGAAAACGTATATAATATTTAAAGGGAATGAAATTTACTTATATACATATAGTTCTGAACATACCTCATTTTCATAAAGATGAGACTTTAACTTCGAAAGTATTATTGTGGCATTCAAATGTATTATTGTTGAGGTAAACTATTATTCTACGTAACCTAGGTCACACTGATCAAAAGATGTATGGCACACTTTGAATCCTCCAGTTCGGACACCATTCAGATGGCAACTACATAGGATTGTAGCAATTTGATTTTTATATAGTAACATTTGTAATTACTAAGATTATAAGAAACAATTTCGTTCTTATAAATATTTGAATTAAAAGAGGATTGATGATATTCCTCTTTTAAAACTTGTTTACCAAAAATAAGAGCTCTTGCGTTTTATGTCTCTTTGACCAATACACGAACCTTCTGTACAAGGATATTATTTACAAGCTTGATGTGAATACAAAGAGCCTGTTGTTTTCCCGATTCAATCATCTGACTGTAGAGATTATATATCTCTTTTATCTGATCGAAGACTTCTTCCAAGGCATATTGGATCTGATTCATACAGTATCCTTTTCATCTAAATAGTTGCTCCGCATCGTGATATATATTTTTCATTAGTCTTGCTCAATGTTTTGAATAACAATGTAAAAGCTTTCTTGTAAAGAAAAACACACATTTCTGTTAGAGCTTACAATATCAACCAACATGCTATAAAAAATAAGATGTCTGCATACCATTATGTAATACATATTCTTTTTCTACATTAATTTCGTTGTCCATTTAAAAGCTTAGGGGAAATTATTTCAAGAAATATTATTCTTAAAGAAAGGTTCATCTGTCAAAATATACCAAGCACATTTCAGTGCATTGGAGTGTTCATATGACACAAGAACGTCTGGTCATATTTTAATCACTATATACGCCTCTATAAGCTCCCTTTGTAAACAAGTATTGAAATTAAACCAAGAGATATATTAGGAACATAGATGTCAATAGCTTAATGTGGGTTTAGGCCATTGCATGTGAACTAATACTGTAGATATTAGATATAGAAAGCATTGCATAAAATAACAATTGCAGGATGTTACTCTTCCAACGATAATAGGCGTAAAAATATTTTTGCAAACGCGTCTGACGAATAAAGGGATATTTATACTTTACAATTAATTCCTTAAAGTTAAATTTCAAATTCAATGATCATTGGGGCCTCTAGAAAAAAAGTTTTATATTCATAAAATAAAGAAAACAATCTTACAACTTGCTGACAATATTCATTAAAACACAAAAATTAAATGCGAAACTGGTGTTAAATTAAAAATATAATTAATAAAATACCAGTGTGTATATAGCATAATAAACCCTCTATTAATAATTCCAAAGTACACTTATGAAGTGATAATATGACATTACAATAGCCGCTAAGGAATTGTAAATTACAGTTACGTGTTAAATGTTATACAGCTGGAACAAAGATCTTTTTCTCCTCTCCTTTTAAGGAAACTTTGAAGATAAATCGTACATTTTTATTACTATCGTATTTTGGATTACAGGAATAAGAATTTATACCTGATCGAAACGACGATATCCCAATTATTATTAAAATAAAAAATGTAATTAGACTCAATACATTCTGGATACCTACCTTCTCAGTAATAAATTCACAACACCAAGACTTGTGCTATGTATTTATTAAAATGAATACTCCCCATGAAAATAAACAAGTAAGATATCTCAGCTCTGAAAAAGAGTAAGTGCTAATTATTTGAATTTTTAAAATTCAATTATACCGAAAAAATTCAAGCTATCTCACTTTTACGATTATTTTTAAAATTTCATGTTACGAAAACGACTTCATCTTTGTGTATTCATTTGAAAATTAATATTTTAGCAGCTAATTTATTTTTATTATTTTACAGTTCTTGTCTGCAGCTTCTGCACAGTTATAACTGGTATCTCTTGCACACATAAGACAAAAGGGTTACATAAAATATTAGTCTACCGTCAATTATTAAGCAAAAATTCGAATATCCATACACTAGAAACGCATTAAAGACTTTTTTGTTGCTTACTTATCAATTTATTATTAATTCTGGTAATAGTCAGTGCTTTTTTTTCGATACGGAACACTCCGTTTAGTTTTATTTTGAGGGATTTCAATGGCTAATGCAACCATTCTCAGACTTACAGACAGTATAAAAAGACATGGTCAATACAATGATTCCCCACCAATTTATTGTATAATATGAATCTGATGCCAACAACTTCTCTAGGATTGAAGAAGTAATTTATATCCTCAATACCCTCCCTTCCTGTGAATGCAGCGATTCGACAAATATTGTAATAGTTATATATGATTATTTATAAACGAACTTACTCATTGCTTCCAGCGCTACTTTCACACAACTGTTCATAAATAACCCTTGAAATTAAAAATAAATTATTCTCTCTGGATTTCGGATCTAACGCTACAGTTTCTGAATAAAAAAAAAAAGTGTATGAAACCTAATTAAGCAAAAACAAATCAAGAAAAACATTTTTTTAAGGGTATGAATCTCGTGGGGAATCTACCTTTTGCCGTCGTAGCAGAAGAAAAAAATAATAATAACTGCATTGAAAATTATCTACCCAACCAACTAACCACAGCAGGAGAAGTAAATCGTTGAATACAAGATTTTCAGTACTGTCAAATTTCCATTAGCAAGTCGGATCCGACAAGAGGAAAACAAACCAGTGGTCATTCCTACAGGTCCCCCGAGAACAATGCTATTAAAATCCATGTGATTAGCTGCTCACTCTATTTCCGAATCCATGGTCATCATGGTAGATTGATTTTGCATTTACAGTTCCATCTGACAAGCTTCCTATCAATCACTATTCAGAGTTTACTAGGCTAATGTTTCTGAGATGCCATTAACAAAATTATTTGTTTTTAACTTGATCCTAATCAGCTAAAAATTTCAAGCTAAATTGCGGTTTTCCTATTTTAATCAATACAGAAATAAAAAGTAAAAATAAAAGCATTTTTCCTTGGTGGGGTCATACAAGAAGAAGCTTTCTTTAAATTTATTTATTTTGACTTATGATAACATAAATAAATTATGTAAGACATGAAGATGTTCATTATAAGGTTATACAAAATAAATGTTCTCCAATGAAGACTATGGGCATTGTTACTGACATCACAAATAAAATTATTAATTGTCAATAAATTCTTTCTAGCGTTGAAGGAGTTGTTTATAATCTACGTTCCCGAAAGAGACTCTGGGCTGTAGTTTATTCGCGGATATTTCAAACGCGTTTCGACACACATATTCGATGATTTAGGGCTGAAATGGATTTGTATAGTCAAAACATTTCTGCCCGAGAGAATGAAAAATAAAATTGATGTTATACATTTCGAAAGCCACTAGAGGCAAACGATTTATTTATTTTATGTGTTGGATCGTTCATGCTTTATGTTTATTTGCAATACTTGTAAAAAATATTCAAAAAATATTTGTTATTCCTAATTTTTCAGAGTTTTAAGAACACAATTCTTCACGCATTTCGAAACAATTATTTTCAAAATAGTAATTAGTCTTATTCAAAATAGTTATCCTACCTCAGTTCAATAATTCAGATTATACCGCTCAAAATAAAGTACTTTCTTGTTTTCTGCCTTCAGTAATCCCCACCCCCTAATTTGTGAGATTAGATCACAAATGTGTTATACTAGCACGTGGGAAATCTGCTTAGCTTACGCAGCCCTTGCGTGACGGGCTTTTTCTTTTAAATTGAGTTATGCAACGTTGAGCAGAGGTTCAATGTCATACTAATATTATGAAAATATTTGAAGTCGCGCTCAGCAGATAATTAATCAACAAAAATTAATAATAAAAAAATGTCTGTCAGTGCCATCAAACGGCGCGCTTCTTCAGGAGCAGTAGTCACTAAAGTTAAGGTGTAGAGACAACCAGTCACTGACTGACACAGTCTTAGACATTTTTGATCTAATTAAAAGCTGATAGAATCAATTCCATCTACAACAAATGTGGACATCGATTTAGTCAGCAGTCAAAAAAAATCTGTATAAAATATCCAAAATAATCGAATTCATTTAATTAGTAAAAGTTAGGTTAGAATAGACAAAAATTCTGATAAACCTATAAAAATTTGATATTTTTTGAAGTGTTTCATTTGCATTTTTGTACTTCATATATTTTTCTTGTTCTTTTTTCTTCATTGCTTATGTAAATTTACTTCCAAAGTAGCTCCGATATATCGGACACTAAATATATTTAGCTGACATGGTGCATATCATAGACAGTGAGTGCATGGCATCCGTGCCAGTGAACCTATCGGAGGATTAAACGCGGTATCAAACTAGTTTATGAATAATTTGAGCAGATGTAGGCAGATGCAACATTCATAATGTTAACAGGCTATCCTTCGAAATGGTTATACATATTAAGTGGATCGTAATGTGGTTATATCGAATACTACCCTCCGGGCTCGCGGTGAAAACTAGTTTCTGTCATCGGAATTGTGATTAGTTTTGCGATTAATTGAACACTATTTAGCCCAGGTATATTACTAAGTAATTTTTGATTTAAGAACACCCAGCTTGTCAACCTATGCGTATACTTGTATGTGTGTGTGTGTGTGTGTGTGTGTGTGTATAAATGTTCTTCTTTTCCCACTGCAATGGCTACATAAAAGAGGAAGTTACTTGTAGTATTAAGAAAAATTAAGAAGAAAATTTATATCAGTAAGATTCAACACGAAAATTTAAATACTCAAGTTAACCCCTTAAAGAAATTTTAAAGAATATCTCGGAAATATAATTTACGAGCAGTATCCAAACGACTCAAAATATTCAACGAATATGACCTGCTGGAAAGAGACCCGATTGTTTGCAGGATAGTGAAGTTTATTTGATGCCATATGACAGCGGCGAAGATTATGTGGGACAGACAGGAAAGAAGACCGTCACAAGTGTCAACTAGCATTAGGATGATTTGAAACATCAGCGAATAAAAACATCAAAAAAAAGGGGGGCTCGGGTTGGCCCTGAGAGTTAGGGCGTTGATCCTAATCTCGCTTGGTAGACCTAGGGTGGAGGGTTCGATTCCCGCCCTGGGCAGTAGAAATTTATTTAATGACGGACTCATTAAATAAACACCTTAGGCCCACCCTGTCTAGAAAAGGATGGTAACCTGTAGATAACCCGTCCCGATTAGCCTAGTAGCATAAACTGGACGTAAATAATAAAAAATAAATAAAAACATCAGCCATAGTTAGAGACGCAAGTATTTGTTCTCACAAAATTAAATTCGACGATATAAAACATTTTTAATAATAACTGTTTTATTTTTCATAATTTATTCCTCTTCTCTTGTTTCAAAAATAATTTTCTTGGCTACAACTTTTATGTCACAGCATTTTCCAATAAAACGTACTCTTTCTGAAATAAAGATTTGTGCATTTTACGGCTAAAAGATGAGTCAAATAAAAAAATTGGCCAACATAAACTCGTTTTATAATTTGATTTTCTACAAGAATCCATCTTTAAAAGTATGGCATTCCTTTTGGAAATTCCAAATTTAGGGTCGTTGAAGTACTGGAGCAGGTTAAGAGGTTAAAAATGGACTGAAAAGGTTCTACAGGAGACACAGTTCTGTCACACCAAGTCTGAGCCATTTATGAACACAATTGTCAACTTTTGGGGGGTGGCACGGGAAGTTGGGACACACACACACACACACACACATATAAATATATATATATATATATATATATATATATATATATATATATATATATACCGAACTTCAATTCATTTGAAACGTAATATCTAAATTTTATTTTCTTACATATAAAGCTGTTGTTCAGGTAGATGCCTACTATATCGAACAAAACAGCTTTAAGGAGTTTGAATCTGTCTAATTCCTTGCGGATTCGTACTACTATCGATTGCTACATCCACTGTCTAGCAGGTGTAACAAGGAGCCCAATTAAGCAACTTTTAATGCTTGCATTACAATCGCTTAACAAGACAAAACATTGTAAGTAAGACTATAGTAATCCAGCAAGACCAAATTTTGCGTAACCCCCATGAAGAGGTGTTATCAATCTAAAATTAATTATTTCTTTAAAAATAAAACTGATAATGAAATAGCGTCCAAGGAAAACATAAACTAACATACAGGCCATCAAAAATATTTTTTCAAATAAAAATATAGTGAAACAAAATCGTATTGTACATTGAATTGAAATTCTGAAGTAGAAAAGAAAATCGCATTGATATTTAAAGATATTGGAAAAATAACAAATCTGAGTAAGAAGCAGTTTTAGCCATATAAAGGAAAAATTGAATTAACAGATACGGAATATAATGTATATAAAAAAACTGTGTGGATTACAATAAAAGTTGTATATTGGGGAGTCATTACAATTACTCAAAAGCCGAAACAGACAACATTTAATACACCAAAGTTCACCCCCACTTCTACCCATCCGATTTTTACTTGGAAATAGAAAATATAGGGCTAGACTAGATCTATAGTCAGTACGTGGAAAATCTGCTTAGTTTACGCAGCCTCCACGTGACGGACTGTTTATTATTTAAAGAGAGTTCTAATACCCGTATGTTATCCACACATGATTTCGAAACCAAAGTTAATAACGAGGAGTGGAAAATTTGAATAATGCTTCATATTTTCATTCGGTCTGGTTACGAAATGACGCATTGGGGGAGGGAGAAATAATGAAGAAAATCAAAGACTCTCCTTGGAAAAGCCAACCAATACTGACTTCATGGATGAAGCTCTGGCTGGAGACCGCTTCGTCTGAATAATGGATGAAGCAAATCTTTCAGGATACCAAAACAACTGTCAATTTTAGTGACATAAACCGATTCCTAATGGTAAACATTACTCAAGTCTTTCGTAAGTTAAAGCCACCGCGTATATCTCAACTTCAAGATATCTTAGTCGCAGTCCTTTGCTAACTAACTCTTTATTTCTGATTTCGTTTAGAAAGAAGTACCTGGTTATTCCAGTACTCGGAGTTCGATCCTTACAACGATAAATACCTCAAACAGAACTCACTTCCCTCCAAGTTTAAGAGTACAATCATCAGTTAGTACCTTCGCAATGGCTATCATTATAGACGTTTTACGCAACAAGAAAAACTACTAATGTACTACAAGAATAATGGATTAAAATTGATCAACTAAAATTAATGAAAATCACAGTTGGAATCCCTTCATACGTTCATTGTGGAGCTCTGATATTACGTTCTCTGATGAACAGTTTACTATAAACCCAAGTAATAAAATTTAAATAGTTCAGTTTAATATTCTGGTGTCCATTACAGAAGCCATAAAAAACTAGGAAACACGTGTACCTTATTTTTATATCATATTATTCCTACAAACTTAGAAATACATTATACCAAAGTTAGAAGTTGGTGTTCATCATTATTTTAGTTGTTGTTCGTTTTAATCAAATTTATTATTTGTTATTAAACGTAAATAAAATATTAACATGGAGTATTAGGTATACCTCTACTATGCACTGGAGCTATGGTAAATGAAGTTTTACCAGGTTTTCTGAAATTTTATTTTTTCCTCCATCAAGGCCTATATTAAACAAATACAAAAACGTTGGGGGCCAAAGGATTATTAAATATATATATATATATCTACATCTTACAATTCATTTTAATTTTAAAAAGCTTAAGACCTCCTAAATCAGTGATTTAAAACTAGCGTAAACTTTACATAGAACGAAAAAGTTTCTGTAAATAAGAAAATATGTTTCATAAACTTATTTTTTATTCTTTAGTGTGTTCAAAAGCGATTTTCGAAACATTCCCTCAATTGTTCACTGATTCTACCCAAGAGAAGACGAAAATGAGGTCCGTTGAAAAATATGTTACATACATATGTATTTGTCCGTAAACGCTCAAACTTGCGACCGTTTACTCTGATCGTTACCAAACTCGATATAAAAATGTTGCATGTAAAACTAAAGATCAAGTTCAAAAATAGCTGAAATCGAACCAGTTAGAGGCGAGCGGGGGAGGTTATAGGAGGAATTTCGAAAATTCGAAATATCTCTCTCGACTCTATAACTTGTATAAGAACCAATCATGTTGCAAATGTAATGTCATATAAATGTTTTACCCTTTTTTTTTCTATCTCGAATATAAAACGAAAAAACAAAATATCCCGTTATTCAGTCAAATCGAAAAATGTTATGGAACCAATCTTGTTAAACTATTGGTGACCTTCAATTGATGTTCTATACATTTCTTTGTATAGAAACTCAAAAATATTTAGGAAGTTATTATCATTTTCATGTTTTTAGGATATAATAAACCTCTCTACTACAAATCGGATTTTTACTTAAATAGAGAATATATGGTGTGATGAAATTACTATTGTCCATTACAGAACGTGAGAAATCTGCTTTGTTTGAGAAGTCCCTGCGTGAGCGATGCGAGCCACTGATATTGGCTTAACCCGTGGATTTCAAATGACGAATATACAAACGAAAGCTTAATGAGTAAAAAGAATTAAAAAATGGAAATCTTTTTTGGCCAATTCTTTAATGTAATACCATGGGGAACTGTGAATCCAATATAACTTTAAAAATTGTGTTCCTACAAACACGTGGCCACTCGCAACTCTTTAATTTGAAATTATGGCAAACTCTATAAATAAATATAAAGCGAAACAAACCTTGAGATTTGGAGCAACCACACTCACCCCATCACTTCTAAATTAAAATTGGATAAGTTTACGCATAGCTTATGTTGCTGAGCTATTTGTCTTTGATGTCAAGAATAAAAATAAATGAGAGCAATTTAAAATTTAGCTGCTTCTCTTCTAAAAAGTGTCGTCACCACCCACACATCAAGCCCACTTATCTCCTTTAAGCAATTTATATTATACAAACCGATTTTCATGGAACTAAAATACATTCTAGTTAAACCAAAACATTATTAGTACATAAGAATTAGGATTCTAAAACAGCAATGAAAAATTAAACGAGCAAAGATTGGAAACCTAATGTGTACCTATTGCTTAAAACCATTGGAAATTGCAGTTATAATGTTGAGGACTCTTGCGACGTAAGTCTTTCTGTTGACATGTCGAAGATTCGATGTGATTATCCTAATTATTTCAATAGTTGAGTACAAGACTAACAGCAATAGTTTTCGCCTGTTTCTTTGACATGTAGATATTTCAACATTTTTGACTGCGTTGTTGATTAGTAGAAAATCCAACAGGTGTAGACTGCATTCTAGATAGAATTACTATCCACTAGTTTTTGTCTAATTTCTGACCAAGTTGACTTTCAAACTGTTGTTGACTGAGCTGTTGACAAGCTGCCTATCCAGGTGTTGTTGGCTGATGTATTGACTAAGTTCGTGACAAGTTGCCTATACAGCTCCTGTTGATTGGCTTCTTGAATAGCAGACCAAACTGTGATTATATCTGTGATTAGCAGGTCGGTTACCTTCCTCAAAGATCACTTTTGATACAAAGCGCCTTCTTGTTGCTGTGCGATCTTGACGTTCTAAAAGTAGAGAGACGTAAAAACTATGGCTGAACCATTTTCGTATCCATTAAACTAATTATCATCTTTCCTCAAATAATTTATTTAAAAAAAAAAAAAAAAACATTCCTATACAACTCTCTGAATAAGAGTTTTTTTTTTTTTTGGTTGCGTTAATACTTTGGAACTAAACTTGTCACTATTCCATAGAAGCAAATCGATAAAAGAAACACCCCCAGACCAATATTTCGAAGTTCGATCAAGCTCTCTTAACTCAAATACTCTACTATACATTATTTGCTTGTTATAAAGTAGTGACATATACTATTTTGAAGATTCCAAAAACTGTTACCTCATAAAGCTTCTTAGGCTACACATTAAGTTGGAATTTTAAATATACGTATAATTTATCTACATATGTGACTTCCTGTTTTAAAAGTTCCTGAACGATAGTATCGCTTCATGGAATATTACTCTTTATTCAATAATAAAAAATTAACCACGACACTTTTATGTCTTCCATCGATAGAATATTGAGTTTGGAACTTGAAAACATCAATACATGATATCAAAGAATAAGTCCCTACATAAAATGATTGTTTAAGTTTTTACTTTATGACCAATTTCAGAAAAATATATCAGTTCTATCCGCAGTGCCTTATGCCGATTCCAACAATCTAGTTGGCTACAGAGCTTTAGATTACAGTCAATGCGACAGTTTGACAGTTGGTCATTAAATTAGTGTTTAGGGAAATTACTGAATAGTCGATGGAGTCATATAAATAAAGAATACTACTTTGAAAATGAATGCTGGTTAATGATGTTCAACTGTGTTTATTATTTTCTGATCTGTATCAAGTACATTCAATAGCTGGCTTATATTTGACCTGCCCCGAAAATTACATTTATTTATTAACATCAAAACTCCATAATCCTTTATTAATGGGTAATGTTTATTTGAGAAATAAGAACGACTGGTTATAGCCCACGTCCTACATTTTTGACTAACGAAAAATTGGTTTCGACCCAAGTTCTATATTTTCGACAAACAAAATATTTTTTTCATACCACGTTCTGTATTCTCGACTAACAAAAATTTATTTTAACCCACGTTCTATATATTCGACAAACGAAAAGTTGATTTCAGTCCACGTTTTATGTTTTCGACAAATGAAAAAATAGTTTTGAAGCACTTTTTATATTTTCTGAAAAAGGGAAAATTAGTTATAGAGCACACTCTATATTTTCGAAAAATAATATTGTCGTAGGAGTGCTCTATAGTTTCTATAAAAGAAATATTAGTTTCAGAGCACACTTTATACAATATTTTGAAAAAAATAAATTTTTTTTTGAGGATGCTTTATATTTCCGAAAAAAATTATTGGTGTGAGAGCATGATAAATATTTCAGAAAAAAGAAATATTGGTTTCTTAGCACGTTCTATATTTCTGATAAAGAACTATTATTTTAGACCACGCTCTGTGTTTTTGATGAAGAAAATGTTTATAAGAGCATGCTCAGTACTTTCGGTATGTGCTAAATTTATATAACAGCAAGTCTGATATTTAGAACTTTATTACGCTCTTTTTTAGCAGATTTCCCTTAAGGGAAATCAGCTATTGAGGTCGTACTCATGACGCGATTTTCGAAAAATTTCTTCAAATGTCCATCGATCCTACCCAGGAGATGACGAAAATAAGGTCCGTTCAAAACTATATATATATATATATATATATATATATATATATATATATATATATATATTTGTCTGTTAACACTCTAGTGGTCGCAATTTTTGTTTAATCGTCACCAAACTCGGTATTTAAGCGTTTGTTTTATGTAAAAAGGAAGATCAAGCTCGTTAACGGCTGAAATCGGACCAGTGGGAGGGGGGGGGGGTTTAGAGGGGGGATTTTCGAAAATTCGAAATATCTCCGTTATTATGCATCGGATCGAAAAATTGTATAAAACTAATCTTATTGCAAATTAAGTTTACTATAAATATTGTTATATACATTTATTGTCTATCTTGAATATTAACCGAGATATTTGCATTTTTATGAAGTCTGTGGTCGGGTATAGTTCGGATTAGGTCGGCCATTTCCGTCGGCTCAGGTGGGAGGCTTCTTCTAACCTTACCTATGTTACTAGTATGCAGATTTCTCTATTGTAAAACTTCACATGGGAAATCTGCTTAGTTTACGCAGCCCCTGCGTGACGGACTTTTAATTGAAATAAGAATGAAATTTGCTTCATATCACGATTTATATTTTCTGTGATACGTTATCAGTGAACTCCACAACTCCAGGTCTTTTGCACTTCTCTCCACCGTGGGTATTTGCTACAATTTAATAAGATTTTCCATATCATGTACCCAATCGTAATTGACAGTTTGTGTAGCGTCACCGTTGAATACTAAGCGAGTATCCTATCCTGCTTATATTTATCGTAGGCAAATTGAAAAGTACCACCAACTTGAGGGATAGTCGCGTATATCACTTGTAGCAGTCCGGGGGGAGAACATTTTCGGCCTCGTATTAAATCAATTGAAATACGGAACAGTTTTAGTCCGCAAAATAACGTCTCGAGCATTCCCGAAATAAACTTACCAGCTGTTATTGGCCTTCCAACAAATAAACGAGTTATGAATAAATGGTTTGTATCAGACGGATTAATTAATTTCAGAATATTGCGTAACAACATTTATTTTCGTTTGGAGATACAATGCAGAGCTAATTCACTTAATCCCTTTTGAAATACATGTTTCCATTATTCTAGGCCACTTTTGAATATACATTTTTAACAGATTTCCCTTAGGTGAAATCATCTATTGAGGTCGTACTCATGACGTGATTTTCGAAACATTTCTTCAAATGTCCATCGATCCTACCCAGGAAATGACGAAAACGAGGTCCGTTCGAAATTATATATATATTTGTCTGTTAACACTCTAGCGGTCGCTATTTTTGTTTGACGATTACCAAACTCTATATTTAAACGTTTTATGTAAAAAGACAGATCAAGTACGTTAACGGCTGAAATCGGAAAAGTGGGAGGGGGGGGGGGGGTTTGAGGGGGGATTTTCGAAAATTCCAAATATCTCCGTTATTATGCATCGGATCGAAAAATTGTATATAACTAATCTTATTGAAAATTAAATGATCTATAAATATTGTTCTATACATATTTTCTGTATCATTAATATTAACCAAGATATTATGATTTTATAGTTTCCAGCCTTCAGCAAACCCCCACTACTATTCATGTTAAACTAACAATACTTGGTTATGTAATAAACCACATTATTCGCACCTTAAATACCAAATATTGTTTTCAAGAAACCTTTATTACGCAAATATGTTCTAGTGACCCCCTAGTTAAGTTTTTGGACTACTTAAATTTGATTGATTGAGATAAAAATTATTCTCATTCATTATAAATTACAGTACTAGATATAGTAAATAGTTTTCAATCTCGTTATATTCATATATATTACAGTAATTGTTTTACTTTCTGGTAAGAAGTTGGTAGAACTGTTTGTTTACTTTTGAGATGCTTTCCGTAGGGAGGTTTCTTATTATGATTTGTATTTAATCACTTAATATTCACGGTGGTTTTGTATTACCGGTATGTACATTTTTCTGTTGTTAAACTTCACGCGGGAAATCTGCTTAGTTTATGCAGCCCCTGCGTAACGGACTTTTTTTCATTAGGAAATATTCTGGTAGCTATTAATTTCCTTTTTGACTTTGTTGTTTGTAGACAAGACACATTTTCAGCACAGTAGAAATGCCACATTCTTCTTCTTCCCTAGCAGCTATTTACGAAAGCTGCTTTGCGATTTAGAAAGGCGGAAAAGGCCTTTTCTCACTGATATTGTCACTGAGACCAACGAAAAATGAGGAGGGAAGGCGGACACGATGGCATGCAACAGAAAGAGAAAAATGGCATGCAATTTCGTGGAAAATGACGCTCTCGAGAAGGACTTCTTAAAGATGGTTGCGAGCATAAATCCCGCCCCATTCATAACACGCCTTGTAAGATGTACTCACAGCGAGTAACACAAGCCTTCCCAAATATCTGGAAAACCTTTTTTACAAGTCACTTACACGTGGTTTATATTTATTAATGGGGACTTTTTTACTTTAACTACAGTTATTTATTTCTAAGTGAGTGGTTTATCTTATTACTAAATTAACGCTAATGAAGAACAGATGATTAAAGTAAGGTATTTAACAAGCTTAAAATGTAAACAAAAATGACAGCCCCCCCTTAATTTAAAATTCGTTGAATTATTCATTTAGGGGGCCAATATGCTTTTAATGATTTTAAAATACAATCAAATATATCCTCGTTATTGTATCTTCCTCTCCAAACGAAACCACATAAGTATGAGTCTAGAAGAGATTTTCAACTCTTTCTTGAAAAATTTCGTGGTTATATAGACATTCGCGTAAGTACTAATAACAAAAATACACTTCCTCAATGATGACTTACAAAGGTTGAATCAGGTACTTTTATAGCAACCAATTTCCTCTCTGCAACTTCTCAAACTGGAGTCTCTGGTAAAAAGCAAGCTTCATAAAGTGTCCTCTTCAACATTTCCGTGTTTTATGCAATATTTGGAACCTTTGAAATGTCTTAAATGCCACTTCTTTTTATTTAAGAACACGACTCAGTTGTTTCATATTCATTATTAACAAAAAAAAAGAAACCCAACGCTTCTTAAAATCTAGGAGGTAATAGGTAGCTAACCTCCTTCAAGTACAATTTTTTCATTTTAAAATAGACATATGTAATTAAATAACAGTATGATAAATCACTAATAATATCAAAAAGTAACTAGTGTGGCTAAAGAAAAAAATACACTAATAATAATGTATCATTTATACACCTAATGTCTAACACTATGGTATATTTATGATCACTTCAAAAATATTACTGAGCCGAATTGATAACCAGGAAATAACCCAAATCAGATATATTTATTGAGCTTTACATCTTCAGAATATACCACATCAATTAATCATGATGTTTTATGTCAGCCTGACTCCCCTACGTATTTAATATTTCCCAATTGCTTGTGGTTCCCTTTCAGTACTGGTAATGGAATATGCTACTCCATTATCCCGACTCCCAGCGTTAGAAAACAGCCCCAAGCTACCAAACCCCGGGCAACAATTCCATTCTCTGCCCATCGTATCGATGTTACAAAATTTGTAAGACTGGTATAGTAAAGTATTAAGCACTTAGTTGCACTAGTGTCAACTAATCTTTTAATTTTAGACTCCCATTCTGAAACTATTAAACAGTAATTGCCAACAGCAATGTGTCTGGAGTTATCAAAATTAATGAAGAGTTTTCTTAGTACAGTCATTACAAGAACTAATACGGTAACTATTAACTTCATTTCGTTTCTTTATGTTTTCCTGAGCTGACTCCATATTGCTTCCCTTAGAGAGGGATAAATGACCCCTATTAATTCCAAGTAACAACAGCCTTACACCAATGGAATCCCTTTAATTTTGGAGCACCGTTAATAATTATGGACAATCAATTACAAGGGGGTCCACGGATCAGTGGACTATCGTCAGGGTACTTGATTTTAGTCAGATTTTGCTGCACTGGCAAGAAGATAGCAAATAAATGTCGCTCTTAAAGTAAATGCAACACTAATTCTATGAATTCGTATAAACTGTGTCTAATTTATATATCTCACACTAAAATGTTTTCGACAGATCATTCATTCATCATCAGGTGTTTAGAAGAGACGATATGAGGCGCCTAGCTCTACCATGGAATATGTAAGACATACATTTTCTCCTGATGAAAGTGTAATTTATAAATATCGCCCTTGTAATGAACTAAAATATTATATTTTTTTGTTGATGAATTAACTAAATATTATGATTGTGAGAAAATCTAAAATATACTTTACAATTCCCCAAATAGAACTTGCTTTAAAATACAAATTAATCACTCTACCTAACACCATAATAAGGCTAAGAAGCATTTTACCAACGGTCTTAGGCTAAAATAGTGCTTATGCTTATTTTACTCGTTTTTTGTTTTGTTTTTTACACGTTATATCACATTTCATATTATGTTTAAATCTCTTCATTAGCAATCAGTTATGTCTTACATTTAAATATTTCATTAAATGAAATCATTATTATTTAGTTCATAAAGCAGGAAAACATAGTAGTTATAATTGTGTTTAGGATTCCTTGTCCAGCATCAGAAATTGGTTTTGAATTATGAAAGTTATAGTTATTACCTTAATTTAACAAAATGTACTTTCCTTCTTAAATATACGTAGTACATTAAGTGTTTTGTTTAACAAACTGGGCCACGTTTAATTTTAAAAAAAGACACTAAGGGTCTTTTATTTCTGTAACCTCTAACATTGTTATTATAGTTTTATCGAATACGTTACTGTAATTAAATTACTTAATTTAATATATATTCATTAGGGAACATTGAGACACACGAACCTGTTAACACTGTAAACGTATTTTAACAAGAATCATTTTTAATCGCATACATTGTAGATGTTTGCATATTATTAGTGAAAATCTATAATATCCTCATATTTTTGGAATTGAACAATTGGGGAATGATTCATTCATTATTATTAGATTTAAGTACATAATATAAAGCAATTATTATATAAATTTTGAGTTCTATTTGAGACTATTATCAATGAAATTACACTTTGCAGGAAACCTTTTTTTTGGTTCTTAGAAAATAATATTTTGGGATCCCACTTCATTTTTGTATTTGCTCATGTATATATATATATATATATATATATATATATATATATATATACAAGCTCTGATACCCGGCTTCGCTCGGGAATTGATTTGAGTCTGTAGGGTGAGGGGATATTTTTGGGGAGGCTTTACTTTGCACAATATTTTGACATTTACCCGTTCCAGTGTTTAGGGTTAATACTCATTGTTGGCATTTGTTAATAATAAAATTATTTTTTTTATATAAGACTTCACTGTCCTGCATATTGTCATATTTGAATAATTAAGGAGAAAATATTGACATACATTTGAATTAATTTTTTCAGGTGAGTTACCTGGTAGTTCATATTGAAAAGAAGTGTTGAGCAAATTTCTCTAAATAACAAAATAAACAACTTTTGTTATGTGCATATTTGCCGAAAATGCAATAGGAAACGAAATATCACTATTATTAATTTCAGGCCTTCCTTATAACCCCCACTCCTGCCCGTCCCTAGAAATGTTAGTATAGCTTATTATAATGAAGGCGTTAGTACCAATTCACATACTGAGTTTGGTTTAATTCGGTTGAGTCTTTAGGGCCAAATAAAATTGTGGACTCCCGCTTTAGTTTATAGCGTATTTATGTTTCCGTATACGGCAAAAGTGCATATAACAAAAGTTAATCTAAATAACAAAGTAAACAACTTTTGTTTTGTGCATGTTTGTCGAAAAACATATAGACAATGAAATATCGCAAATTTTTATTTCAGGCCTCCCTTATAACCCGCACTCCCGTTCTAACCTAAAAATTTTAATATAGCCTATAATCATGGAAGAATTAATGCTAATTGACATACCGAGTTTTTTTAGTTCGGTTTAATCGTTAGCGCCGAATGAAATAGTTGACTCCCGCTTTAGTTTATAGTGTATATCTCGTTTACACTTTGTTAAAAGATAAAAATAGATATGACAAAAGTTACTCTAAATAACAAAATAAACAACTTTTGTTATCTTCATATTTGCCGAAAAACGAATAGAAAACGAAATACCGCTATTTTTAACCCCCACTCCTGCCCGTCCCTAGAAATGTTGGTATGGCTTGTTATAATGAAAGCGTTAGTGCTAATTCACATACCGAGTTTGGTTTAGTTCGGTTGAGTCTTTTGTGCCAAATAAAATTGTGGACTCCCGCTATAGTTTTTAGCGTATAACTCATTTATACTTCCGTATACGGCAAAAGTGTATATAACAAAAGTTACTTTAAATTACAAAATAAACAACTTTTGTTATTGGCATATTTGCTGAATAAGCAATAGGAAACGAAATATCGCTATTTTTAATTTCAGGCCTACTATATAACCCCCACTCCTGCCCGCCCCTAGAAATGTTAGTGTGGCTTATTATAAGAAAGGCGTTAGTACTAGTTCACATACCGAGTTTGGTGTAGTTCGGTTGAGTCTTTTGTGCCTAATAAATTGTTGACTCCCGCTATAGTTTTTAGCGTATAACTCATTTATACTTCCGTATACGGCAAAAGTGCACATGACAAACGTTACTCTAAATTACAAAATAAACAACTTTTGTAATGGGCATATTTGCTGAAAAAGCAATAGGAAACGAAATATCACTATTTTTAATTTCAGGCCTCCCTTATAACCCCCACTCTTGTTTGTTTTAGAGAATATTAATATAGCCTATAGTCTAAGTTGGGCTAGTAGTAATATACATACCAAGTTTCATAAAATTCGGTTCAGCCGTTCATGCGTGAAAAGGTAACAAACAAACAAACTAACAGACACCAAAGAAACAAAATGCAGTTATGGTGTCTATGACATGTGAAACGAAAAGTTATCTTGAAATTTCGCGAAAAAAATCAATGTACAGACAGAGGTTACAATTTTATATATATATATATATATATATATATATATATATACTAGCTCAGATACCCGGCTTCGCCCGGGAATTCATTTGAGGCTGAATGGTGATAGTATTTTTTAGCAGGCTTTACATTGCACAATATTTTGACATTTACCCGTCCCAGTGTTTAGGATTGATACCCGTCGTTGCCGTGGATTTGCTAATAGAATATTTGTTCGATAAGGCTTCACTGTCTTCGATATTTTTATATTTCCCGTCTCTTATACATGTAAATATGGTGATTTTTTATTTCAGGCCTCCCTTATAACCCCCCTCCCGTTCGAACCTAAAAATTTTAATATAACTTATAATTATGGAAGAATTAATGCTAATTGACATACCGAGCTTTGTTAAGTTCGGTTCAGCCGTTAGTGCCCAATAACATTGTTGGCTCCCGCTAAAGTTTTAACGTATAACTCATTTATACTTAGGTATACGACAAAAGTGTATATAACAAAAGTTACTCCAAATAACAAAATAAACAACTTTTGTTATGTTTATATTTGCGGAAAAACCAATAGGAAACGAAATATCGCTATTTTTAATTTCAGGCTTCCCTTATAACCCCCACTCCTGCCCGTCCATAGAAATGTTGGTACGGCTTATTATAATGAAGGCCTCACTGCTAATACACATACCGAGTTTTATTTAGTTCGGTTGAGTCTTTTTTGGCAAATAATATTGTTGACTCCCGCTATAATTTTCAGCGTATAACGCTTTTAAACTTCGGTATACGACAAAAGTGTATATAACAAAAGTTACTCTAAATAACAAAATAAACAACTTTTGCTATGTGCATATTTGCCGAAAAACCAATAGAAAACGAAATATCGCTATTTTTAATTTCAGGCTTCCCTTATAACCCCCACTCCTGTTCGCCTCAGAGAAAATTAATATAGCCTAAAGTCTAAGTTGGGTTAGTAGTAATATACATACCAAGTTTCATAAAATTCGGTTCAGCCGTTTATGCGTGAAAAGGTAACAAACAAACAAACATACACGAAAGAAACAAAATGCAGATATGGTGTCTATGACATGTGAAACGAAAAGTTATCGTGAAATTTCGCGAAAAAAATCAATGTACAGACAGAGGTTACAATTTTATATATATATAGATATATACGAGAGAGAGAGAGTGTGTGTGTGTGTAAGTGTGCGCGTGTTTGTTCGTGTATGTATTCCGTTTTTATAGAAACCTTTAGAAATATGATGCAGAAAATATGAGTTACTTCTCACGCTGTTCCCATTTTTCAACCATGATTTATTTAATTACATTCCAAGCCATATTCATCCGGGTGAGTTCATACATTCTTTCTTTTACTGTTCTTTCCGGTATAAAATAGGAGTAGATAATATATTTTTAAATAGATATTATAATTTAGGATCTATTAAAGTCATTTTCAGGCTACTAATTTCCAAGAAGTTGTTGACTTCAATAATTAATTTGGTGAGTGTTTTTACAAGAATGATTCAACAAATTCTTCAGTTATTAGGTGAATACCTGAAGTACCAGTAATCATCTACTTACTTTTTTATCTTATTTCGTCTTTTATTAATTTTTAGGTAAAACTACGACGAACTACAAGTAATATAGGTATCTGCTTGCCTCTTACAAATAATTATCCTTAATATTAATAATAAATATTTTAACTGGAAAAAATAACAATAATAGCAAGTGTTGAATAGCAGTATATAGAATGTTCAGCAGTATGATATTTTAGTACTAGTCATGTTTTATTAATGCTTTAAATGTGACTGCATGATCTTTCGTTCATTGAAGTTTAAAAAAAAATCTATATTTATTTAACCAGTCCCAATGAGTCTTAGTAACAAAAATTGGACGTTAATAACTAATTTAAAAATAATTATTACATTTCAGTTGGAGGGTTAATATTTGTTTAATGCTGCTTCTAAGAGAAGCAAACATAGATCTTTCTCTTACAATTAGTAGACAACTTGAACACACTAAGTAAATAAATAGATTTTCTCCACAATATATTTCTCCTAGATTAATGGCAGTCAGAGTTCATAGTTTGTTTTCCGTTGCTTACCATGAGTAAGGAATAAACATCTTTTGTAAAGAACAAATAAGAAACCCCTTTAGTCCTCTGTGTCAGCACACTGTACAACTCTATTTAATTGGAATGTGACTTCAACAGCCCATATATTTCAAGTAATTGTCAAACTAAATAAGTTAGCAATGTTGATATATGGTATATATCATTTCCACCATTTTTTTTTTTTTCATATTTTTCTTTTGGTTGAACCAGTGAATCACTTGTGGAGCATCCATAGTTGATGTTCGTTACCCACCAACTGACCTTCAGTCACTAAACGTTTTGGAGTCAGACAATAAAATATTTGATGTTTGTGGTAGTTTCTTGTTCATTATATCATCTCCAACATAATATGAAATATTTATTACTCCTGTTTCAACCATGAAAGTGAGCAATTAAAAAGGAGAAGTTGAAATCTCCCATTAATATGTAAGCCGACTGTATTCTAACTATAAAAGAAGTGACCAAGAAGTTTCGGTCGGCAAGATAAAAGTGTTATTGACTGAGAAGAGCCGCAATCTGCGCCATCTGGAAAGCCGATGAGTTTGAGAGGTTGTAGTGAGTAAATGGGTTTGCTCAAAGTTCATTGTGTTCAAAGTCAACGGCTTCCTCAATTTCTTGCTCAAGTTGGAACTTTCTAAACTTGTAGTCTTGAACCTAACACCGGAGACGTTTTACGCCGAGTGAACCTGACCCAATCACTTTATCAATCCAATTAGGTGAGGAGTACTATCTTGTTATCAACTAATTGAATTCTTAACACTAATTAATCAGTAGAAACCGAACTTCTGTCTGCCTTGATGTTCCTATTCATTCAAGTAACGAATGATTACAAACTATGGAATGAATGTTATTAATTTATAGTAAAGGTTAATTAATTAGAGTCAAACTTATGTTTAGAAAATAATTAATGGCCATTTTGCATTAGTCATATTTAACTGCCAAAAATTTTGTCATTATTCTGTTTGCTGCCATATGTAAACGTGATTTATTCCTTTAGGTTTTATGTCTAAGAAAGCATGAAATGGGAACGGGTGATCCCACCCGTTCTGCTAAGAGAGTACATAAGCAGGATCTTGAGGCACGTGTCTTGTTAAGGTGACTCCACACATAGTGGAGCTCAGTATGTTCCGGAGTAGTCCAATAAATATCAGGGAGAACTAAAACTTCTTGGAAGGTCAACTGGATTTGACCATTAAACACTTATTTCTATCAACAACTTGTCATAGTAGCATATATTAGGAGCATAGCACGATACAAGGGCGTTTTTTTATGGAGCCACTAGCTCAGATACCCGGCTTCGCTCGGGAATTCATTTGAGGCTGAATGGTGAAGATATATTTTTGGCAAGGCTTTACTTTGCACAATATTTTGACATTTACCCGTTCCAGTGTTTAGGGTTAATACCCGTTGTTGGCATTTGTTAATAATAAAATTATTTTTTTATGTAAGACTTCACTGTCCTCCATATTGTCATATTTCCCGTCTCCTGTGCATTATGCATAGATTTGAATTATTAAGGAGAAAATATTGACATACATTTGAATTAATTTTTTCAGGTGAGGTACCTGGTAGTTCATATTGAAAAGAAGTGTTGAGCAAATTTCTCTAAATAACAAAATAAACAACTTTTGTTATGTGCATATTTGCCGAAAATGCAAGAGGAAACGAAATATCACTATTATTAATTTCAGGCCTTCCTTATAACCCCCACTCCTGCCCGTCCCTAGAAATGTTAGTATAGCTTATTATAATGAAGGTGTTAGTACTACTTCACATACCGAGTTTGGTTTAATTCGGTTGAGTCTTTAGTGCCAAATAAAATTGTGGACTCCCGCTTTAGTTTATAGCGTATAACTCATTTATGCTTCAGTATACGGCAAAAGTGCATATAACAAACGTTACTCTAAATTAGAAAATAAACAACTTTTGGTATGTGCATATTTGCTGAAAAAGCAATAGGAAACGATATATCGCTATTTTTAATTTCAGGCCTCCCTTATAACCCCCACTCCTGCCCGTCCCTAGAAATGTTAGTATAGCTTATTATAAGGAAATCGTATGTATTATTTCACATAGCGAGTTTGGTTTAGTTCGGTTGAGTCTTTTATGCCAAATAAAATTGTGGACTCCCGCTATAGTTTTTAGCGTATAACTCATTTATATTTCCGTATAAGGCAAAAGTGCATATAACAAAAGTTACTCTAAATTACAAAATAAACAACTTTTGTTATGTGCATATTTGCTGAAAAAGCAATAGGAAACGAAATATCGCTATTTTTAATTTCAGGCCTCCCTTATAACCCCCATTCCTGTTCGTCTTAGAGAATATTAATATAGCCTAAAGTCTAAGTTGGGCTAGTAGTAATATACATACCAAGTTTCATAAAATTCGGTTCAGCCGTTTATGCGTGAAAAGATAACAAACAAACAAACAGACACGAAAGAAACAAAATGTACTTATGGTGTCTATGACATGTGAAACGAAAAGTTATCGTGAAATTTCGCGAAAAAAATCAATGTACAGACAGAGGTTACAATTATATATATATATAGATTACATACACTATAACTGATCAACTCGCGAAATTATGATTCCACAAATTGGTTAAAATTCTCAGTTCCTTCAATCATAAAAATTCCGCAGAGACGAGGTATACAAATATTTTTACATCTGCCGCGTTATTAAGGTTTTTCACAAAATACTTTCACTTAGCCACCCGTTTACTCAGGTTAATAACAGCTAAGTTAATAAGATTCTGGTTACCCATGTGTGTAAATACGAAGCTAATCGTAATGATTCCCACCAGAATCATAGGCAAGTGTACTAAAATTTGTATAAAATATGTCTAAACCAGTTAAAGCCTTCACTATTCTCGTACTCAAGCATAACAATTTTGTGTTTTCTGATTTTATATTAAAGCTGACAAAATTGATTTATTTATTTTTGTTACTACAAGCACATTTGAAATGTCTGAAAATCGAGATAACTTGCATGTTGATTTCCATGGTTGAATCTGTCGTAGCAAATTACTTTATTACTCGCGTGTTTGGACCACTAAAAGGCAGGAGCGGGTGAACATCGACGATTAATAGAGAAAGAGCTGATGATGAGGCAGGGCCTCGAAAGCTGGCTCTCAAATTAACATTTATAACCTAGTGGAAGTTTCAACCCTTTTTTGAACCATAGATTTAGATTGATAGATTAGATGATATTGAGTATGAAAAAAATAGTCAGATGAAGTAGTATTTCAATGGACATTGAATACATTGTGTATTCCAAGAGTATTTGATTTTATTATTTGAGAAATCTTTTCCATTATTGTATCTTTATTTATTTTATATCGAAACTATATATACATAAACGTATTTTATTAATGTTTAAATGGGATGCACCGTCAATATTGACACACGTGCCGGCTGGTGAAAAAACGTTTTGTTATGTAAGAAATTTAAGATATGAAAGTTTATAATAATATAATTGAATCTCTCTGATAATTTAGTTTAATAATCTGATTGACCTAATTTACGATTCTGTAGGGCAAACATGGAATTGGAAGTCTTAGTGCATTAGATATTTTTCAGAGTACGTATACAAAAAAAATCCAATAATTCGTGCCACTAAATATTCAGGGAATGTTAAGAAAAAAAATGATAAAGGGTAGGTTTTTTCAGGAATATATTCAGATCAGGTCTCGGCCAATGTAGATTAAAGGGGCTTCACATTGATAGGAAGCCAAACGTCAAGTCAGCAGATGTCAATGATTCTTTCCCTATGTCCTAACCAGGAAAAAAAAATCATGAAATATTCATATCATTTGGACTTTTATAAATGAGTTTACGTTATTCCCATCTAAGTCTATAGTTACTACTGACTATGCAATGAGAGGAAAATTACACCTTTCATACGTCGCACAACCTTTTTTTGGCACTAAGAACAGGTTTGAGATACCAAAATGAGTGAGTCATTGCGAAAAAATAGATTATATTTTGGATTCATAGCTAGTGCTGTAGATTCTTTTCATCTCCTATTTAATGAATTGGTAAATATTGTTTGAAAAAATCAGTGCACTCTTCCTTTAACCAAAGTCAAGTGAAAATAATCATACGGGCAGTCCTTTAAAAAAACGGACCAGGCAATCAGCTATAACTACAATAAAATCAGAAGTACAAGCCACCTACTATTTCCTTCATTCAAATGTATTGCTCAATTCCCTCCCGATGCTGAGGAGTGCAGATCAAATGAATAGAAATTGAACCGACAAAACCGGTGATCAAACTGAGATTCGTGATTTTTGAAACTGGGTTTCCTTAGTCAATATTCCTTTTACCTTGATTGTGCTTGAAATGATTTACTATGTTTTTAACAAAATATAAAAAGGAGTGAAGGAAAGCAACTAATTATCCTGCTTAGGCTCTACAACTATGGTAAGATAAAGAGTAGAATAAAATATGAAGAGTAGAATAGTGATATTAGAATTTAAACTGGCACTTAAGAAATTTTCCATTGGCAGGCATTAGTTATGAAACAATGTAAAACTCCTGGATCTTATATTGTCTTATTTGATCGAAGTTCTGTCAAATGCAGGAGCATTCACAACGGTTTCCTTACATAACTTACCTCAGAATGTTAATCTGTTGTAAATTATCGACAGAGCAGACTGTCAAGACGGAACAGATATATAATTAGTGAAGAGAAGTCTTTAAATTAACCGATCAAAGGTAAAATTTTTAAAGATACTTAAAGGAAACGTTATTGAGCTAATGCAAGGCATGCATAATAGACAGACATGCTACATTTTTGTAAATTCCGAAAATATAAGGACTGCATAAATCTAAAAATACAGAATACATGGCTTTCTTCGTTTAATAAAACGATATAATAATCTACCAAATACATTTTTGTTATCAATCTTAAACGGAACATTAAATAATGAATCAGTTCGCAAACAAAAAATATATGGTTTACTGTCTCTCTCTAAAAAATTTAAGAACCGATAATTGAAACACTATATAGGCTTTTAAGATAGCGGCTCATGTAAAATTCCATAAATCAGATATTCCCATAAATATAAATCACATAAGAACATTATTCATAATGAAAAAAAAATTACGAGAGAATAGAAAGCTTTCTGAGACCTTCTTCACACCTGAGAAAACCAAATCAACTCTAACCTCCTAAACCTCCTAATTTCGTTCAACTTTCTCATTTCATTTTTATTCGTCTCCCAGCGTTCTTTATTTTTATTCGTCTCCGTGGAAGAATATCATCCAGAACACAATATGTGTTAAATTTTAAATATAATTCAAGTAAATAATACATTATTTTTCACAAATAATATGACAGGCCGCTTGAAAACTTAATGGGTTTCCAATATTTTATTGAGGACTGGGTGAGATCTTGAGTTATAATTTTTGTATAAAATAAACAACGTAGACTATTGAAAGGTGGTCTTTATAAGCTAATATTGTGAGTTCTGTAGTGCTTACCCCCAAAGCACTCGAATCCACTAAATTTTTAAATGAGTTCTATCGTCTTCCTTTAACATTGTTACACCTTCCCATGTAACATTGTATTTTCTTTCATTTATATGGTTCTATTTACTACAAATGGGCGATGGAAAATAATGATAATAGCAAAAAGTGATGATAATTAAAGTTACATTTTTTTCCTTCACAAATATTTATTATGATAAAAATATATATAAATATAATAGTGATTTTATTTTATGATTTAAATTAGAAAAAAAAATATACCTATGCTTTTTAAGGATTGGCTAATTTGGTGAAGAATATTGATTATTTATTTGAATATCTTCCTTGTTGTATTTGTCAATCCTGTTTAGTTTTAAAAGTTTGAATAGTTTCGTAGCTAGATTTTATCTTATTTTGTATTTCCACTACGGATATCCTATGTATTTTACTACCGTACATTTTTCCATATGCTTTCATTACATTATAATTTCTTGATTTTATGAATAAAAAGCTTTACCGTCCATCATTCAAAATATTTTAAACACAAATGTCATAATGCTTCTCGGGTTAGCGAAGTGCAAAATCGTTTTGAAAAGGTCATTTAGTGGGCTTTTGAAGCCGTTAGCTTCCGGTTTAGGATGGCGGTCTAGGCTGAGTGACCCTAAACGCTTCCTACTTCGTGTAATTGTCCTCACGTGAACATTGGTACTCCACTACATCACTCTCTCTCTCTCTCTCTCTCTCTCTCTCTCTCTCTCTCTCTCTCTCTCTCTCTCTCTCTCTCTCTCTCTCTCTCTCTCTCTCTCTCTCTCTCTCTCACACACACACACACACTGCTTTTAGTGCTTACTTGCGTGGAGATTTACGTGTAGCGACCCCCAATGGCAAACCAGCCAACTAGTTGTTATTGGTTGCCCTACATGAAAGCAACGGCCTATGAATCCCAAAGTGACGTCAATATTTTCTAAACGATTGAGTGCGGGGCCTGAGTGGGTCATATCGATGGCATAGGTCATAAAAGTTCGTTTCATTGTAGTTCAGAACAATCAATCCTTAGTAAAGCCAATCTCCTGAAGACTTCATTTCTAATATTTGAATTTACTTGAATCATTTATAAACAGTAATAGCACTACGAATTAATTCTTTAACATTGTGATTGTGAGAGAAACGCATTTTAGTTATAACAGGTTAAATTGTTAAAACAAAGCGTTTTAACCCTTTATCTATTTCTATACATTGAAGGAGACTGTTATTTTAAATGACAAGAAAAACAATACATACATGATCTCTAAATGAAAAAAAATTCTGTCACGCAGAGGCTGCGTAAACTAAGCAGATTTCCCACGTGAAGTTTTAAAATAGAGAAATTTCAGAATAGAGAGTCAAACAGTTACGGGGACGGCCCGAACTAGCTCTTGACGGAAACTCACGACTAGCACCGAAGTTAGCCGATCTCATCTCAGAAGCTGAAAACAGAAAAATGCAAATATCTCGGTTAATATTCAAGATACAGAATAAATGTAACCACTATTACTTAAAGTAAATTTAATTTGCAATAAGATTGGTTCTATATAAGTTTTCGATCCAACGTATAGTAACGGAGATATTTCGAATTTTCGAAAATCCTCTGCTCTAAACCCCCCTCCCACTGGTCCGATTTCAGCCATTAACGAACTTGATCTTTATTTTTGCATCAAACGTTTAAATATCGAGTTTGGTAACTATCAAATGAAAATTGCGACCGCTAGAGCGTTAACAGAAAAATATATATAAATATATATATATATATATATATATATATATATATATATATATATCATTTTGAACGGACCTCATTTTCGTCATCTCCTGGGTAGGATCGATGGACATTTGAAGAAATTTTTCGAAACTCGCGTCATGAGTACGACCTCAATAGCTGATTTCCCTTAAGGGAAATCTGCTGAAAGAATGATGATAAATATTCTTTGTATGTACTTAGAAATGAAACTGAAACGGGAAACTAACTAGCACGTTGCATTTGAATCGAATTCAGCTTATGTACAGTTGGAATAAAACAACAAACGAAAAAAAAAATATATTACTCGAATTCATTTTCTACAGAAATATAATTTTTTATAAACAAATTCAAAGTCCATTACAATTAACGAATGCATAGTATTTAAAAAAAATGTGTATCAAAATTACAACCTTCACTAGATTTATTAGACGATTATTACAACATACAGACTGTATTTTTCATAAGTTTAAGATTAATTGAAAAGTCCACGTTTATTAAAGATACATTTGTTTAGGGAAAACTACATTACAGTAAGCTGCATGGAACGATTTCGCCCCAAGGGCAAGATAACCGGAAGACTGTCCCTAGATACCTTGAAATACAACCATTTTTTGATCCCATTGGATCTTGATTCGTAACCAGCAAAACCGCCAGAAGGGAAGGGTTAGGAGAGAAGGAAGCAAATACAAAATAAGGAATTCCTCCGCAACATTTACAGATGATGAGGGAGAGAGAGAGTGAGAGAGACAGAAAGACAAGAGAGATTTGATTTTGATTTATTTATACCTGGTACTTTCAGGACAAGAAGTCGTCTCTTACAGAATTATAACTCAGCTTATCAGGTTATGGTTCTAACATGTCTCTTGGAATTGTTGCTTGGAGATAGCGAGACTTTTAGGTGTGTAATACCCCAAAAATGGGGATTCCATTTATTAGTTACATACTACGATTGACAAATACTCATGCATGAAAGAAAGAGAGATTCCAATCTTTAAATCCTGAGACTACTATTCTAAGTAAAAAATCTGCTAAAACAAGACTTCGAGGACAACATTTCTGTACATATAATTTCCATTTCTAAATTGGTCTGATGGGCAAATAATAGTTATTAGAGTAATAGAATTACACTAGAAAAGAGGAGCTAATGGTAATAAAGGCGAAGAGAGTGAAGAGGGGAAATTTATGGGTTCTGCAACCTCAATAAATAAGTCAAGTGGCAAATCTTTAATATTTTTTTCCTTCAATATCGAATGACTCGATAAAATTGAGAGAAATGCCATTATAGGCTAAAAAGACCTCGAAAGAAAAGAAGGCTATTTTAATCCCTTGAACTGATTATTAAAGATTTAAATTTAGATTTTATTCTTGGATTTCAATTTGAAATTTGAACTTGACATCCTAGTGAGATCTATATTATTTGCATTTATGCGTAAATATCAGACTAATTGTCAATCAGTGTTTAAGTTGTAGGCCTTATTTGGGGATATTTGGTCAAATTACATAACGTTGATTTGAAGTTGTGTTATCCCTATGACTGAATTCAAATAAAACTCCTTTTAATAAATTTTGAATTAAGGACTACGAGTATATAAAACTTAGAATTCATTGAATGTTCTAACCATACTAAACATTATTCTATTTTATATCTACCAATAGTGAAATATGAAATTCAAGTCTGCATAAAGGAATCAAATCAAATAATTAATTTATTCAAGTAAGCTAAAAGATAACTTTTAAATAGTACGAGACTTTCCATGGCTTTAAAACATATAAATATGATTGAATAAACATTTTACGTTGAATGCTTATTTTGGTCTTTCCTGTTTTTCACGTAGAGTATCCTTCTAAAATAGGAGTTTATTTTTTGTGTGCTCAATCCAACGAATAGTACACACATTTAAATACTATTTAGGTCTATGGAAAAAAAAAATATTGATAATTAGAAAGCAATAAGCAGTTACATCACTTCAATATTCCTGGCGACGATCTTATAGTTCTTATTGATATGGTATTGAACGGTTTGTTGGCAAACTACCGAATTAAATATAGTAATTTCAGACGAATTTCGAATTCATAATTTTTTAAGAAAGTTATATCTTGTTTTTCAACATTTTTAAAAAATAAATAAGATTTATGAATCATAAAAAAGCAAAGCTTTTACTTTTAAAGCTTTATCGTATATGCTATCCTGCTTCATATTAGGGAAAATGTAATAAAGAAAACGTTTTATAACAAAAGTTATCATGTTAATTTTTGTGTAATCTCTTAATTTTTAAAGTTCCTAATGAAATACAACTTCATCCTTCACTGAAGGCAAATTAACCTACAAATAATTTTTAGATCATGTTTAATTGATGAATATTTTACCTTAAAAAATGATGTTGATTTTTTCCTCAAATCTCCCCAACATCCATGCATGAAGCATGTTTATTTTTCCTTTATATCATATCACGGCGTTTTGTTTACACATATCCATATACATCCCTTCCAAGAATAGCTCTTTCTATGAAAATACATCCAACCAATGATATATGCCTCGGCCCACTCCCAGAGAATATTTTTTTTATATTATATGTACAATAATGTTTACCAAAATTATCTTTATTAAGAGAACGTATATGTTCTGTACGACCTTAAATCTTTATATTCTATTTCGGGTATGTTCATACACTCAGCAAAATCATTACAAAATTATTTGATCCTAATCCATAAATCTAAATTAATATAAGAGGAAAAACAAAAACAAAACTGTCTATAACACTTTAAACTATTCTTCCGATTTCTTAATATTTATTGAGGTAATTATACTTTAGGTGAGTAAACCATTACACTAAGTAACTTGGTAAGAATTAAGCCTACTTGTGAGACAAAACGACTTGCAGAATTTTAAACTTTCTAAATATTTCTTAAAGGGAACAGAAGCAGAATTGAGAGGTAATTACAAAATTCGGAGGGACAAAAGTAAAAATATGGATTTCTCCTGCCCCTTTTCAGATTCAGACAATTTTTATGGACTTAACAATTGCAATTATTTAACTGGTTTACACATCTTACCATACAACACTTCCTAATTGGAAGAAAAAGGATATTTACTATTTGTTTTCTTGATAACTTATAAAGTCAAAAACATAAAGTTACTCATGATCAGGATTAAGGTAAATGGCTACTCTGGCAGTCAACGACTTTATTTGGCATATTATTTTCAGGCCCTACTACCCATCATCAGTGTCCAACTATAATAGCTTAACAAGGACTGTCTGGCAGACATTTTATAAGTGATATATAGAGTTCCAAATAGCGTTTGACTCCAATTACCACAAAGGATTATATGAAGCAATTAAAAATCTGTCTAAAGATACCTACAGCTCGAAAATAAAACTACATAAAGACTGCTTTGACTGTCTCAGTACACTGGTCACCATTCCTAAGAGTTAAGTCGGTGTTTAACAAGTCTATTTCACTTTCCATAGGCTCGTAAAAAGCTATATTTAAGAAATTATATACATTTTGTAAGAAATGGGGGTTAAAACAAATCTGAAGAAAAGCTGTAGACGTAGAAGTGAAAAAGCTGAATTATAGATGACAAATATCACACTTTTCTGGGCCAGATCAAAAAATAAAAAATAAAAATAGGAAGCTGATTATTGAATGTGAAAGACTTGAGTCAGCAAGATTCCCTTGGTGTGGGAATTTATCACTCGTTAGAGCTCATTAGTTTGGTTCTCCAGTCTTCTGGCAGCTGCTTTGTGTAAGCAGTTGTGTGAGCTCTTTTCTCAACGCAATATACATTTTAGCAGATTTCCCCCTAGGTTGTACAAATAATTATGGAAACTTTATTCAAATGAATATCAGACAATACTAGTCAAGAATGAGTTCCTCTCATAGTTATATGTTTTACATACACTAGTTTATAAACGCAACTACAACAGAAAGAACGAAGAATTTTTGATTTCATTATTACTATACTGGAAATTTAAATGCTTAATATTAAACTAAGGGTAAAATTAATTCCAAACATCGGACCAGGAGAGTGCAAGCTTAGGCGAGAGATGTGTAAAACTGTAAAGAATCTCCAATGTTATACTACATACCGAAAACTGTTATAAAACTGCTATAATTTCTATAATTATTTTTTTTATAATTTTTTCTGCAGCGAGAACAATTGCGGAATAATTTGGGGTTTTTTCTCTTTCTAGCCGTCCATAAACCTTCTATCTTACATTTTAATTCGCAATGTCCTCGTGATCGCAACTGGACATTTAACAGTTTTAATTAAAACTATAAATCCTTAATAAGTCAGGAGTCTCAGACATCTACGTTTTTCTGCTTCCATTGAACGAAAAATGTTAGGATGCGTGTTGTATGACTTTTTAGTATTTTGGAGATCCAGTTAGTTTACATATTTGCTGTCTATATTATTGGAGCAGAGATGATGATGTGATAGGTCCGAAAGTTCCATGGTCATTAAAATTTCAATATAGCAGAGAATGATTCTTTCAATTTTTTTTTTTCATGATCAATACTAAGAACAATTCCTTGACTTCGAAGCCTATTGGATTCAAAATTTGATTACGAGCACGTTATAATAGTTGTAATAGTGCAAAGAAGAATAACCATAATTGAAGGATTTTCGGGGAAAGTAACAATAATAGAAGTGAAGTGGGGTGTCCGTCCCATACCACTTGAACCTTACCTCTCTGGAGAATATACTTCTATTCAAGGGTTGGGAAAGATGTGCAAAGATCCCTAAACAAGCAAGCACTTGGAAGTACTACTCTACTGGGAAATGGGAGGATAAGGGAAGGAAACACTTAAAGACTTATGCCTGAATGTAACAGGAAACCGTTTCGTCCTATAGCCGTATTAAGTAGAATCAAATTTCCTTGTTCCTTGTTTGATATCAGTGGAGTACTTCGAAATGGCTGAATTATTAAAATCATGAAATATATTTTACTGTTCTGTTAAATCTGAAACACAGCGCAAAGAGCAATTGAATAAGTGGGAATACCTATAATAATAAAATTCAATAATACAGAAAGAAAAATTATGTTATCATAAGTAACGCCACTGTTTAATTTAATGACTTTAAACTCTTAAAGAAAATATTTCCATGACTACTATCTAATATGCCATGCGATTGGTAAGATTTCAAGTAAGAAATACAATAATGGTTGCGGGGGGTCTCTTATTAATAGTTTTTTTTTTTTATTTATTTATCAGGCCCAAAAATAGTAACTTATGACTACATTTCTCAGGCATTTATGGCTTACGTAAACTTGTATTCAGCAGATACTTCTCTTATTATCAGGGGGTGTGAAGATGGTCTTATGAAAGACCGAAAGACACTCCTCCAGAAGTGAATAAAGATTGTGGTATACTTGGAAATATTATATATAAATTGAAACAGAGTTCATCGCGAAAGTATACATACATACTTAAATACATCTCTTCCTCTGTAGAGTGTGTTGTAAATGTCCTGTTTAAGCGCTAAAGCTTAAAACAAAATTTTTCGAATTTACAATTACCTCTTCTTTATGTCATCTTATTGAACAAAAATATTTCCATTATTTTTTATTCATTATTATTCTTTGTAATACTATTCGTATAATTTTGTTTATTGTAATACTCTTAAACGTAATATTAGATTGAAATCTTAAAATTTAACTCTTTAGTGTGGTTTCTTCGAAAAATGAGGACTATTTTTAAATTCAAAAATTTTTGAATAACTCTTATTTTCTACAACACAAACCTACAGTTATACAAAAAAAAAGATCACAGACACAATAATTACTAAACATTTTACAATTTACACTAATAAATTGTGCATGCTACCTAAAACGCTGAAAAATAGGGCTTCTTAGGACTCACAATTTTATTTTTAATAATCATCTTTATATATATATATATATATATATATATATATATATATATATATATATATATATATATAATTCTACTGTACGTGTGTGAACTCCTCCTAAACAGCTGGACCGATTTGAATGAATTTTTTTATACGCGTTTGCGTCACGCCCTGGATGGTTTAGCGTCACAAATCAGCCCGGCAGATGGAGCAGGAGTGGGGGTCGTAAGGGAGGTCTAAAATTAAAAATAGGCATATTTCGTTTCCTATTGGTTTTTGGGCAAATATGCACAGGATAAAAGTTGTTTATTTTAGCAGATCTCTTTTAAGAGAAATCGGCTATTGAGGTCGTACTCATGACGCGATTTTCGAAAAATTTCTCCAAATGTCCATCGATGCTACCCAGGAGATGACGAAAGGTCCGTTCAAAATTTTATATATATATATATATATATATATATATATATATACGTCTGTTAACGCTCTAGCGGTCGCAATTTTTGTTCGATCGTTACCAAACTCGACATTTAAACGTGTTATGTAAAAAGATAGATCAAGTTCGTTAATGGTTGAAATCGGACCAGAGGGAGGGGGTTTAGAGGGGGGATATTCGAAAATTTTGAATATCTTTGTTACTATACGTCGGATCGAAAAATTGTATAGAACCAATTGGGAATTAAATTTACTATAAATATTGTTTTAAACATTAATTCTCTATCTTGATTATTAACCGAGATATTTGCATTTTTATAAAGTGTAACCGACGCGCTATGGTCGCTTCTATTTGTTTCCGCCGAAAGCTAGTAACTTTATATAATTTCAATATTTTTAATGGTATAGAAAATATTTGAGCTGTATATTTTAAACTTCCTATTTTAAAGACAGAAAAAATACTAAACTCGAATATTTCATTTCCCTAATATCAAAATGCAAAGAACAAGAAGCAGAATGTAGACCAATCTAACAACTACATTAGTTAATTTGAAGAAGTTTTACACTGGACTTAAGAATCCCCAAAATAGAAAGAAAAAATACTTTAAAATAGATTCAAAGGTGTAAAGGACCCTCTGCTACATTTAATTATTTTAAAGTATTTGAAAGCAAATACTATCAAAAATCCTAATATTACAATATATAATAAACTTTTATAGGAATCCTTAATTCACATACATGTAAATGGACCACAGTAAATGTATTTTAAGGTTGAAATTGATTTTATAAGGTGATTATCGGATTGAAAAGTTTAGAGTAAACTGAATAAGCTACTTAGAAACTTTGCAGAAACAATTCTGGATAATAACCATTAGTATTGTCGGGGCGGGGAAGCTTTTTAATCCCGGGTTTCGGCACCAAAATGTAGGGGCGTGCGGTAAGCTTTAGATGTAATAGAAAATGTCGGCACCAAATTGTAATGGCGGAAATCTTGTATTAAAAGGCAAGAAAAAGGTGGGAGAGAATTGAGACTGAAACATTTGTTAGTTTTCATGGAGAGATGAGGGAAAAAGATAAATAAAGAAGACAAAACAACTATGTGAGTTCTCGTAAGAATTAGGTATATTGAATAGTTAAAGATATCTCTATAACAAAACATGAAATGTAAGCATTAAACAAACTTTAAGAACTAATATGTTAAGAATTAGGGAAATTGAATAGTTAAATATATCTCTATAACAAGACATGAAATGTAAGCATTAAACAAACTTTAAGAACTAATATGTTAAGAATTAGGGAAATTGAATAGTTAAAGATATCTCTATAACAAAACATGAATTTTAGGCCGTAAACAACCATTATGTACTAAGATGGCGGCCATAACTATACACACTAAATTAACAGTGGGTCCTATAATATATATGAGTACTCATGAGATACTTGCGCATATAATGCTAGCATTATTAGGTAGTTAAAAGCGGGAATCATGCACTTCCTAGAGATGATGCAGTCTGGTAGCGGTGATAAAACTGGATGAGCACGTGGCCAAGAAGGAGAAAGGCGGGAGCAGCAAAACCTGTTGATTCTAGGAGAGGTGATCATAGACTCTCACGGGTGACTTCCAACTGCGGTTGTCCATGAAGCGGTTAGCTATGAAGCGGTGATCTGTAGTGGATGAAGAGGGGCTACGCCCCTGGCCGTATGAACGACCCCAGCGTCTGAGAGCAACTGACTGTAGCGGGCGTCTAAAAGCAACTGACTCTATCCTTGTTGTAGGCCGATGCCTTCTTGAACTGCATGTGGTTTTCCGCTGTAGCCACGGCCTTGGCGATATGCATGTGTGTGTGGCGGATCTATGAACACTGCTAGCGCGGGAAGTTTAAATTCAAACTGACGACTGAACATCCCCCCGCCCATGGCGCGATTAGCGGCATTATTGAGTAAGAAGAGGACACAGCTTGAAGAGGACGTTCCTTTGCATGAAGAGCGTGGAGAGGGCGGTGAATCAGAAAATGTCCAGGCGTCAGCACATCCAAATCATGGAGGTCAGCAGAGAGGGGGGCAGCGGGGGCAACTATTGAGGATGCCCTCAATGCTGACCAGTAACGTGGTAAACGTTTCAAGGGAGAGAACCTTGGCGGGAAACTTTGCGGGTGAACATTTCTTCTTTGAGAAGCTCCTCCCTTGAATGTTTGGGTGCGGCGGAAGTGACAGGTTCTAATTCCCAAAACCTCTGAAGATCTTTATTTAGTTAACATTTCATGCAGCGGAGAACGTTTTCACAAAAGATTGTGAGGCAGCTTCGATGGATTTCTGCGGGAAACTGTGCGAGTGAACATTTCTTCGTTTAGAAGCTCCTCTTTTGAATATATGGGTGCGGCGGAAGTGACAGGTGCTAATTCCCAGAATCTCTGATGATCTTTATTCAGTTGCACATTTGAGACAGCGGACAACGTTTCCACAAAAGATTGTGAGGGAGCTTCGATGGATTCCTCAGGCGGTGAGTCAAGTATGCGTTGCAGTGAAACTTGAGCGGGCATGTCTTCTGAATTGTAAGGCGGATTTTCTCTTTGAGGATTACTCTCAGTGCGGCGACGACGTCTGTGCTTCTGGCGGATGGTCTTGCCTTCGTTATCCTGGACTTCTGGGGCCCAACTGATGCGGCGTGGATAAAATGGGAGACAACACTGCTCCAGGAGACACCAACCCAAATTGGTCATGAAAGCAAGAGGGCCACCTTTAGAGGGATGAATGATAGCGGTCTTACAAGGATATGTGCAACAAGATCGACTTCAAACAGCATGTCAATGGGAGCCGGGCGGTCATACTTTGGATCAGCGAAGGAGAGAGAGAGGTCATGCAGATAATTCCAAGGCCAAATGTCAAGCGGTTCAGCAGGCATAGCGGAGCAGATGGACTCAATAACGAAGTATTGTGCGGTGATCATTTCATCTGGCGACTCTGGAAAGGGAGCAGCAATGTAGCCAGGGCAGTTGACTCCCACAGGATCACCCAATCCGTGAACATCCACTTGGGACGGAATGATGGCCGAGCCTAAGCGGGAAGCGGCGCTCCGAGTGACAAAACTGGCCAGGCTGCAGGAATCAAGAAGGGCTCTAAACACATGTGCGGATCGGGAAGAACATTTGAGAGAGATCTGTGCTGTGGGAAGAATAGAAAGCGGGCAATGCTTCGATGAACCGGCCAACGAGACAGAAGGAAGAGACCGGAGTATAATGGGCTTAGATTTGGACGGAAACCATTGAAGCGGGAACATCCTGTGAGCGTTGATGAAGTGGAGAATCCATTAGCGGTGCAGTAGAAAAGCATGAAGGTCTACCCGGTAACCCTCAGTAAAACTAGATGATGCGGAAAATACCTTTTGAGAAAGCGAGGGTTGTGCCAGAGAACGGCCTGAGGGTCCGGGTTGCGGGAGTCATTGAGGAGACAAGTCCGGGGAATGATGATGGCGGGAAAGCTCAGGATCTTTAGTGCGGCGGGGTTTATGCAATTTCCTCTCCGCATAAAAGACAGATGTTTGCTGAGAATCGTTGGCAGAAGGGGATGATCGTGAGCTGCTGGAAGCCTTAGATGATGATTCTTGATCATGCCTGGGAGGTGGGGAGTACCTTGCCGGTGGAGAGGGTGATCTCTTCTGAGTGGCAATAGGATGCCTTTGCCTAGAATAGCGGTGCGGGAACGACGGGGAAGGTTCCGGACTAGGCGTTGAAGGAGGGGAAGCGAAGCTATCTGAAGAGCGGGCAACCTTTAGATTAACGCCCTCATGGATGAGGGTGTGATGAGAGCGGTGGCATATCCGACAGCGGCTTGAAGATTTGCAATGTCGAACTCCGTGGTTTCCCAAGCAGTTATAGCACAACTGCAACCTTTTAATAGCGCTGTAGCGCAAGGCAGCAGACAGCCTCTGGAATTCGGGACACTGATAAATGCTATGGGCTTGGCGGCAATAAAGACATTTGGTAATAGTAGCGAACGCCTTCAAAAAGCGGTTGCCGCGGGGCGGTGGAGAGCTTGGTGGGTTCGAAGCGGTAGGCCGGAAGCGGGGAGAGGATGTATCCTTGCGAGGAGCGGGTACTTCTTTAAAATTTCTCTAAGGTGTAGATACATTAGCTATGGCACTCAATGTTTTGTTTACATAGTTCACCAAGTCGGAGAGAGCGGGAAAATCTTCAAGGTAAAGAAAACTGAATTCCTTTTGAGAATGGGCATCTAAGCCCCTGAATGCAATAAAGAAAGTGATGAAGTCAGCTAGAGCGGGAACATTTAAATTTTCTAACTGCTGTGCTTGTTCCGAAAACACTTTAAGAAAACTTTTCAATTGTGAAGAGGAAGCATGTGAAATTGGTTGACAGTCCAGCATTTCTTGAGAGTTGATGAAGCCAAAGCGACGCGGTTATCATATTTTTTCAAAAGAGTGGTTCATGCGAGCTGCTAGTTGGTATCGAGGTTTGAAATTCCGCTAAAATGCGGAAAAGGAACATGAAGTAGGTGGTGAGCATTCAAATTTGCGCGGGCATTTGAAGAGCAGGGTGGAGGGGATGAGCCAGGAACATGAGATAGGTGGTGAGCATTTAAATTTGCGCGGGCATTTGAAGAGCAGGGTGGAGGGGATGAGACAACTGTCTCGCCAATGGCGGCTAAATCACTGGGAAGCGTATCTTCCTTTTCTACGTATTCCTTTATAAACTTTGATGAAAGCGGTGTCCGATTGTTTAGCTTTAGGATCCATATTGAAGATAAACCTTTTATACAAAAATATAAGAAATAAAGAACATCAATTATACAAGGATAAGAAATAAAGAAATGAAATGTACACTTACAACTAGGTTAGAACTCAAATAGTTGGTTTTGCGGTGAACTTTTATAATTCAATTAGTCTTGTTTAGCGGTAAACTTTTATTATTCTAAAGCGGGGAATCTTTTACTTTTCCGGATAAACACTTCCGGTTAATGAACACTTCCCGGGTTACTCGGCACCAAAATGTCGGGGCGGGGAAGCTTTTTAATCCCGGGTTTCGGCACCAAAATGTAGGGGCGTGCGGTAAGCTTTAGATGTAATAGAAAATGTCGGCACCAAATTGTAATGGCGGAAATCTTGTATTAAAAGGCAAGAAAAAGGTGGGAGAGAATTGAGACTGAAACATTTGTTAGTTTTCATGGAGAGGTGAGGGAAAAAGATAAATAAAGAAGACAAAACAACTATGTGAGTTCTCGTAAGAATTAGGTATATTGAATAGTTAAAGATATCTCTATAACAAAACATGAAATGTAAGCATTAAACAAACTTTAAGAACTAATATGTTAAGAATTAGGGAAATTGAATAGTTAAATATATCTCTATAACAAGACATGAAATGTAAGCATTAAACAAACTTTAAGAACTAATATGTTAAGAATTAGGGAAATTGAATAGTTAAAGATATCTCTATAACAAAACATGAATTTTAGGCCGTAAACAACCATTATGTACTAAGATGGCGGCCATAACTATACACACTAAATTAACAGTGGGTCCTATAATATATATGAGTACTCATGAGATACTTGCGCATATAATGCTAGCGGAATCATGCACTTCCTAGAGATGATGCAGTCTGGTAGCGGTGATAAAACTGGATGAGCACGTGGCCAAGAAGGAGAAAGGCGGGAGCAGCAAAACCTGTTGATTCTAGGAGAGGTGATCATAGACTCTCACGGGTGACTTCCAACTGCGGTTGTCCATGAAGCGGTTAGCTATGAAGCGGTGATCTGTAGTGGATGAAGAGGGGCTACGCCCCTGGCCGTATGAACGACCCCAGCGTCTGAGAGCAACTGACTGTAGCGGGCGTCTAGAAGCAACTGACTCTATCCTTGTTGTAGGCCGATGCCTTCTTGAACTGCATGTGGTTTTCCGCTGTAGCCACGGCCTTGGCGATATGCATGTGTGTGTGGCGGATCTATGAACACTGCTAGCGCGGGAAGTTTAAATTCAAACTGACGACTGAACAAGTATAGTGAAAGCTTATTAATCATCTGGGGGTTGTTGTTTTTTATTGGAGACGCCATTTTTGAGAAGAGAGTAATAAATGTAAAATAACCAAGCCGAAAGTTGACAAATCACACTGATGTTGAGTTGAAGCCTCATCTTGCTTACTGCTGTCCATCATCCTAGCTCAGCTGTTATATCTGAACTCCCGAAAAGTCATCAATTCTAAGGGATCTCCGTTATACATATATCTTTCGTTCCTCTTTCCTTACTATATACATAAACTAAAAGACTTATTTATGTTAAGGCCTCTGTAGCAGTTCATGATCTCTGATATTTAGTTTGTATTTATTATTGAGTATTCTAGAGATGTGTTCGCGTTGTTCATTAACTCATGACCTAAATTTGAGAACTTTTTAGTTTCTTATGACAAATCGCTATTTATTCTGCACTTCTTCGGTAACATATACACACCCCCCCCCCCCCCCACCCCCCCCACCCCCCACCCCCCCCCCCCCCCACCCCCACCCCCCCCCCACCCCCCCCCCCCCCCACCCACCCCCCCCCCCACCCCACCCCGCCCACCCCCCGCCCTACTCGGCCCCACCCCGCCCCCCCCCCCAAACCCCCCCCCCCCCACCCCCCACACCCCCACCCCCCATCCCCCACCCCTCCCCCCCAAAACGACTCCCCCCGCCCCGACCCCCCCCCCCACCCCCCCCCCCCCCACCCCCCCCCCCCCCCACCCCCCCCCCCCCCCACCCCCCCCCCCCCCCACCCCCCCCCCCCCCCACCCCCCCCCCCCCCCACCCCCCCCCCCCCCCACCCCCCCCCCCCCCCACCCCCCCCCCCCCCCACCCCCCCCCCCCCCCACCCCCCCCCCCCCCCACCCCCCCCCCCCCCCACCCCCCCCCCCCCCCACCCCCCCCCCCCCCCACCCCCCCCCCCCCCCACCCCCCCCCCCCCCCACCCCCCCCCCCCCCCACCCCCAACTTGTAGTCGACATATTTATCATATGTTGATTTTTATGGTTATACTTCTTTTTTAAATTCACCAAGGATTTTCGTTATTTATCTTAGCAGCTTTTAACGATTACTCATATTATTGTTTTATAGGTAAACACTGGAAATTTTTACATTATATTTTCTAGCATTTGTATTGAACTATAACATCCCCAATGACAGTCAAGTTAACAATGACAGCCCTTTGGAAAGAGTAACTTCAAATTTTAAATTTGGTTATTATGAATTTGAATTTTATCAGGAGTTATTGCCGATCAGGACGGGTTATTTTCAGGCTATTACAATTTAACTATTGTGTAAGACATCATTGTGAGAGGATTATCTGTGAAATACGAGGTACTCAAAACAAATAATTTCCTCCTCCTCAAAAACTCACTAATTCAACATGCACTTTCAGATGCTTCAATCTCTATTTAGGATTTATAATATAAATCTAGGGCTCAGGTTAGCCATGTGAGTTAAAGTGTTGACCTGAATCACATATGGTAAACCTAGAGTTGCGAGTTCGATTCCCTCTGGGCTAAGGAATTTATATAGAGAGGGAATTCATTAAATAAAATCCTTCCCGCCCTGGCTAGAAAAGGGTGGTAACCTGTAGAGAACCCGTCCCAATTAGCCATAGTTGCAAAAAGTGATCGTTAATAAATAATTAATTAATCTAATGAAGAGAAGCTAGGATCTACACATTAGCATATAAAAATATTTGAATAAACATTTTATGCCTCAAGGAAAAATACCATAACACACTCGCACACTCATATAAATGTGTGTGTGTTAATTTATATAGTAGATATAAATTTATAAAAACAGGTGAGCTAGTTGCTAGATGAATAATTTCTGAAAGTGGACTAGAAGGAGACACAGATTTGAGATGTTATCAAATGTCAAATCGATATTTCCGTTATTATACATCCCATGGAAAAATTGAGAGAAATGTTTTTGTTGAACCTAGTTATTTTCTAATATTATATATATATATAAACAACTCATGTTTCTACTCATTCCATTCTCGTCTTAACTTATCCATTATTAAATATTTAATTTTCACACTGATTTTCAAGGTATCTCTGCAAACGTCATACATGAGTCAGTTAAATAATGAACTTAGAAGAGGGAGTTCAGGACATCGGATAACAACAACTTTTAATTTCGTCTAAGAACGGCCTAGAACATATAGAAAAATTATTGCAGAGAAAGTGCCTCTTCTTATTCCTTGTGAACAAAAAAATTGTTTTTCATAAAGTTTATGGCCTGACAACATGAAAACTGTAATAAACCTGTTTACCACCTTCATAAACTCCCTCTTTAACTTTTGTTCACTAATTCTATAGCGGCTCCATTAAAAGGTTTAAAACTTCCTAGAACGTTGCATGGATCAAACGAAGGGTCTTGAGCGAATCCGATCAGGCTCAAAAAATATTGAACAGTTCACAAACTTGTATGACAAGGCCGTTGTATCTGACAGCTGCCAAACTCATTAACCGAAAATATTAATTTTTACTAAAACTTCTTCAAAGAATGAAGAAACTTAAGTTTCTACTTCAAGCTTGTTTTTACTTCTTTTTTTTTAGTTTTGTTTATTCTATGAATATTTTTACTTTGGTTCTACTTATAATGAAGTTTTATCATACAAAAAAGAAAACAAACTAAACTGATTAATTTTGCTTAGTATTGCCATAACCCACTAATGCTGAGAGTTCCATAGTAAATACCATAATGGATTCATAGCTTTAATAATAGGAGGTTTCAAGTAAAGACTGAAACAAATCATTCCGCTAGTAGTAGATTCTTTTTAGAACATTTTACAATACATTTAAATTGTTTTATTACAATAATTTATTAGCTTTTTATTCATTTTTTAAAGCGTTGACCTTTATCTCACATGGTAATCCTAGAGTGGCGAGTTCGATTCTTGCCTGAGCAAAGGAAATTATTTAGTGACGAAATTCATTAAATAACGTCCTAAAATCCCACCCTGGCTAGAAAAGGGTGGTAACCTGTAGATAACCCGTCCCGATTAGCCTAAGTTGCAAAAAGTGGACGTTAATAAATAATAATAATAATATTCATTTTTTGACTTTATTTAACCGAACGTTACAATTTCAGATTTCATCTGCTCTGTCATGTGAGATTTTATTTCAGTTTATAATTCAATATTTTCTATGAACACTGTTATAGAAATAAAAATAGTTCTCTCAAGTGAAGGCTATAACATTTATACAATATCTGAGGGTCACATCTTCCTCGTTCTTTTTCTTATATACTAAAATGAATTTTAATTTAAATTAAACTAAATTTATAATAGTAGTTAATATGATACTCCCTTAGTAACATCTGTCACGTTAACTTCAGCAATAATAGATAGTCTTAGGGAAAATTCGCAAGAACATTTTAGGAAGCTCATTAGCGTCACAGTATATATCTATCATGAATACAGAAGACGGAAGAACAAACGCTGTAACTCCTGAAATATTTATTTATACTGTATTTATGCACTTTCACTTGCCCCGCTGCGATCACCAGGTGTGCTAACGTTACAACTAATGACATTTCTAAGAAATAACAAAAATTTACAAATATTACAGTTAACAAAAACAAAATATGCGATTTTCTTGTGACTTATGAGTGCCCATATGTCTAGGAGACGCTCCATCTGAGATAGGACAAGCTCAACTGGGATATGGCCCATATCATTCTCTTCCAGAACGATAGGCATTACCGTTCAAAACGTTGCTCCTACTCCTTGAAGGTGACAGAACATTCAGAGCCTCAATCGAACACAATATTCCTAAAACAGAACTTTACACAGAGCTTCCTTTCTAACTAGACCAATGAGTTACTGGCTTTCAAGTTGAATTACTTAGGATTGGTGAAACACCATTGTTAGAAACGAGTTAGAAGAAGATGAATTCAATAAAAGCAACATGCTTAATCCCTCGTTATCCTTGCTTGTTCTAAACAACCACTCGCCCTAGAATCTGTCTTAATTTCTAGTTCAAGGCATAAATTTGGTTGGCTATGAAATAATTAGAGTGACCCCACTATTGTAATACATCATTGGAATAATATCCTTATGTTCATATTCGAAATATATGTTTTGATTTTTTTTCCGCTTCTTCAATCCTACATATCCCGTTAGGTATATATTTTTAACAATATCCCAGCTATAAAATGGGCTATAACATCCAGAACAGAACTAAGTTGTCAGCGGACGCTGTAACGGCCATGATTTTGGTTCGATCGTGCACCGACACGGTACTTAAAGATTCATATAAATACAAACATCGAATTTCTTAACGTATAGATTCAAGCCGAGGAGAGTGTGGATTTTGTAAAGAAAGCTAAATCAACTCCATTTTAGCGCGTCAAAAAATGTTTTATACCCACTGTTATAGTTAAAGAAGCGGCTTTCAATTTTTATTTTTTACATTTTTCTCTAACTTGAATATTAACGGAGTTATTTGTATTTATTATCAGTTTAAACCTCTATTCAAAAATAATTATAACTATTATTCATCGAATGTCCAATTTGAGTTTAAACTTTTATTTAGATGGGGTCTAGATAGACCACCTTACTTACTAACGAAGAAATGGGATGAAAAGAATGTGAAATCTCAAATTCTTTTGAGATCTTTTACTGCCTTATACTGACGAATCAAGTTAATAGTACAACAGGTTTCAAAGAATATATGATAAAATTCATGAAATACTTATAGTCGGGAATGTATTCCTTGTAAGCGTGCCAGGTTTGCGTCGTTGTTATAGATATATGAAGTACCACACATTTGCCGTTTAGGGTTATTTGGAAAAATGCAGAAGTATGTAAAAAATATTCAACCCCAAGACTTATACTCTAAATGAATTTCTCATCGAATAACTATGCGAAAATGAAGCATTTTTCCCTAGATCTGATATATGTGTTAATTATATAAACATTTATGTGCGTGTGTTTGTGTGTGTGTGTGTGTGTGTGTGTGTGTGTGTGTGTGTGTCTATGTGCAATTTTGGACGGACCTTATTTTCGTCATCACCCGAGTAAAACCGATGGCCGTAATATTACAAAATTAATAAATATTTCATTTTTTATTTTCTAAAAAATGATAGGCACTTAAATCCAGAGTCCATGTAATATGAAAAACTTACTTTTTAGATATAATGAAACTGATGATGTATGATCATTTAGGAATATCTGCTCCTACACAAAATGTTCAAGTTTTGAATAAACAATGATTGTTAATTATATATTAATGGGCATTTAATTCTATAAAAATTAAATACCTAAGCTAATGACAAATAAGAAGTTAATAATTTCTGTAAAATTGATTAGGTTTATTAAGCTTTGATGTAAAAGCTTACGCTCCTTGAATTTTGCAATCTATGTTAGGGGACAAAGTGAAATATTGAAGATTTTAAACCTTTATGGCAGACCTCTTTGATCTTGTTGAATGACTCACTTTTACTCTGAACAACGATTGATTTAATTTTCGGAATAAAACTTTAAGTGTCTTTTGAAAAAAGGACCGTTGGCCTAATGTATTACAAATTAATACATTGGTAACTATTCATGAATAAGTACAACCATTATTACGTATGGTAATACACTGGCGTGGACATTTACTTCTTTGGTTATTAAAAGCAAATATAGAAAACATATTCCACAGCAAAGATCAGCTGGTCAACGTTTCATAATGATTCTTTAAGGATATGCCCCAATACAATTGTAACTTCTTTAAATTAACATCTTCATCTGAAAAATGATTCTCTTTTCTATGGACTGAAATATCTACTATCCTTTTATGAATTAAGTGCGGAACAAATATCGTCGTCAAAACGACATAGCAATATTTAGCCAAAAGAATTAATTGCATATGCATATATGATAATTAAGTAAATTCGTTGGAAAAATTTCCACAAATAGTAGAAACATATTTGTACTTGATAGAGAAACCAACTACATCAAAATTGATGGCTTACTTAAAAATATGACACCGACTTCGTATATAGGATTCATGGAAAGTTATTTCATGGAAAGTTTGGAGCACATTACAGTCCACTATCCATCCAAATGATGGTAAATCTTTTTAAGAGGTACCGATGAAATACCAAACGTTAAGTGAGCGTGGTGGACTAGCAAATGGTGTCGTGGAAGGTCTGTTGAAAGAATGGGTGTGAAGCAATTAATAAGTCGGATAGAAAAACCTAAAGGGCTAGAATGAGGTTCGGATTCAGACGGGTTGCAAATAAATTTAATACATTCAAACCTGAAGAAAACATACAATGAGAAGTGTAAAAATTACTCATTAGTAACACTGTCTCCTTTATCTTCCCAAGGCTGAGAAGTCTAGTAAGGTGATTGGTTACAGCCTTAATGCATTCATTCGGGTGCATGGTAATAAGAGCTGCCTATATTAATATAATAGATGACAATAGTTAACTGTGAATAGTCTAAAAGTTGTATGAATTTCGGGAGATGGCTAGGTGGTTAGAAAATAAAACTCTAGTTTAAAACAGCGCGTATAAGGCTGTTATCAATTGACATGATAAATTCACGTAGAAACAAGTTAAGAAGAAGCAGAAGCTTATGTATTTGGTACAGTCTGAAGAAGAATAACAAGTGTAGTAGGCGCACATTAAATAAACCCACTCCTTCCCATTAGAGTGTTTTCCATCACCACCTACCCGTTTGCCAACAATTCATCTAGCCCTCAGACTATTTAAAACTGTCATCTATTATAGAATTCATGTGACCAAAATCTATATATATAAATGCAAATGTAAATGTAATCACAATGGGAGCTCATGTATTCCGATGAGGTAAGTCTTCGGTCATAATAAAACTTGGTAAACCTAGCGTCATGAGTTCGATTTCCTAGTGAAGGATTAGGATTTAACTTAGTAACGAACTCACTATTCAAAATTTTGAGTCCCATCCTGGCTGGAAAAGGGTATTTACCTGTAGATAACCAATCCCGATTAGCCTCAGTAGCACTAATTGAACATTAATAAATAGCATTTCACAATCACAATTCAATAAATATGAATTTTAGGGGAGTGAAAAGCATAAATTATTAAAGTCAAAATCCATAACTTAAAGGATCTAAGCAATTAAAGACGGATAGAGAAAATAAATTATTATTTACCTGTTTAATTAACAGCAGTGTTTAGGGAAAAAACTAACTTGCATACTAGGTTTCAAAATAAGACATACTTTTTTCCTCACTGATTGAGACATAACATATCGTTGTTTTGTCAGATCCCCACATTTAACCATGTCATATCTGGCTTTGTACGTTTTGCTAATTATTATTTAAAAAAAAAAATTCTAACTTAATGGCATGCAATAACTATGATAAGGTGGCTAGCCGGAGCGAAATGAATGTGTGGAACGTCGGACAAATGGAAATGGGGAAATGAGAGAAACCGCCATTATAAATTATGGTGTTACAAATGAATACTGAAAATGAGATTGGTCCGGCTTTTCACAAATGAAGAATTATTGCATCAGGTGTCGATGAAAATATCTGAGTCTAAATTTGAATACTAACAAGCTCAGACTGATTGGACTCGTATCAAGTAATGAAGTTTGCATAGCCAAATATTTTAATTAATAGTTTATGAACATTTTAGTTCACGTGAGCTTAGTACATTAGTTTCGCGGATTTTCATTAATCAGATAATTGTTGGCATGGTGTAATATTTTATCTAAAGAGATTACAATACACGATAGCCACAACTAAAAATATGATTACGTTTAAGCGTAAGTACCTATTGAGGTAATACAGCTTCTTCGTGAATCCCTCGTTCAAATTATATATATATATATATATATATATATATATATATATATATATATATATAAACACACACGCACACACACAATGAAAAATCACAAATACGATATTATATTCAAAAACTGTTACATGTGATGAAATATGTTTAAAATTATTCCCCACAAACGTTATCTTCATAAATTACTGCAATTCATGGATTAAAACTGAACTTTTTCATTTTCAACTATCGGTTTCAACTCCAACTCATAAAAATTCGACTTTCACAATATTAAGTTACTGAAAATTTGGTGCACACCTTATACTTCAAATCCTGTTAGTAAACGGTTCTTAGTAAGTGAAAAATAAGGAGTATAATGAATATTACAAAATTAAAATAACTTTTTATGTAAAAAATAATTATTTACTTTCTATTTATCGTATGTTATAAAATATAATGGTATATCTTTGCTATAACATCATAAATTCAGACTTTAATAATGGAGATCTCGCTTCTTATTTGAAGTTCCAAATTCACCACATCCAGGCATTTTTTTACATAAATAATCATTTTTTGGTCTTAGAAGTTTATTTGTCTATATAATAATGTATTACATTCAAACAATGTGAAATATCATTCTTTTAATTGGTCACAGTGACACTCAACGTAGGTGAATGTTGAGAATCATACGATCGGAAGTATATATTTATTCAAATAAGTTACTGAAGAGCGTGTTATGATCTAAATAACTGCTTAGAACTGACTAAAGTCCAATTAAACAAATAAAGGAGACTTTAAGAAAGTGAGAAAATTTGAAAAAAGATTCAACATCACTGTCGAAGAATTTAATTTTAATGAAATGTATTTTAATGTACTTCATTTATTTTAATAAAACAATAATTATAAAGTAAATGTTTTATCATTCTTTAAAACAGATTTTAATTTGTTGTTAATTATCGTAATTGAAAATGAAAAGGAACAATAGTAAAATTCTATAAACATTAGTAGTAGTCATTTACAGAACACATCTATTTCAAAGGTTTTACGAATTTTATATTAAAAAGAGATATTGGGTTTTATTATATTCGAACAACTTTTTGAATGCAGTTCTGAAATGAAAATAATATAAGCCCACAAAAACTGGGAATATTTACCCCCCTCTCCTTTTAACTTGTATTGCATATATTGTTGGTCTGGTTCAACTTTGGTGGTCATACAATAATGTAATAAGATAGTTTCCTTCAAGCAAAAAATGTCTTAACCAGACAAAAATAAAGTAATGGATTTCGAAAAAAAACACTATTTAAGGGGAAGACTTGATACATCTCAATAAATTTATGATTTATAAATATTCATAATCGCCTTAATTACATTAATGTATAAACTGTAACTAAGAAAATTAGATGTTGTTGGCACACAGAATAATTAATTTTAAAGTAGAAGACTAATTTATCTCCTGATTGTTTAGTGTAAATATTTATTCGCCACAAATGACTCAATGCGGTGACAATCAATTTATTTAACTATTCAAAGTATGAATAATGCAATAAAATAACCTGTTCCTAAGATAGCATTGAACATATCGATCCCCTATGAAATATGTATACGATAAGCCGTATTATCTGCATTAACTTCTAAAGTTTGATTAGATTTGTTGAACGTATAATGTATTTTCCACTGTTTCTGTTTATAGTTGTTATACAACATTAAACAATAGTTCTCTATTGTGCCTGAGTCTAACATTTAATGATTTATCATATTATATAATGTAAATTATATTGTAGAAATCGTTGTCCAATATATATGATACTCATATTATCATCTAAAAGTAAAAACTAATACTTTGAGATAAAACACATTTAAATTCATCAATAAACTGTATGTTATTTCATTTGAGCGTTCGTATAAAATTTGTGCCAAATAAAAAAAAAAAAATAATATTTAAAAAGATCTCAATTACACATAATACTCATACATAATATGGGAAATTGAAAAAAAATATACATTAAGAAATCAATTATTTAATTTATAGTTTATTACATAAATGTTTAATTTTAACCCAAGTTCAATAATTGAAAAAATACATTGAAATGTTAAAAATTTTATTACGAGCAAAGATTATGTTTTCCAAGTTTACACTAAAACTTATTTATTTTTTCAATTAAACAACTTCAAGTTAAGAACATATTGTTACTGCTATTGCATTAAACCACGTACTACTGGTTTTTATATATATCGTTATATATATAACTCTACGTGTGTGTGGATTTTTTTGTATGCATTTGGGTGACGCCCTGGATGGTTTAGATTCACAAATCAGCCCGGCAGATGGTGCAGGAGTGGGGTTGTAAGGGAGGCCTAAAATTGAAAATAGCGATAATTCGTTTTCTAATGGTTTTTCGGCAAATATGCACAGGATAAAAGTTGTTTGTTTTGTTATTTAGAGTAACTTTTGTTATATTCACTCTTGTCGTATAACAAAAAATAAACGAGAACTACACTACAAAATTAAAGTGGGAGCCAACAATTTTATTTGGCGTTCACGATTGAACCGAACTTAACAAAACTTAATAAGTAAATTAGCATTAATTCTTCCATGATTATAAGCTATATTAAAACTTTTAGGTTAAAACGGGAGTGGGGATTATAAGGGATGCCTGAAATTAAAATTCGCGATACTTCATTTTGCCTTTGTTTTATGGCAGACGTACACAGGACAAAAGTTTTTCTTTGTGTTATTAAAAGTAGCTTTTGTTTTAAACATAATATTATTAAATTTAATATCCTAATCGCTTGAAATATCATGCAGGACAAAATCTGTTGAGTCCGCTGGTATATATATATATATATATATATATATATATATATATATATATATATAGAGAGAGAGGGAGAGATTAATTGTTTGTAGTTGGTTGACGAGCATTGGCAACGTTCAAAAACGGTATATAAGAGCAGCCCCGACGGGGTTTCGGGTGACTGGGGTTGAAGGAATACGTAAATAAAATGAATGATTCATATAATATTGGCAAAAAGGAGTGGAAAAGAGAGAAATCCAAACATCTTAGACTGTGCAATGGAGGAAATGAACATAAAGTGGAACGGAGGGTCTATAATAAAATCTCATAGAAAAACCAAATCTGACTTCCTGCCAAGCTGACCCCAGACATACAGGACAATGGATGGAGAGGCACCGTATGCTAGTTCTACGCTGATTTAGGCATAGTTAGATCTATTAACCAATAACTCGGCTCTGGGAAATCTATTCATTAATAATCATAAAAGTAACATAGCCCTGTAACGCTCGACCGTTATGAATATACAACAAATACCAAGAAAATGAAAAACAACCTCAAGAGAATATCAATCAGTATGTTTATAATCTAAGCTTCAATTAAAAAAAGACTTTTTAGTAAAGGGCCAAATAATGTCCTGTCCTTTTTAAAAATTGTTATTTACCATTGTTGACTCTAACGTTAGAGAACAGGAATTATTTATTTAATTATAAGTGGGGTTTTTCCGATTCTTATCCATCATATTTAGTCCTGAAGGAATTTTAAAAAAAGTATATTAGTAATACATGAAATGAGCAGTACTGCTTTCTATATGGGAAGTAAACTTGGATCTTGGATGCCCAAGGTGAAGAGACAGATATTCTGGTTAAGATTTAGCATTTAAAAAAATAACTTCCAAGCGACGAATCGGCTCCTGGATTGAGGTTTGTCAAAGACGAGAGTGAGCCAGATATACGATGAGTCAGGTCTGAAATCCTGAAGAAAGGCTGCACCCATAAGAATGAAGATGACAGTAGGTCAATGAGATTGCTTGTCTTCCAAACTGATCAACCGAGTCTTAGAAAAGGCGATACGGGTATCATCCAAGGCAAAAGGAAGGGAGGATGTAAATCTCATCCATAAGATTCAAGAATATGCAGATCAGTCAAGTAAAGAAAGAGAGACCGGTTTCTGATAAAAGCTGAAAAATAAACTGTATTTCAAGTAAACGCGGTATCCAATACCTGGAAAACAGCGTAAGAATGTAGGGTCTCTGTTAATGAAATAGAAGAAAAAGTTATATATAAATAAATATATAATTCTTCATTAAGGCTTAGATAAATACTTTATTTGCTTAACAATATATCCCCTTATCAAAGGAGTTTATATATTACTTTTTAATTATAAAGTTAGTTTTAAAAAAAATAATAATTACAAATAAATGCACATGAAAAAAAAATGAAAAAAAAAAACAAAAAAAAAACACTTCCATAAAATAATAAACTATTACAAAGCATATTAGTACAAATATAAAAATGAAAAAAATACAATAGTAATTTAACATGAAACCCTTCTACAATGAAAGTTATTTTTTTTTATTATTTCCAAAATCAATAAGAGATAAAGCAATGATAAAAAAAAATATATTATAAAAATTACAAAAATACTTTAATTATTATCAAAAATACGCACAATTATTCATTAAGGACAAATGAACGACATTTCAGAATGTTCATCTGATACACACATAACATTTTTAATTTATGTTTGTTATTGCTGCTGAGTGCTTTGAGAAAATCACTAGGAAACTTTTTAACAAATAGAAGTCTTCATTAAGGCTCATAAATAAAGATATATATGTATATATATGTATTTGTGTGTGATAAGTCCTTTGTTGGCATAGAACCAGACCACTAACAAACATTTATGAGTATATATAAAATTACTCCAAGCAAATTTAGCTCTATCAGCTTGCTGTATTATGCAAATTCATGGGAGTACACAAATTAATGTTTATATTAAAAATGTTTTATTGTACATTTACAAAATTACCTACTCCTATCTACCATACTCCTATATCATTCCTGTGAAAATGATTAATGGACGCCCTGCAGAATTGGATGATGATTATATTTCGTTTGCTAGAGAGCTGCACTCCCTAGCAGTAAGAGCTCAGAAAGATTGGTGATATGCGTTAATTAAGCAAGGCTAGCAGTTAGAAATGGTTTACTTGTCGGCACAATTTTTTAAGGCACCTAGAATCCGAGAACTTGCATGAGAGAAAAAGAGAGAAATTTGAAATGAATGGCAAAGGGAGTAAATTAAATCAATTACTAATGGAACGGATGTAATAAATAGTACTAAATTTCCTCCAATTTAAAAAGACTAAATTAATATTCTTTTAATTTAACTAATACATTTTATTAAAAAAATACATAATTAAGAATAATAATAATAATTACCATAAGATGAAATTTCCTATAAAGGAATAAAGATGGAGTATAAATAGCCGTGAACTTCAAAAGGTTGCTCATTGAATTATTTTTGGAAATAGGTTCAAGGGTTCGATCTCCTCATATCACGATTTTCTGAGAGAGAAAATATGTCTATCCTTATTAGGAGACTCCGAAAATAAGAGTTACGTGCGTATATAAGGTGCGTACTATCTAGAAACCATAATTTAGTATCAAAAAAATGTTAACTTAACAAATTGAATATAACATTGGTAAAATTTCATAGGATTGACCTTCATGGGAATAAGACAAATTAAGATAGCTGGGATGGAATCAGATTGTCATTAGGCGGCTTTTCCAATAGATAAGGTTTAGTCCACTACTGATTATATCATCAATGTACATTAGATAAAAACAATTAGGCCTGGCAAATCTATTTACCAATAATCATAAAAGTAACATAGCTTCTCTATAATGATGAATATACAGCAAATACTAAGAAAATGAAAAACAATCTCAACAGGATATCAAAGAGTACTTGTATAATGAATGCTATAACTGAAAATATTCTTTATAACTAAGGGGAAAATAATGTCCACACCTTTCAAACATTTTTTTTTTTACCATTGTAGAATCTGCCGGTAGAGTCCAGGGTTTATTTATTTGATTAGTAGTGGCTTTTGGTGATTCTTATAATTACATATAGTACTGCAAGCATAAAAAATTATATTCTGTACCCAATATTTTCATTGTTTAGGGGCGAGGGTAATCAATACAAACTCCATTTTTTCGTTCTAGAAAATTGAAATTGACTTGTAATAATGTATGTACTATAGCTTGGAAATATAATAATAAAATTCAAAACAGTTTTAGTAGAATAAAAGATAAAATAATAAAATCAAGGTCTAAATATAATGTAATGAAATAAGTTAATTTCCTGCTATGTAACTTATATCGGCGAATCCCCATAATTGCTAAGTAAAAGGTTAAAGCAAGGTGAAAGAGTATTGACAATAACGATAATTAAAACCTTGTCGGATCAATCCATTTCCTAAAAGCACACTTTAAATTTTGAAATTTTTCAAATTATCGATGAACAAAGCAATAATATTAAACGAAAAATTAAAGAGAATATTCATGTAATAAAAAAATAGAGAAAAAAAAGGAAATTAAATACCTAAGTCATATATTCTACGCCACTTTATCTTAAAATTAAATAATCAGCTGATTTAAAATCAGCTGAAAGCCTGCTTCAGGAATCTTAGCTTCAATGGCTGCCACAGTACAAAAGGCTCGTTTCAACAAGTCTAGGAGGAAACAAGCACTTCATAACCGTGAGTAAGCAATATGTAATTAAATTTAAAAATATTAATTTAACAGTTATAAATGTGTTAAGTTTACAAAACATTGTCTTCGATATATTACAAATTAATGTTACTGTTTTTGAAAAGTAAGGGCCCCTGAAGAGATGGCACGTAGGGTAATTTTGAATAAAAGCTTCGCTGGGAAAAATATTGGTTGCCTTTGCCACTAAACTATGAAGAATATAAGTAATATGGGTCTTTTTTACTTAACACATGCCAGTTAATTTTCTAAGTAAAAGGTGATCACGATAACATATCATTTGATATTAGATACGCCTACTACCATGTGATCATATGCTCAGAGAAATTTGTGCTATGGATATTTTAGAAAAATCAATGATAATTGGTGGAGAGGGTTTAAACGTTGAAATTGATGAAAGTTGTTTTTCTAAAAGAAAATACCAAAAGGGAAGACTCTACCCAAATCAATGGGTTTTTGGAGGTGTATGTAGGGAGAACAGAGAAGTTTTCCTCTATGCTGTACCGGACAGAACAGCTGAAACATTAACGGAGTGCATAAAAAATTCAATACGACCGGGTACAACAATATACTCAGATTTATGGAGGTCATATAATGGTTTGAAAAAAATTCCAGGAATGAGGTACAAACATTTTACTGTCAATCATAGTGAAAATTTTGTTGACCCAAAAACAGGTGCACACACTCAAAGAATTGAGTCGCTATGGGCTAGTATAAAAAGAAGAAACAAAAACGAATGTGGAGCTAGAAGAACTTTGTTTGATTCATATCTTTGTGAATTTATATATAGGAGAAGATATGAAAATAGGGACATTTTTGAATGTATATTGGAATCAATGAGAAACTATTGGCCTCCACAATGAAAAATGTTATTAATTTCATTTATGGTTATATTCATGTTTACTAGAACCCTTGGTTATATTTAAATAAACAATTGTTAACAAAAAATCTTCACTGTTATTGATATAATAATGAGTTAAATCACTGGCATGTGTTAAGTAAAAAAGACCCAGTAATATTAGTGGTACATGAGTAAATAACAAAAATATAGCAGGAACATTTTATATATATATATATAAATTAATACCTCACATTTGTTAAAGTATATTAGCTAAAACCCTTTAATAGAATAACTTAAAAAATATGTCTCAAGTAAACAATAAATAAATATTGTGTGTGTTTGTGAGAGAGAGTGTAGGTTTTCACTATTTAAATACACACACACACACACACACACACACACACACATACACACATATATATATATATAGTAACATTAAACAAAACATTTTAATTTATTATTTATTGGTTATGAAAAAAAAAAAAAAAGACATGAGGTATCTTCTCTGAACTGCCCATGAGGTATCTCGGAAAAAAAAACCATGAGGTATCTTCTCTGGTTGTCGGCATATGAAAGTTATTTGACACTCCATATTTTTTGAGAAAGAAGAAACATTTAAAGAACCCCTTAATTAAAAAAATTAAATTAATAATAAAAATAGGCGACGATTTATTATTATCTGAATAAAGAAAGTATTTTAGTGAGCTTTTATGAAGTGTTGAAAATTAAAATATTTTATAGTTCTTCTGCAGTACCTTTTCATGTGGCAGAAAGTTAATTCATATCAAATGTCTACTGGGCAATAACTCGGAACTCATGAATCTTCAGTTAGTGCCAAAGTGCTTAATTAAAAACCAGCTAGAAAGGGAGAGAGGCCTAAAGTGATGCTTGGTCTTGTAGCTTTCTAGAAATTTCCTGAAATTAATAATAAATAAATAATGGAAACCAAGATTAGTTTTTTTTTTACTGAATCTTCGGGTGAAAATAAATTTAATCTTTAATTTACAAATTTATATACATTACAGAGAGTTAAATATCTTATTATTATTATTTGTAATATAGAACGTTATCAATAGCATGAACTTTCAGTTGAGAGTTGAGAATACAAATCGCGTTTTCCATCAGAACTAAAATTATTCTTTCTTACAAACTCTTGAATGCAAGTTCTTATACGGATTGCAATTCCAGTACAGATATCAAGACAGTTATAATACAATTTATGGATGGCTGAGAAACATTGTGGAGTAAATCTGAATTTTCCTAAAAGAAAATACACACAAATTTACAAACATTATAGTAATGTTCGGTTTTGGTTCAATAGTTATTCATAATATATGGATAATTAAAATGGTTAATGAAGTTACTCTACGTGGTTTGTTAATTTCTCAATGATGCACCTATGCAGATTTGTCTATATGAAAAAGTTTATATTTATGACTTATACAACCCAAAATCGTCCTGGAGTTTTTCATCACACCTAAAACAGTCTATTATTTGCCAATATGTACTACTAGAGATAACATTTTTCATATTAGACGAAACATATTTAGCTGGACTTGTATGTTGACACAACCTCTCCAGCGGCTTGCAACGTGGGTCAAATATTTTAAAGCAACATGAAAACGTATTGACAATAACGATAATTAAAACATTGTCGGGTCAACTAATCCATTTCCAAAAAGTACTCATTAAATTTTGAAAACGCTCAAATAATCGATAAAGAAAGCAATAATATTAAACGATAAATTAAAGGGAATATTCATGTAATAAAAAAATAGAGAAAAAATCAGAAATTAAATACCTTAGTCATTTATTCTACACCATTTTATATTAAAATTAAATAATCAGCTGATTCGAAAACAGCTGACATCCTACTTCAGGAATCGTAGTTTCAATGGCTGCCACAGTACGAAAGGCTTATTTCAGCGAGTGTATGAGGAAAGGAGCACTTCATAACTGTGAGTAAATAATGTGTAATTAAATTTAATAATAGTATTTAAACAGTTATAAATGTGTTATGGGGGCTGAGACTAGCCATGTGTTAATAAATATTTTCAGTTTAAGTTTAAAGTTTTTCACAGATAGTTCTAAAGAAAAGTAAGTGCGAAAACCTGTTTTTTTTATTCAAGCATGGGAGACATTACCATAGTGATGTACTTTTTCAAATTCAAGAAATCTTTATTTTTGCTACACTTTTATTACGATTTGTAAGGGAACAAAGAGAGGCTTTTGAAATGTATCGTCTTCAATACCTCTGATATTTCATTTCCTTCTGAAAATTTGCAAAGTATTACATTTAAGCCAAACCATTTATTTGTCTATATCAAATTTTAAACCTTCTACTTATTTTATTTGAATAATACTTCACCAAATAGGATTGGATCAAAAAGACAATCCCATTCTATCTCCAGTTATGCATCCAATTCCCCGTGCAAAAAACAACACCTGTGTCTGAAATTCAATGATCCTTCCGTCCAAAACAATTCCCAATTTTCCCTACTCGGTAAAACTTCCGTTTCCCGGAGAACTCAAGTAGAACGTGTTACACCATTGAAAAGCTTTCAGTAGGATGTACAAATATATATTATCTAATGGATAATATTTTCATAAAATTAATTCTCTGAAATTTTTATTTAATTAATTAATTAATTTTCCTCTGTTTTAACAAACATTGTACTTAGAGCAGAAACATCTGGAATTATCCGTAATTTATTTACGGCTCAAATAATCCCTACTGAGACCAGTGGTTTGAATTTATTTAAAAAAAAATATTTCACCGGAAAATGCTGCATGGTAGAGGAAACAATTGATCAGGATCAATAAAAAGGCCTTGTCCTCTACAAGTGTCTTTATTAATGGAAAGTGCACTTTCAGAGTCAACGCTTCATCGTCCTGCTGATTAGAGCAGTGCAGCCAGGAACAAACCACCGGGAGACTTTGGTCCAGGCTGCACTGCTCTAATCAGGCACTGATGATGGAGCACTTATTCTGAAAGTGCACTTTGCATAAATTAAAATACTTACAAAGGACATGGCTTCTTTATTGAAAAAAAAAATAGTCCATCTCCTATACCAAAGTTCGTGTAATAATTGACATTAAGAAAGACCTAAAAAAGACAAATACTACTAAAATATTGTCAATTATTAGAGTTAAAACCCTTCAGCAACAACGACTAAGACGAAATACTTAAGGCCAGTGAGTCCTCCTACATAATAAACTTTTAAGAGTGATTTATCTGCAATTAAAAAATGAAGAAATTGCATTGATTTAAGTAAACATAAAAATAGATATTTTTTATAACTACAATACAATGCTAAGACAAAATTATTTAAAATATGAAAAATAGGTGATCAAAGACGCCAATTTAATACGGCCAGCCAACCCACGTTTTTATTTATTTAAACAGGAGCACCCGCAACTAGGCGATTTGGCTCAAAACTTAACAATGTAATAAAATCAATATAATAGAAAAATAACAATAACTGAATCAACAAATAACCATTAAATACAAGTAATAAATTATTTATTAAAAACAACAAATATTATACTATACTACAACCGATATTATACTATACCATACTTTAATAATTGTGCGATATTTTTCCCTTCAGTAACTCCATCAAGCTCTTAACATAGCATGCATCAGTTGCTCCCACACCGTTTCTCTGTCTTTTCTGTTACAAGAAATATTAAAATAGTTATTAGCTTACTCCTTTTTATGATGCTTCTAAAACCATTTATTAATTTATGTGCTTCAAGATTACTTTTTTATGATATGTCTTCAAATATGTAAATGTTAAACGTTTCGAGTTTTTGGTTGTTTAATTATATTTCTTTCTTGTTAACTTGTTAGCTAAGGACTAATTACAAGCTGTTAGTAATAAAACTTTTGAATTCTTATTCATTATTTGCCTTGCAAATAAAATTCAATATTAAAAACTTCCTGCTATTCCAACAAATGAATTTTAAGTGCAACTCGGTTATATTAATATGTGTATATATATATATATATATATATATATATGTGTGTGTGTGTGTGTGTGTATGTGTGTGAGACAGAGAGAGAGAGAGATCTCGCAGCAAACCATGCGATCCGCTTCATCTTTCATCTTGGATAAGTTGGGTCTCTTGCTTTTATACGAAACCTGTAAACCAAGCTGTATACTAGTCTTTCTAACAATTCGTCTGAAATCCTTCAAAGTTATGGGATTTACCATAAATACATCACTCTTCCCGGAAACTGTCCTTTCAACGGCTCTGGTTTTAGCGCTTTTGCAGATTACTTCGAAAGGAAACCAGCTATTGTGGTTATGTTTATGATGCGATTTTCCAAAAATTTGGTCACGTTTCCATCGACCACATACAGGAGATGACGTAGATGAGATTCATTCAACATTATATAAGTGTGTGTTGTGCGCCTGTGTGTCTGTCTCTGTTTTAATATATATATATATATATATATATATATATATATATATATATATATATATATACTTTTTGTCTGATTACTCTCTAGAGATCACAATTTTCGTTTTTACGTGGCCAAACCGCTTCATATAAACTAAAGATCATGTTCGTTAATTGTTCATATCTGGTGTGGAGTAGAAAAATTTGGAGAATAAAAAATTCGAGTCATCTGTTTTATTTTTAGTTAGATAAATAAATGTTATACAACCAATCTTGTTGAATATTTAAATCTCAATAATTCTTGTTCTATAAATTTCTTTTTTGCATTTCAAATGTAGGTCAATTTGTTTTTGTTTTATCGGTTTCATCTTTCAGTAAACCCACTGACTACTAATGCCACATTAACAATAGGACATAGATCATGAAATGTTTTATTCCAAGCTAGAGTAGATAGAGATTAGATAGTGAAATGAGTTCATGTCTCAATCCAGAATGTTCAAAATCTGCTTAGCTTTTGATGCCACCTCGCGACAGACTTTTTACTTCTGTTTTTTGAATGTGGCCGTAGATCATTTATTAGCTAGGTTTTAAGCCATGGAGTAAATTAACTTTTTTAAGCACTGCTATTAGCAACATTCAGTTTTGACCTCCCCCTGCTGAGCGTCGTGAGGAAATTTAGAATGATTAAATAAAATCTAATGATTTGAGTTGTTATGCACAGTTGTAGAGAAACCGAATAGAGCTGAAGATTATTTGAAGGAAGTACTTCACGTCACTCTGTGACTACAGTCACTGCAGTTTATACTCCTAAAATCAAATTGGCATATAGTGTTACTAATATATAATGGCTAGCCACCGCGTTAGCTATAGATCTGCTGCATTTGACTGGGCTTTGCTCAGAACCGTTGCTCCTTGTGACTAAGTGCAAATGCATCTTCTTGTGAAATTTAAACTTAACAAAAATGACTGATAATAGCATCCCAGGGTTTACTGAGAAGAAAGAATTGATGGCAGATACAAATTACCCATATACTTAATTGCCAGAGTAATCGCACTTCCTTATAGTCAGCAGGTAGCTACTGTATAATAACTATATAGCTAAATAGTCCACCGAGGTGTTGACTTCAATATGGCCTCGTGGCTTCAGTATTAGTTCTTCATTTATACTTATCAAGAATATATTTATCATCTGAAAGCTTTCATTCTTAAACGAATAATGTGTATATCTATTCGCCTCTAACACAATGAATGCCAGTAGCGCTTCAAGCAACCATAGCTTCCTGATATTTCAAATTTCAATATAGAAACTGATTTTAATTTAATTTACTTTTTCTATTTTATCCATTAATAATTATGAAATTGTGCCCCAACTTGTTTTATTTTAGTATTTTATATATATATATATATATATATATATATATATATATATATATATATATATATCATCTAGGAATGAAAAAAAAAATTGTATCGACATATTAGAATAAACTCAGTAAATATTATGAATGTTTAAGTTGTTTACCAACTCAGAGAATGTGGATATTTTTTTTAACATTTCATAATTAAAAAGTATAAAGGAAATTGTCTTGTCAAATTTTAAAGGAGAATAAGGGCGATTCAACTAGTTAAAGATAATTTTGCCAATTTTTTTTGTTGGTACAATCATCATTTGTCGCCACTTTTCCGATTAAAACGGAAGAAAAAAGTACCTAAAAACGGACCCCTATTCTACATTGAGAGGAGAAAATAACAGGAGGCTATTTTCAGAGAAAAATATTATTAGGCCGGCTTTGTCTTCTGTATACTTCCACGGAGCTCCGTCTGGGGTTTAAGGTAAAAACAAGAATGTAATTAGTAAAGCCCTATTCATGTAAAGCAAAGTATAACGAGCTAACCATTCATGTGAATTTTTTTTTCTGGGTAGATATAATGATCTGGCCGAGGGTGAATTAAGTCTTACCACGTGTCGCTAGGGGCTTGCACGTGTTCTCAGGACGGAATCCAGGAACACGTTGCTCTTTGGAGTAGAAAGAGTCCATGCTCGGGTATTAGGCTCGTAATGGGCTCAGTAGGGGTGCGGCGCCGGGTACAGCCATTAACAGCAGTCAATATTTTTCTACAATGGAAGTGTAGTAAAGACTTGTTTGACTTAAATAAGATTAAAGGTAGCATTTGCTCCAAAATGAACCCCATTGTCTCACCAAGGCTATATTAGACTCGACCTACATGTAACCTGTGCAAACTAGCCTCAACTCTAAATGTGGACTAAAAATTAAATAAATAACAATTCATATTAAACTATTTAGTGAAACATTCATTTCCTACTAAGCTCACTTTAGTTTTGGAACTGGTTTCGGTTCTTATCGATTGGGAGGCCACTCAATTAAAGACTAAACCATAAAAATGAATTAAAACCACTTTATTAGTTAAAATAACACTTCTAGGATTTATAATTAAAGACAAATTATAATTATACTCAACCACACCAGGACAAACAAGATCGGCAGAATTGTTTCCTGGAAAACGGAAAGTTTCTCATAAATGCATTATCCTATATAACATATATTTTGACCTTTATTTTGATAAAGTTCGCCACACGTCAGTAACCTGTGAAGCTCTTTTTGAACAGATTACTAAATTCATTGCACCTGGATCATCGATAATGTTAGATTTCTGGAAAGGTTGTAATACACAACAGCTGGAAAAAGCAGGATTTTCACAACAAAAAGTAAATCATAAATATAATTTCATTTATCCTGAAACCGAATATACATACACGAAACTTTACACAACCTTTAAAGTTTCTGTATGTATATTCGGATTCAGGGGTTGTGCTAAATGGCGTAACGAAAGTCAAAGGGATGCTACCAGACAATTACCTTGCAGAGTTCATGTGGCAGACGTCCGTTGGGGATACAGCTACTCCGTGACATCGTCCAGTTCAGGGCTATCGCTAATTTATATTAAAATTTTGTCATTTATAAATTCTAGAAGTGTTACTTTAAATAATAATTTCTTTTTATTATGATTTAATAATCGTCTTTAAACGAGTGGCCTCCCGTTAGCCCATAAGTACCGTTGTTTCACCATTGATCATCCATAGCTCGTTGGCATTCAAATTTTTATGATTGGAGTTGCATGTGCATTTAAATTAAGTGTAGATAAGTTGATAATTGCAAACACATAATTAATTACAGAATCTGCACATGGTTATTGTTGTAGATCACATGTTTTGTAAATCATATGTTTGAGAGGGGTGTATTAGTGCAAGGCTAAATGATGTATGTGAAAAAGGAGCTTAATAAGTGTTAAGTGTGTAAGCTAATACAAATAAGTTATTTGTAAATATAGTAGATGTTTTAATATTATTGTTATCAATGCGAAGAAGGAAATGACAGTTATATTTAGACAATTACATATTTGTGCTATTCATTTTGATATTATGTTTTGGTTTTTGTATGTTCTTCGGAACACCTAAAGCGGGATTTTATTGTTCGAAGACAGTTTTAAAATACTCCATAGATCAATAATTCAATTGAATAGAAATATAGAAATGGAATAGAGAACTAAAGTAATGTTGATATCATTATGCTGAATGAAAATTAAAATGTAGTTGCAGACTATGCGTTTATTGCGCTTTTTACATAGTTGTCAATTTGTGAGGTTAAGAAGCGAGGGAACCACAACCATTAGTTATTTATAACAGATTTCTTACTTATGGTTTAAACCTATCAACAAAAAATGCTTATGATGACATTGTGTAGATAAATGACCTAAGAAATGATAACATTTCATCTAGACCTGTTAGACCCTGCATTAACCAATTTAACTAAATAAAACATAATGCACTCATTACATTATTATTGATTAATTGGATAATAAATATGTATTTTGCCAGTATTGCTGGCGTTTATCTGTTATTTATCAGCTTGCTAGATTGAAACAAGCTAGATAATAGCCTATGGTAGCAAGGGGAGAGGAGGAAAGCTGGGAGGATGGTTTTTAGTTCTAATCATTTGAAGAATCGACCTGAATAGTTGAAGGGAAGTTTGTGAAGACGAACACCTTAATTAAAGTATCTTTATAAACAAAGGCTAACCCTGCAATAGTTACAATAAGGATAAATACTGGAGCAACAAATCGTATGGCCCTAAATTGTCATTGATCATGGTCCAGAGCTACAGTCTACATGAAGAGTAGGCAATCCTTCAAGTCAGTTTGACAGAGAAGTATGGCTTGGATCAGAGAAAAAATAATACCAATCCCAGAATTTTCTCATCTTGGATGCCCGTCAAAAGGACCACTACAACAAACTGTATCAAAACAAACTGTTTTTTTTTTATTTAATTGTACCTACCAATAATAATGTATAAAGCGTGTCTCATAGATAACAACTACTTTCAATTGCAGGTATATGTAAAAAAGAATTTTTAGCAATCATTAACAATCCATAAAATCAATTAAATAAGTAATATCTATTTTGCAATTATCATTTTAAGAAATAAAAAAATTAAATTGCCGTATAGCCCTAAGGTCCACCTTGTTAAATGGTTTTAATAATTTCGTAAAGGAAATTTTATAATATAATAATAAATGAGCCTAATATTTTTGTTAAATAACTATGATACTCGTTTTTAAAATTCTCTTTTAATTAAAAATATAAATTGTGGTTTATAAATTATTGGTGACTGGAATGTAGTTATTAAGTCTACAAGTTTGCTCCTTATTTATTTCAATTGTTTTTGTTTGTAGCTATTAAGTTAGGGCTACAGAGGATTCACAGTTCAAGATGAGTAGAAATATATAGCGAGGAGCCATAAAAGTTTGCTATTACAAAAAGAGAATATTATGAAGAGTTTCTGCATTTCAGGTTGGGGTGAAGATGCATATTAGAATTAAGATCAAATTACCGAAAAAAATATGATAAAAAGTAAAGTAATTAAAGTTTTTAATTTTATTTTTACAAGAAAATATGTCCATTTAAAAAGCAATGACACTTAACCTTTTACCAAATAAAAACCTCTTATTTTGAATCTCTTTTTCTGGAAAATATTTCTTGAAAGTCAATCACTAACAATTTACCAAAAGGAAATTACTTCGATAAATTTTTAAAAACTGTGTAATTAATTTAATTAAAAATATTATAATATAGTGAATCTATAGATCATGTATAATTATACATACACACACACACACACACACAGATATATATAAAACACACTACAATTTTACAAATGAATTCGTGGTGGATCACATGTCTATGCCACAATGGTCGATAAAAATATTTTAAGGGAAATCTGCTAAAATTAGAAAATTCATAGTTAATTATGAATTAAGGTTATTGTGTTCGGTGCTGTCTTTGTGATACGTCTCTTGTACAATGCGCGAGTAAATCCATTTGCAATAGGCTCACTGAATTTGAAAAAGTTCAGAGGTCTTAACGAGTGTGCTTGTGGTTGTTACACACACATGTGCTCCCATCTAGACGTGGTTAATTATGAATTAAAGTTATTTACATTGTTTCTGGATAACCATGTTCGTTAAGTGTAAGTATTAATAAAGTTGGTTTTAACATACAGGCTTGGCTACATTTGCGTTGTGGTTAAAAGTAATTACTTAGTTAAGTTCACATCATAAAATACTTAGCCCTTCCCAAGCTAGAATAAAGCGTTAATCTGTAGTCGATGAATTCATTAGGTGTAGTAGCATAAAGTGGACGTTCAATTTAATGATAGTTTATTTAGTTGCCAGTACTTCAACCTTTGACGTAAATTAAACTTAAATGGCATTTTAGATTAATAATAAAATATAAAAATAACTGAAACTCAAATAAAAGTCTTGGTGTACACAGTAGGCATGTTTTCCTCTACAATACGTTCCCTAGAAGAAATCAAATTATTGTGTTTCTTATCCAATAACAAGAAGTCAAAGATCGTCTCAATAAAAACTATCATAGCCGGGCTATAAAATAAAAACCGTTATTTAGTTTTCAAATATGCTGTTAGTTGAAGATATAATTAATTTCTTTTAGTTGAAAATCACTCTACTACTGATTTGTATATATTCAACTCAATCTACTTTTGATTTGTATTTGATTGTGAGTGTATTTACATCCCGGTTTAGAATAATAAATTAATTAACAATGATTCATTTTCAAATGGCCCACCACCAGCATTGCTCACGAAATGCATTGATTCCGAGCTAGTTTGGTTTTGTGTTTAGAGCTTGTTTTCTCGTATTTGTTTTAAATTAGATTATAAAAAAGTATTTTTTAGTAAATGAATGAAAAACAAATTACTCACACTTTAAAGAACAAAATAAAATAAAAAATTCAAACGAGTGAAGTAGGAATTTGTGGTCAGACCTAGATGGTTATTTATCAAAGCCGTAGAGTCAAAGACGTTTTTTCCCCCTTCTTTTTTTCCTTATGCTTCAATAAAAGCCATTTCTTTAAAAATCATAAAGAATTCATAAAGTTCTACTCTTTTTCATATTCTATTTGTCTGGTATAATAGCATTGTTCTCTTTTAAACTTCAAAGCCACAAGGAAAAACAAGACAACAAAAGTGACACCAAGAATAAAAACCGGATTATTTATCGTAGAAAGGGACGTATCACTCTTTTTGTTTTCTACCCAGCACGGCAGTGGTCCTCTAAAGTTTTAAATATCATCAAATGGTATTTTTCTTTTTTTAGAATGTGTGCTTGATATTATAGCCAAAGGATAGATCCTATCCCTTTGAGATCAAATTATGGCATTATTAAAAATTAACATATAGATATTATCTAAAATATATTTGCTATCCTCTCCTTTTTATTGACCAACTTTTGACGTGGTTTAATTTGAGTGGCAAATAATGAAAAACATATGAGAACACATGCTTATAATGCTTTAACTTTTCGGAATTAATATTGATTTTGTCAAATAAGACAAAACCAATATTAATTGGGGCTCACGTCATGTGAGTTAAAGCGTTGACCTTCATCTCACATGGTAAACCTAGTGTGGCGAGTTCGATTCTCGCCTGGGCATAGAAAATTATTTAGTGAAGGAATTCATTAAATAACATCTTAAGTCCCTCCCTGGCTAGAAAAGGGTGGTAACCTGTAGATAACCCGTCCCAATTAGCCTTAGTTACAAAAAGTGGACGTTAATAGATAATAATAATAATAGTTAACCTTTATTACAGATTAACAGCAATCAAATGTTTTAGGAAGCTTAACAGGTATTTTCTATTTAAACTATCTTGCTCGGCATATAGGTTACTAAATACCAAAACTCTTCAAGTAAAAGAGCAACCGTTTTTCTGGAATCATACAAAATTTCTTTTTCCAATACATTACCGAGATATAATAATGAAGATAATATTTAGAAATATATTTTCCTTAAGTAATATTCTGTTATCAATAATTGTCAAAGTAATATCTGAAAATATTAAAAATGGTTCCTTAAGGGAAAAAAAGTTAATTAAAAAAGGGGAGACAAGTGCATACTGCAGATTATAGCCACATAACGTCCAGTACAATAACCTTATTTTCAAGGCTGGGGATTAATTCAAAGAGGTCATAAGACAGCCTTGGAATTCAGATATATATGCAAATAGCATAGTTGTGAGATATCGTCGTCGGTCATATTCTCCCGTTTAAGGGCCCATCAACTGTCCGTTAAAGCCGATAAGGTTATAGCCTTAGGGAGAAAAGAGACCTAAATCTCTATCAGAGAAATTTTTTGCTTCGTGCCCTCGAGATAACCCATATAAGAGATTCACACTTTCATAAATCTGTATTCATGGGGCTATATGCACTCGCTCCAGGTCTAAGATTAATGCTTCTAGGAAAGGAGATTGCACGCCAGATATAGTGGTCTCGTTTGAGCATATGTTTTTTATGGTTGGAAAACTGAAGTGATATTTATCTATTAAATAAAGAATACCGATAAAAAATAATTTATGCCACATAGTTTGGACATGAATAACCATTAATGGTTTTCATGGCACAGTTTGAATTTCAAGGAAGACAATTCATTATAAACGCTTCGGAGAACTCAGGAGTCAAACACATAAATGCTACTGGAGATTCATCAACATAACAAAAATTTACATTTTAATTACGCTTATGATTATCTAATTGTAAATTATAATTACACTTTAAAATAACTGTTAGCTAACATTATTCCAATGAGCTAGTGGCAATGCTAATAGCATTATTACAAAATTTCATTTTTTAATGATCACTAATGCTGTCCAAAAATGACATTATTAAAATTTGGCCATGTAACCCTAAATATATTTAAAACGATTAAAAACTATGTTTTAGCAATATTACATGACAAATAAAATTTATTCTCTGAAAGAAACATTGTAAGAATTTATTTTAACAAAATAAATTGAAATGTGAACGAATTATTGGCGGAAATAATCAATATATTTTAAAATTTAAATATAATAATAATTACCTTCCTTGTTTATAACCTGCACTTGTTTATAACTGCACTACTTCACAATCATCACTAGTTGTTTTATAACTATGCTTATAACCTTTCACAACCATGCTTATAACCTACCAGCAACATCCCCTTATACCATAATCTTCACAACATCCTAATTTTGTTCATATTCTGGTTAGATCTGATCATGTATTACACAATTACAGAAAAAATTTAATATTACACTCGTGACGAAAGTAGAATTTACAACTCTCGTGAAATTACCACACTCGCTTCGCTCGTGTGGGTAAACGTTTCACTCGAGTTGTAAAATGATCTACTTTCGTCACTTGTATAATAAATAACTATTATATTTTTAACTCTGTGCTTGTGAAAGAAATGTGCATGTACTAATTGATTATAAAATTATACAGTTTTATTCTTTATGTCATAACGGCTTGTTAGAAAATACTCCTTGATGAAGTTGATGACTTTTTTTTTTTTATTCTTGGTCATGATTTGGGTTTTCCATATAGTTTCCTACTATTATTGAATACAAAATACTTTATATTTTAATTTATTCACAACTTCGAGCACTCAATGCAAAAAGATGATCTCTACTATCATTAGTTTCTGATGCATTACCCCTCAAATGCAAAGTATATGGATTACTTCAACAATACTAACCACATGAGTGCCAAATCTAATAAATAATAGGTACTCTTTCTTGGATAATACTCTCGTAAATTCCATAATTTATGTTGGTATCTAATACATATGTAACGAGAATAGTGAAGCCTTCGTACATTTGGCAACGTGTCAAAAGAGATAATGTCTTTTTCAAACTTATCTTTGAAATGTTTAAGAGAGCTATTAGTTTTTAAAATTACATTTCCTCCAACATTTAATTCCAATCAAAAGGGATAAAACAGAAGTCTTATTTATGTAACTGCTTCCTTACTTATATTGGTAACAAGACGACTATACTTTTTTTTTCAATAGAAACAGCAGTAGAATGATTGTTCATGTTAATATTAGCAATAAGAAGAGCCAAATCACTGATTTTGTGCTAAGTTAAAATACATTTCATTCATATTTCGTTCGAAATAACAAAGACACTGATATAAATAAACTTCCGCAATGAACAAAACACTAATATGATCACTTTCTCAATGGGCATTATGAAGTTCATTTAATTGACCAAATAGACCACGTATTTCGTAGACGAAAGTACTTGAAACATAACAATATTTTCAAAAAATTATAATGTAGGACAATACTGAAAATATTTGCAGAAATGAGCATACTTATGTAAATATAATAAAGTGATTATAGGAATTTAACTGATTCGTCGCTAAATCGCCCCTGTCGCGAAATGCCATTATTGTAAGAATAAATAATTGACGAAATTATTTTATTGAGCGTATTATTGACAAGAAAAATATTATTTTTTTGTAGAAAAAACAGAAAGAATATTTTTTATAGTCTTTTTTGTGAAGCAAAGAGACAAAATTACATATCCATTATGAATGTGTTTGATCGCTTTGACGTAAAAAGAGCTTAAATGTTAGATTGGGTGATTTCCAAGGTCTTGTCCAAGCCTAGACACATCTCAAAAAGAACTATGTATTTTCTCCAATATGTTGTTATTCTGATTAAGTCAATTATTGTATTAACTGAATCAATAAGAACAGGCCTCTAGGAGAGGTTAAGCTAGGTCATTTTTAACGAGAATGAGCATTTTTGTTTTAATATTATTACATGATTTTAATCTAAAATGTTTAATAAAAAAACATAGTTTACTTAATATCATTGCAACTGTTCGACTATTGAGGGCAAATGATAACTACGAAAAACACTATCTACGAAACTATTTAGGAGACAAAAATACATGGTTATGTATGAGAGCCCAAACTGTCTTATGATTAAAGGTTTTTGCTTCTGAAGGATCAGCAGGTGGGACCAAAGCGTGTTATGCCCAAAAGAAGTCAAATAAAAAAAAAGTGGATATTCTAAAGCTCGACATGCGTCTCTCTTAACGCATTTTGATTCAAGCATTTTTATTTTCATTTCACATGATCACCTTATTTCTTTTGAATATAAATGTAGTGAGGTTATATAAAAATATTTGAACATATAAGCATGAAATATTTAACGGCCTCTGGGATATAAGATTTGTTAGTGTTACAAATCTGAATTTTCAAGTAGGTATGTCTGATATGTATATTAATACACCGTAGTTAAAATCTCTTCATGTGCAAGATTTTTTGTTGTATCCTTTGAAAGTTAGTAAAATTCACTTGACGTGGAATTTTTTATTGATGTAAAGGGTACAAAATTGCCAAGGTGGAACTTGGCAAACCAATGTTTCAGGTAGAACTAGGGAAATGTTGGTGAGCAAGTCGAGATTTAGAACTGCTTTCTAAATGCAATCTAATTTCTCAGCAAGACAATAGGTTGCTAGTATAATGCTTCTCCCTCGACGTCTTTCAGTTTTCTACCAAGTCCATTAGCGGCTATAGATGCTCAATCAGATGACAATAGTGCCAACAAGGAACGGGCCCAATGAAATAAGACTTGCAACTCCCCGGACTACTTCCTCCCCGAATTCCACTTACACTCCAAGCAGCTTCACCAAATATTGATTCAAGGGGTTCAATAGGTTTACCGAGTCTCTTGTTCAATTCAGATAGGCCGCTTTCTTAGGTTTCCGGCTCGATGGTTAGCAGCCAGTCTGGACCGAAATAAAGGTACCAGGATCACAAATTTTACAGTTACATCCTTCTTCAACTCATAAACAACCACCAAAAATCTATATGTTAATGAGATAGTTTTGAATTTAAAAAAAAAAATCGTAACTTATGAACGTTTGAGAAGAACTAAAACGACTATTAGACAGGCTTTCAAAAACCTAATACCGATTCCTAAATACTCGGAAAAAATTACAATGAGCAGCATATTCCACAATAAACCAATCAATTATATGTTTCAGGAGAGTTCCTTAATACATATAACAAATTTGAATCATTTCGTACTTAAGCACTTAAGCAAGGAATTAAACAGTTAATACTTTTTTCAGCAAATTGTTTTGTAACATAAGACAAATTTCTTGGCTAAAAATAAGAATATAAAGTCCGTCACGCAGGGGCTGCGTAAACTAAGCAGATTTCCCACGTGAAGTTTTACAATAGAGAAATTTCACGAGAGCCGAGCAGTCAAGAAAACTAGCTTTTGGAGGGAAAGTCACTCTCCTCCGTTAGCCGCCCAGATTTAATAAAAATGCAAATATCTCGGTTATTATTCAAGATAGAGAATAAATGTATATAACAATATTTATAGTAAATTTGCAATAAGATTGACTCTGTACAATTTTTCGATCCAACGTACAGTAACAGAGATATTTCAAATTTTCGGAAATCCTCTCCTCTAAACCACCCTCCCACTGGTCCGATTTCAGCCAATAACGAACTTGATCTTTCTTTTTACATAAAACGACTAAATATCGAGTTTGGTAACGATCAAACAGTAATTGCGACCGCTAGAGCGGTAACAGACAAATATATATACAGTTTTGAACGGACCTCATTTTCGTCATCTACTAGGTAGGATCGATGGACATTTGAAGAAACATTTCGAAAATTCCGTCATGAGTTCGACCTCAATAGCTGATTTCCTTAAGGGAAATCTGCTAAAAACGATTTCTTATAATTGAATAAATACATACAATTATAAACTTGGTAATTTACACTTTGAAACTTAACGTTTCTGTTAAATTAATACTTAGTAATTATTAAATACAGTTAAATAAATTGTTTTTCCAAAGTTCATCTAAAAATTTTAGTAAACCCAGAGACACGTACCGTGTGGACATTAGAAATTTATTTAGCAAAGAACTCATTAAATAAAGAAGTGGGTGGTAACCTGTACATAACCCGTCACGACATCCAGCCTCAGTAGTACACAGTGGACGTTAATAAATATTTCTGTTAGATCGAAATCATCACTTCTTATTATGAACACTATTTGTGGAGCGCCTTGGAAGAGTTAAAGAAAAAATATACTACGGCATTTAAATTATTTCATGACCGAACTCAAAATCCTAAGGGACAAACATTGGTGTTAATACAAACTATTGTGTAATTGTTTGATCAATCAACAATTTTTATGATGAGTGATCTAGGAAGGTGAGGCACTGAAATGATACAGCCTCTAGAATTCTTGAACAAGGAATAAGTCAAAATATACTTTGCACTATCGATAGTTGAACTTATAATGTCAATAGGGAATGTAATAACAGTAATATAGAAACGTTTGATGAGGTAGAACAGAAAAAGTATTTCTGTATGCCTGAAGAAAACTACAGGAAAATGTGAAGTACATGGGGAGCAAGAGAATGTGAAACAATATAAAATGGAAGATTACCCAATATTCATAAAGCTACTTGGAGAGAGAGAAAAAACGTCCAATTCTTCACAATTTGTTTATTTCAGCGCTAAGCGCTTTCAAAGACTAATGTCTCCATCTTCAGAGCTACTTGCATGCGCTCATTGGGAAAGACAGCAAGCGACTGTCGCTTGCTGTCTTTCCCAATGAGCGCATGCAAGTAGCTCTGAAGATGGAGACATTAGTCTTTGAAAGCGCTTAGCGCTGAAATAAACAAATTGTGAAGAATTGGACGTTTTTTCTCTCTCTCCAAGTAAACATTCTTCACTTCCAACAAACACTGCCGTGGAATCATAAAGCTATCACGTCATAATAGAACAAATTCATCTTTTACTGGGCACGTGAGGACGTTTCTGTCATGCTCGGGAATTACCATATCTCTCTTTGACAGTCATAACTTGTCCTCCCCAGTTTACATTTCCAGTACTTCTTATTCGTCTCTACAGGGAGCCTTAGTATACATGTTTTACCTCAAAAGGCTTTGAATGTATCGATCATTACAGAATTAGATTTCCCTCAAGGGAAATCAGCTATTGAGGTCGTGCTCATGACGCGAGTTTCGAAACATTTCTTCAAATGTCCATCGATCCTACCCAGGAGATGACGAAAATGAGGTCCAATGAGGTTCAAAATTATATATATATATATATATATATATATATATATATATATATATATTTCTCTGTTAACGCTCTAGCGGTCGCAATTTTCGTTTGATCGTTACCAAACTCAATATTTAAACGTTTTATGCAAAAATAAAGATCAATTTCGTTAATGGCTGAAATCGGACCACTGGGAAGGGGGGGGGGTTTAGAGAGGAGGATTTTCGAAAATTCGAAATATCTCCGTTACTATACGTCGGATCGAAAAATTATATGGAATCAATCTTATTGCAAATTAAATGTACTATAAATAATGTCATATACATTTATTCTGTATCTTGAATATTAACCGAGATATTTGCATTTTTCTGTTTTCAGCTTCTGAGATGAGATCGGCTAACATCGGGTTTAGTCGTGAGTTTCCGGCTAGAGCTAGTTAGGGCCGTTCCCGTAACTGTTTGACTCTCTATTCTGAAATTTCTCTATTGTAAAACTTTACGTGGGAAATCTGCTTAGTTTACGCAGCCCCTGCGTGACGGACTTTTTTTTTTTTGTATTTTTTGGAAATACCTCGTCAAGAAAATTATGTATAACCATTTGAATATGTTGTAGATAGTAACAGGAATAGAACTAAAATCAACAGGTATAACAACCTGCCAACTCAGTTACTCTTTACTAAGACTTAGCAGTTAATATTATCCTCATAAAAAATAATTTTGAAAATCTCGTAAACACGCTGTCAAGTAAGGATTAGCTTTAGTGTCACATTTTATGATCAAGGTAGTAAGTAATATTATTATCAACTACGTATCAAAGTGAGATTTAAGACAACATCTGGCACGAAATTTAAAACAGAAATATTCGACTTCCTTATTGGTATAATACTAAATGTCCTATTTTCTACTCGTTTTCTGGGAATTACATTTTCGAGGATTGAAACCCATTTTCTGATGACAACGTCAATTAATAAATATTGACGATAGTTGATCAATGAGATGATTTCTGTCAACTGTGTACGATAAAGTGAATAGCTATATTTTTAATTTTCTGAATGTAATAGCTGTACTTGGAAATTTCCTCTTAATAATTGGTCTGAAAAACGGATACCTGGGAAACTTTTAAGGAATTTAAGAGAATCGACAGCCACCTCAGAATGCAGCATTTTTTGTATTTTCATCCAAACCCATAAAAATAAAATTACATTGGGAAAAGGATATCAAAACGATAGCAGGGGTTCCTGATGCATCTGTACCTTGAGATGAAAAATACACATTATTTGTAAAAATTACAAAGAATTTAATTTTGAAACGCCTGTTTTATTTACTTTTTAGTCAGCTACTGGTTTCATAGATGTTTTACAGTGCATACATCCTCATAAACTGAAATGCTACTTGCACACACACACACATATAAATATATATATATATATATATATATATATATATATATATATATATATATATATATATATGCGTGTTAAGAGAGAGGGAAGGATTACTTTGAGCCTTATAACAGTCTTCTTCAAATAAACATTTACTTTAAATAATATAGAACTTTTTTTTTTTTTTTTACATTGGCAAGGTAGATAGTTTAGAAAGACCCCTACAGTCAATATGTGCTCAACAACAGTTTTAAGACAGTCTCCATCAGTTAATTAAAACCTTTTTTTACCGAAACTCGATTCGCATGTTTGAGTGGGCAATCACACCAAGTGGGTCAATGCAACAGATGCTACCGCACTCGCCAAATTACATTAGATTCTACAATACAATACTTTCAACCTAAATTGAAATTTTTAAGCGAGTGAATTAGTTCTAATATACCTTTAATTCGTATTGTAATTAATGATTTTGCTAAACTAGATAAGAAGCTTTACATATCATGCATAACTAATCTCTTTATCTACTAATCTCGAGTGTAGATTTATTACCAAAAATATAATTAAAACAGTAGTTAACTGCAACTTTAAGGGAATAAATTATTAACTTAATTAAAAGATATTAGCAACATAATAGAAGTAGATAAATTATTTGTCAGTATAATCATATTATCATAAAATACGAAAGAGTGAAACTCTATCTAGTTGTAGCTGACTAAGGAGATTTTCCTAGTGCAAATTCATAGTACCGATTTTTTATACATTACAATCTAAGGGCACAATTTTTAAAAATAAATAATAACACTGAAAGGAGAATTCTAAATGTATTTTTTTTTATTTTATTTAATAAACCGCTAGAATGCTGAAAAATTAAAAAAATAACTTTAAGTAGTATAATTAACGAAGACATCGTACTTATTCCAATTTTGTTATTCAAGCAAAGGAAGAGCTACATTCTAGCAAGTTTTAAATTAGTTGCAAATAACTGTGTGAGGGTCTCAATAATTTTTTTGTTCTGTTGTCATTATAAACCTTAAAGATCTGTAGCCGCCCTGAGCTGGCTCAAGGGAATAGAATAGAATAGAATATATATTTATTTGTTAAAGATTTACATATTGTATAAATTAAATAAACAAATAACAATTCTGTCTTTTTAAATAAATAATTAAATCCAAGTTCTTAAGGTCTTATTGTTTTTTTTTGTTTTTCTTTATTGCCGTAAAGAAAAACAAAAAAAAACAATACAGTATACATAGTAAAATATAGTACATAAAAGATAACTAAAAGCATTCTATAAACCCCTTTCCGTCTTAATATAACATTTAACTGGAGTGTGGTCCATCAGCACTTATAGATTCCAGAGTACTGCATGCTGACGTGATGAAGCAGTAAATCTTGTGTAGTTTTTCGAGGCTATCGATACTAAGTATCTCTTCAATTTTATGTACATCACTGACTGATGAGGAAAGTGTTTGTAGATATTTATTTCTGTCTTCGATGAGCTTCTCACAATAGAGAAGTATATGTGACAAGCTATTAGGGATGAACTGATTACAAAAAGTGCAAGGTTCCTGAGCTCATAATTGGCTAACAGATCTTAGCTTTTCTATGTTTGTTATAACTGCCAGGTAGTTCTCCGGGCTGGATATATTAAAGCTGGATATACCTCTGTAGATGGGGTTACTTTTGGAATTTGTAGCTCGGTGGATATCAATTGAAAGGTCGTGGTTTTTAACTTTTCTAAAATTTCATTTTTGTATTTCAATATTCCGTTCTGATAAACTTCTGTAAACTCCTTTCCGCAGCCATAGTGATTAGCTATTGATCTGACTTTTGTGACCCAATTAAAGATTGTATCGGAATTGCTCCTATCGAGAGAAATTAGCCTATTGACGCAAAGCCTTGGCAACCTCTCTTCCGGCATGAGTGACAATTTGGACTAATAGTTTATAACCTTCTTCATAACACTGACCCTCACGGTGTTTCGGCCTGTCTCCAGGTGCACTATGTAGTGGGCAGTACTCCTAGGCCAGCTAAAAACTTGTTTCAGTAACTTTAAGCTGGCTCAAGGGATTCGCGATCAGAGTTTTTACGTAGTGAGAGATCAACTCGACGTAAATCGCCCCTTAACCAAGGAGGAGCTGCAATGAGTTGACTCCAGAAAACTGACGGGGCGGGCAATATCTGGGGGTGGAAATGGTCATATCACCGACTGCTTGTTTGCATGTCGACGGTAGACGCGAGTCAATGTACTTCATATACCGACCGGCTGTCAAACTGATTTACTCACTAAATCCTAGGTTGCGATACCAGGGCGCTCTCGTAGCGAACTGGTGCAACAACTCAGTGGTCACCCACTCAAGTCTGACAATGCTCAATGTTGCTTGAATCAGGCAATCTACAGTCGGACCTTCTACTACCGATCTATGGGTGCCACTCCTCAATAATTATGTAAAGGGTAGTGTGTTTAGTTTAATTGTAAAGGGTAGTGTGTTTAGTTAATAGCTATTAATCATGTATTTGTATAAGGTAATTGTGTAAGATATTAATTATTTAATATGAGTTTACTTGGGTGGGGCTGGCTGGTGCTAGAGAGGGGTTTTCTGCTGACCGGTGCAAGAGGTGAGGCCGGGGGGGACAGTGTCCTGCAGGCAGGGACTGGGTGTGCGTGTCAGTGCTGTAGCAGAGCAGACCCTCAGCATGTATTGGCCATGGATAATCCTAGGTGAGAGACCTTTGTCATACCCATTTATCTGATAGCCAGTCCCATTCCCGTTTAATTAGTTTTTATGGTGTTTATATTTTTTTTGTGTTAACTACTTTTTAATCTATTTGTAAAATATATGTATTTAAGAGAAATAGGATTATCATCACCTCCCTCTCACAGAAATCCTCATTACAAATGGTGTCAGGCGCGGGGTAGTTTACGCGATTTGGGGCTAAACTACTTAAAGAACTACGCGTGAATAGAATAGAGAAAGAGTGAGAGGGAGATAGGGCGTGGCTAGCTATAGCGACACAGGAGGCGATAAGGATAGTTGATGAGAGCTTTAAATTCGCGGACCTCATTCCGAGGCCTTATCAGTTACTCATACCCTACAGTTGATAGAGCCTTAGGTTCGCGGGCGTCAAGCCCGAGGTAGTAAATAAATAATCTTTTCCCTTATTGCGTATATTCTCACCTTTTGTAAGCATGGAAGGGGAACTTCGACAAAAGTTGGAGCAGCTCGTCGAGGCTAATCGGGCTTTCGAGGAGAGGGAAGCATTATTGAAAAGGGAGCTTGAACGCATGTCCACACAGCTGAGTACGCTAACGGGTAAAGAAGTCAAAGTGACCGAATCTGATAACGAGACTATGTTGGGCGGCCCCCGGGCTCAAGTAAGAAAGGACATGAGCCTCCAGACTATGGTATTACCGTGGTCCGGTGAACCAGGGTCAATCTCAGTGACTGATTTTTTTGAAGGGGTGGAACTTGTAGCCCAATGCGGTAACTGGGGAGACTTAGATAAAATCCTGGTTGTGAGGGTGAAGTTGAAGGGTCCAGCCGCGTCGTTTTTAGCCAGTCGTCGTGACCTGACGAGCCCTCAGTCGACCTACGGAGCGATTAGAAACGCGTTAGAGGCTAGGTTTAAAGATACCTGGAAACCGGAACAGTACTTGATGAAACTTAGTAGCGTTCGTCAGGAAAAGGGCGAAGACTCCAGGGCTTTCGCGGACCGCTGTAGAGCCATAGGTGAAAAAGCTCTGAAGGAAAAGGGGTCTCCCATAGAGCAAATGGTCGCGAGAGAGCAGATCGATCGCGTGGTATTAACGGCGTACCTGAGTGGCCTTAGGGGCGATGTAGGCCGGTTTGTACGGATGTTCCCTCCGTCTTCCTTGGAAGAAGCAGTAGAAAGGGCGTGCACCATTGAGCTGGAGGAGGGGGGTAGTCGGCAGGTGTTTGCAATTGATGAGACCGGGGGAGAAGGGCCGGTGATGAGTAGGGTACACCAAGACCGAGGGAAGTCCCGGTCTCAGTTGGAAGTGATTTGTTATCGCTGTGGAGGTAGCGGTCACTTTTCAAGTAAATGTGCAACGCCAGTCACTCCAGGCGATCGAGGGGCACTGATAAGTAACGAAAAGGGGGCCCTGACGCTCGTGTGCTATAGATGCCGAACTCCAGGGCACGTCGCTAAGGAATGCCGCCAGAGGGTTAAATCAGAGCGCACTATTAGGGAAAACCCAAAAGGCCAAGACCTGGTCGAGCCCCGCGAACCAGGTCGAAACTAAGAAAAGGCGGGGATAGAGACGTTAGGCTCCACGGGATTGGAGGAGGGGAAAAGCCTGGGTTTACAGTCCAAGTGAGCATAGACGGCCTCCCACACCTAATGCTATTAGATGTGGGGCCGGGGTCGACTCCAGAGGTCAACCAGGCGGTTGACGGACCTACACTAGTGTCGGAAATGCTACCGGAAGAGCCGTCTATACTTGAGATGTGGCCCGGTGCACCTTACGACCTGGAGGACGAATACTTTGGAGGGTGTGGCGAGGAGGAAGAGGCGCAGGGCGCACAGGCGCCAGCCTCAGGCCGCGTGACCCCTGTGGAAGGGATGTCGGAGACTGCAACCGTGGAGCCGGGGGAGAATTCGTTAGACCCAACGGGGCAAACGATCGTGTTAGGGAATACTCAGCCGGAAGGGGTAGTCACTCCTGAACAGTCGGAAGGGGTAGTCACTCCTGAACTGTTAGAAGAAGCACCGGGCCCTCAGGAAACACAGCCTTTGGGTATGCCAATGACGCCAATACCAGTCGCGCCAGGCCCGAGTTCAGGCCACCGCCATTCCCGATGCCCCGTGCGTACAAAATCAGCAGTCCGTTGTCCGCTACCTGATTGCCCAACCCCTGAGACCCAACGTAGTGTTCTGGGAGAATACTTCAGACGGTTGCGAGATCGGTACTCGAAGGGCAGTGTAGAGTCCCCTGAGGTAGAGACGGAGGGAAGTGAGGAAAGTACCCTCGTTCCAGGGGAAAGTAGCGATTCAGGAGAGGATTCCACTCTTCGGGCCCCTAGGGGGGGGACGGTTTCCGAAGGGAGTGAAGAAGAGTCGGAAAGGTCGGGAGAACTTACACAGGACCCCGAATGGAATCCCCCGCACTTGGCCAGGGACGTTGCGCCGCGGTCTCCGTACCAACTTCGGCATCGTAGAGCACCTGATGATCCAGGGGGCTTATGTCCCGTGATGAATTTCTATCATCAAGTCGATATTCTTAGAGTAAGGATTTCCAGCACCTGGGTTGCAAGTCAAATCCTAATTCGGTTTGTTTTGTTAGGTGTGGCACGAGTGGTAGGGGCCATCGTGACACCCAGGAATGAGGGGAGTCTGGTCTTCCTTCGGCTGGGCGAAGTTGTGGTAACTGGAGAACGTTGGAGACTGATAGTTGACATCAATGTCACCAGGATGGATAAGAGTTTCGAAGGCCTACAACAGGCGCTTTGGGAGACTCAGGAGGACTTAGCTCATTCCTTGTCTAGGACACCCGAGCTCTCGATACTAGAGGAAGAATATATGAGAACCTCCCGGCTGGTCGAGCATTGCGATGCTTTACTGGGAAGACTTAAGAGTCTTCTGGTGGTTCCGCGACAAAAGAGGGGCCTTTTTAACTTCGGGGGGAAGGCGATAAAATATCTCTTTGGCAACCCTGATGCGGATGATGCTGAAGAACTCCGGCGGGATCTTCAGGGGGTCAAGGACACGGCGGAGTCCACATGGCACGTGGCAAAGGAACAAGTAACGCTTGCCAGGCAGAGCCTAATCAGGGTGGAAGAACAGGGAGATCGCTTAAGACGTACAGCGGCTACCGTGGGTAGGATTCTAAGGGAGACCACCTCACGACTTGAGGGGATAGGTGAAGCAGTGTCCCACTCAATGGCGCTTTTAAATCAAACAGTAACTATTACTGCCTCTCTTCGTAACCTTGAACTTGCCACTTTCGAGATGTTATTTAGGCTTGAGGAAATAGTAAGGGGGGTGGAGTTGTGCCAAAGGGGAATCTTTTCAAGGGACCTATTGCGGAGTTGGGAACTAGAGGGAATCCTTCGGGAAGTGGAGCTGGCTCTCCCGATGGGTGTGACCTTGGTTTCAGGTGCGGACGAGCCAAACGCCTACTACGGTCTGGCGAAGGTTCAACTTGTGGCTACGACACACGAGGTATGGGCGGTCATAGACCTACCACTGAAGACGTTAGGACCGCCCATGACGGCATACAGCGTGCACGCACGGCCCCAACGGCACAACTCTACAGGCGTGTTCCTGCAGGCGCTGCCAGAAGCAGAGGTGCTTCTCGCGAGTAAGGACGGGCAGCAGTATGCCCTATTAAACGACAAGGAATGGAGTAGGTGTAACCAGGGGGAAATTTATGTCTGCCCGGCTAGATTTCCCATCATGTTAACAGAGAGTACGTCTTCCTGTATAATTGAAATGTTTCACGGCAAGGCCGCGCCCTCATGTAGGTGGAAATTGGCTTTGGAAGGCTTTGGCTCATCGTGGTTATGGGATGAGCACCATGAAGAATGGATATACAGCTTAACGTCATCCACCAGGGCCCAGGTAATGTGCCATGGATTTGGAGGCACACAATCCTTCGAGCGGTACCTCAACGGAAGCGGGCGACTTCGAGTTCCTCAAGGCTGTACAGTACGGATGCCAGAATACGTCCTGTTGCCTATGGCCGTAGACACGGAAAAATGGATCTCGGCCAACTGGACATGGATGGAAGTGAAGCCTAACGACCCACAGGCGCTTCCCGCTCTGTCGGCCTGGAATACGACAGAGGTGCGAAAGGCTGTTTCTTCACTTTTGGCGGTAGAGGGGAATCCAGGAAGCAGCAGGAAGGCTTGGACGACGTTGGCGGAGGTGGAGAATCACCTACAGGAACTGCGCTGGAGGAGCCACGTTGAAGCTTCAGGATGGGAACTATTCATGTGGATGGTGGTCGGCTTCGGGACAACCCTTTTGGTGGGAGGCATCGCCTTCGTGGCGGTTATTGGATGGCCAAGATGCGGCGGAGTATGGCTGAGGAGACCGAAGACGGGGTGCGCTTTGGAGGAAGCGTTGCGGCACGTAGAGGTGAAGACCCCTAAGGGGCCGGTGGAGAATTTGGACTCATAGTACCGGGACCCTCGAATAGTGTTGTTCTAAAGTGCCGTTCAGGAGTGAAGCGACACTTTTTCAGTGAGGGGGGTATTGTAAAGGGTAGTGTGTTTAGTTTAATTGTAAAGGGTAGTGTGTTTAGTTAATAGCTATTAATCATGTATTTGTATAAGGTAATTGTGTAAGATATTAATTATTTAATATGAGTTTACTTGGGTGGGGCTGGCTGGTGCTAGAGAGGGGTTTTCTGCTGACCGGTGCAAGAGGTGAGGCCGGGGGGACAGTGTCCTGCAGGCAGGGACTGGGTGTGCGTGTCAGTGCTGTAGCAGAGCAGACCCTCAGCATGTATTGGCCATGGATAATCCTAGGTGAGAGACCTTTGTCATACCCATTTATCTGATAGCCAGTCCCATTCCCGTTTAATTAGTTTTTATGGTGTTTATATTTTTTTTGTGTTAACTACTTTTTAATCTATTTGTAAAATATATGTATTTAAGAGAAATAGGATTATCATCACCTCCCTCTCACAGAAATCCTCATTACAATTATATAGTAAATGAAATTGATAAACTTTAAAGTCAATATGATAAGGCATTGTAAAATGTGCAAGTGTTTTCCTCTAGAGACAAAATTAACCAATACCACCGAAGAATATTAATTAACGCCACCCCCAGGGTGAAAACCTTTAATATTTACTCAAATGTCATTGAACTTTCTTTATGACAACTCAAGTTGGCCAATGTCGGGAAATTAAAATTGGAATGTAACATGACAGTAAGGCAATAGTTAAATTAAAAATCTATTACGAACTTAAATCACTTCTTGATCATACTCATATCATAAGAGTCAGGACTTAGTGTTAAAGTAAAGAATTGTGAAGATCTAGGAAGGCAAAACACTAAAATTATACAGTCTTAAGGCCTCAAGGATTTTGGTACAAAAAGAATAGCCAAAATATACTTTGCAATATCGATAGTTGAACTTATATTGTTAGTGGGTAATGTAAAAACTGTTGAAAAGAAACTTTTGGAATCGTGTTTTGATGACGACTAATAGCGCACTCCGATCGAAGTCTTTGTAAGCAAATAGATAATTAATTTCCATTAAATTTGAAAAGATATGACAATTCTTCTTAAATTCGAGTTAGCAATGTCCAATATAAAAATAAAACTTACCACATGAAGTTATAACTCGAATCAAGTCAAATAAATGGAATAGAATAAAAAAAATGGCTAAGAAAAAAAAATGATATACAACTAGTAATTATTCTAATCCAGCAGTAAAGTAGAATATATTTTATGAGATAAAGTTCTAAATATAAATCACCTAGTTCTGAATAAAATATTAATATCTGAAACTCCTGGATGACAATTACACTGTATCCTCCTAAGGAACTCATATATTATATCTGCTATTTTTACACACTTCATAAATATCCCAAATTTATATCAACTAAATATTATAGCCTTCATTTTACCTTAGGTTCTTTTTAACAATGAAAAGAAGAATGGAAAGAAGGATTCTTCCAAAAATGAAGCACAGATTTCTCCGCGTATGTTGAACATTTAGAGTTGTTAGTTTAGAAGTTGTTGTAATTCATGAGGAGGAAAGATAAACAAGAGTGAACTTCACGAAAATAATCCAAGACACTTGTAAATGTGTCATCTATATACAGGAAACACCATTCCATTTAAACTTCTTTCATGCACCAGACACGAACTTTCTTTTATTATCTTCCTTTAGGATGAAAGATATTGTTATATTCGTGTGAATATGTGTGTCTGTGTGAGTGAGTGTGTGTGTGTGTGTGTGTGTGTGTGTGTGTACGTTTTTCTAACAATAATAAATTAAATTCAAAATACCTAGGCTAACATCTGTCAGTAGATATTACTGGTAAATCGTCGAGTACATCTGACGACCGATTATGATGTGCCTGACTATTGTCTATTTTATTGAATAGTTGTTGTATAGCTCCAATTTTTATGAAGTCCAATGATCGGCTAGTGATCGTGTACGTTTAATCTGGGGGAGCTTCTCCCCGCTTAAATGGATTTATTTAGTTCTGAAAGATGTAGGAAATGTACAGAAATTGAAATTAATATACCTATAGGAATATCCAGCATAACATAGAAAGGACTTATTTCACTGCGTTGCACCTTGACTACACTCATGGAATATCAACGAAAAGACAATTTACCCGTACAGTTTTGTCAATGAGAAAACCAAACTTCCCCATACTAAATTAAAAAAGTCCGTCACGCAGGGGCTGCGTAAACTAAGCAGATTTCCCTCGTGAAGTTTAATAATGGATAAATATACATACTGCTAACACAACACCGTGAATAAATACAAACGGAAATAAGAAATGTTTCATCCAATTTCAATAACCTGCCGACAGGAAACGTTAGGTTAGAAATGTAAACAAACGGGTCGGCCCGCCTTACACCGGAAAGAAAAACAATTACTGAAATATATCAGAATATAACACATTAATTTTATTGAGAGCTATTTACTATATATAGTACTGTAATTAATAATGAGTCAGAATAATTGTTATCTCAATCAATAAAATTTTAGTAGTCCAAAACTTTAAGATGGGGGGGGGGAGTCACCAGGGCATATTTGCATGTTTCTCGTTAAATAGAGGTCTCTTGAATACAATTTTTGGTATTTAAACTTCCAATAATGTGATTTATTATATAGCAGAGTATTGTTTACGTAACATGAGTAGAAGTGGCGGTTTGCTGAAAACTGAAAGTGCAAATATCTCGGTAAATATTCAAGATAGAGAATAAACGTATATGACAATATTTATAGTAAATTTAATTTGCAATAAGATTGGTTATATACAATTTTTCGATCCGACGTATAGTAACGGAGATATTTCGAATTTTCAAAAATCCTCCCCTCTAAACCCCCCCTCCCACTGGTCCGATTTCAGCCGTTAACGAACTTGATCTTTCTTTTTACATAAAACGACTAAATATCGAGTTTGGTAACGATCAAACAAAATTTGCGACCGCTAGAGCGGTAACAGACAAATATATAGATATATATATACAGTTTTGAACGGACCTCATTTTCGTCATCTACTAGGTAGGATCGATGGACATTTGAAGAAAAATGTCGAAAATTCCGTCATGAGTACAACCTCAATAGCTGATTTCCCTTAAGGGAAATCTGCTAAAAAAACAATTAATCCACCATGAGACTATATAAAAACTGGATTTGCTCACCAACTACTCAGTACAACATTCGACAGGCTTGAAAATTTTGTCATCCCATTCTGCCTGGTATATTTGAAAATAGTAATATGCATAATGGTGGAACTAACCCGATAATTGACAGCCTATATACTTTTAATATGAATACATTTAAAAGAAAAAAAACATATTTTAGTCTAATTTTACTAATTGTGACATTGCTCCATTCGTGGAACCACATTTATGGAAATTACATCATACACGAAAAAAAAAATACATAACAATTCTGAACCACAAAAAAAATTCACTTTGTAACAATTACTTAAATAAAACCACTCACTTTAATTAAATCTTGTTGATGTCTCTCTATATGTTTCGCGTCCTCTTCAACCTTCTTCTTTAAATTGAATGGTTTTATTTAATTGGGCTGTCAAACGGGGTTGATAACAAAAAATGTTTTTGTATTCCCCATGCCAAGAACCCTGGCCACCTGGCTTTGAACTGTAATGTATCAGCGATAATTAATGTTATCATTTAACATCTGTTGGTCGGTGAGACCGTAAACCACTAGGTTCTCCAGTATTAGTTCATTGAGAAATAAAATTAAAAAATTGGTAAACTAACGGGCGTTGTTTAAATAAGACATAAGGAAATAAAAAAAAAGCCCGTCACGCAGGGGCTGCGTATACTAAGCAGATTTCCCTCGTGAAGTTTTACAATAGAGAAATCTGCCTAATAACAACAGTAGTAGTAAGAAACCTCTAAACCTATTCACGAGGGACGAATAGTTACGGACACGGCCGCCAGAGCTCTCGGCGGAAAGTCCGAGCATAGCCGACTCCTGCCAACCACACTCAGAATACAAATGCAAATATCTCGATTAAAATTCAATATACAGAATAAATGTATAGAACAATATTTATAGTACATTTAATTTTCAATAAGATTCATTTTATACAATTTTTCGATCCGACACATAATAACGGAGAAATTTCGAATTTTCAAAAATCCCTCCTCTAAACTCCCCCTGCCACTGGTCCCATTTCAGGCATTAACGAACTTGGTCTTCTTTTTTACATAAAATGATTACATTCCGAGTTTGGTAACGATCAAACAAAAATTGCGACCACTAGAGCGTTAACAGACAAATATATATATATATATATATATATATATATATATATATATATATATATATATATAATTTTGAACGGACCTCATTTTCGTCATCTCCTGGGTAGGATCGATGGACATTTGAAGAAATTTTTCGAAACTCGCATCATGAGTACGACCTCAATAGCTGATTTCCCTTAAGGGAAATCTGCTAATATAACAACTATAATGAGTGTTGTTATGCTTGTCCTGTTAATACCTAATTGCACATGCATTATTACGAGTATTTAATACATTCAGTTGGTGTTTTAAAATATTCAAAAGAATGAAACTGCTTCAGTTGGTCAATGGCAAAAAGAGTCAGCCTTTGACCGTATTTAGGTATCTGCTTGAGACACGTTTAAGAAGCTAGACATGATTCAGTCAGCTTCAAATTAATTCCCAAGTCCATATTCATCCTGGCATAATGAAAGAATTCCAACAGGCCTTGTAGTGGGGCTAATACAATGGCAGATAAGAACATTCGTGGACAAGGAGGTTGAAGAAGGCTCAAAGAGATAGAACAAAAACGTAGATTAGACAGTGGCTGCGTAAACTAAGCAGATTTCCCAACTGCTGGTTGGACACACTACCGATCCCATCTCATAATAATGTTCCATTTGTAAATAAAAATCGGATAAGTAGAATTAGGGTTTGGTTCACTCAAGGCCAATATCTTGGTTAATATTTCAGTTACGAAAAAATGCATACAACTTTAGGACATCAATAGCTTAGGAAGCTTGTTTTATAACTTTTTTTTATACGGCTTATAATAACAGATATATTTCTCCGTAGCTTTCTGCCATTAACGTAAATTATTTTAAGTGTTGAATGAAACAGGTAAATATGATACTTCGAGTATAGTATAGATTAAGTTTATATTTTCATCTAAATGTTTCATGAAAGAGTACTTCAAGATTAGTCACTTTTATTATAAGCCATCAATCATTAAATGGATCTCACCAATACTGTTTTATTATCATTACGTTATTAATCAGAGATACAATCAGATGAATTGGTCATCCGACCAGTCTAATCGACCTTGTGCAGCAGATATGGAAGCACATAATCCGTCATGGATACCAGTGATAATTTATGCATTATGCATTTTGTGCGTGACGAGCAAGGTAATGAAGTGCATATGGGCTTTATAGATAATTAGAACTTGAAAGCTCTAATGCAATGGTTAAAATATAATTTAATGCAAAGATAAAACGAACAAACAAAATATTTTTTTAGAGTACAGTGATTTCAAAGCTAACACCTTCCATATATATTTTACTACAAAATCATATAACACCAAAAAATAAAGACATAGCGCCTAGCCACAGTCCCTCTTATTTCGAACATATTTTTATGTATTTATTTCGTAGGGACAGTAGCCGTGAGGGAGAGAGAGAGAGAGAGAGAGAGAGAGAGAGAATTTATGGAGATTAAAAAAAAAATCGGGATTTAATTTGGATTATATTGAGTGCACTTTGTTAATTTTTTTTTTTATTCTTTGAGTATTTTATATTTTTATAGTGTATTTAAATTCTAATTTCGATTTAAAGGGTTAATTTCTTCCGATATGCATTTTTTGTTGTGCTTATGAACATTCTTCATACACTAGATTGAAATATGATGAAACTTCTAGTTTAATAAATTTTAAGATAGTTGATTTTTTTTTAGATCTAATCTAGAAACGTTCCAAAGGGATCCCCTTCGAATAGGCCCATAAAACAGGAGAAAAACCAACTTTCTAAATAAACCCATTGAGCTGAAGGCTTTACGACGGATTTATAGCTCGCTACTAAAAATGAAATGATAAAAAATTTTAAAAAAAAATTCACAAACTAATAATGTCATGTATTATCCCCATAAAATACATAAGGTGTTTATATGAAGATTAAAAGGTGCTAGTATCAAGGATAAATAAAATATGAAAATGGAAAACGTTTTTAGACTTTCCTCTGAAATGCTCTCTCAGATACAAATATGTATCCAATAAAATATTACCTCAATTTATACGTTACCATGCCTAGTAAATTGTTCTTTTATCTCACAGTGAAATTCTGGGCATTCAAAATGCCAAAAATATGTGTGTATATATATATATATATATATATATATATATATATATATTATGTGTGTATATATATTCACACACACATATATATATATATATATATATATATATATTATGTGTGTATATATATTCACATACACACGCATACACACACACAACACACACACACACACACACAAACACTCACATTCATGTACGGGTATGTTTCCTTCACTGCCTCATTATTCTGGATACCTATGATGAATAATGAAACAAACCTTTGCCTAATTAATTATTGACTTGGAGTTTTTTTTTTTACTGAATTTGTATTTTAAGATGAAGCTAAGGTAAATTTAATGGTATTGAAAGTGGTTTATGCGTAATGACTTTCTCTTAATAGGTAAGATTCACCGTGATGACCGTATTTAATTTTTTTCTTAAAAAAATAAAATAAATAATAATAAAAAAAAGCATTGTAGAAAAATTTAGATGATTTTTAATGAAGCGTAATAATTAAAGGTCCTAAGAAAAGCCTCTTAATAAAGTTGTGGAACATTTTCATAATGTTAACTTTTATAATTTGTAATTGTTACAACAACAAAAATCCTTTGTTGAACAAAGTTCCCTTCTAAAATCGAATAGATGGAACCTGACTGCCATAGAGTGACATGCGACGTCATCTGCATGTTTCTTTTCACAGTTTTCAGGATGTCAAAACCAACGATTGGCTTACTCTAAAAAAAAAAAAAGAATACTGGATATTCATTCTGCTCCCGAGTAAAAGCGAATTACATCTCTACCCACGTTAAAGAAACCCTTATACATAAATCTATATTTTATAGACAACCTTAACTATTTATTTTAAAATAAAAACAGAATTTTCTGAATGATTTGATTTACACTTTTTGCAACTCTCACATCTTGAGAGATTATATGCAGGTTACCACCTTTGCCATTCTGAATTAAAATTCGAATATAAATATATTAATACCTCAATTTACCAGATTTTCATCAAATGAATGATGCTATTGAGGTGCACTCAAATTTTCTTCTAGATCTTGTCAAGTAGATGATTAAAATATGGTCCAAAGGCTAGATGGGGGATATATATATATATATATATATATATATATATATATATATATACAGACAGGTAAACTTATTGTATTTTTTTTAAATTTAGCTGTAAAGAAAATGATGTAACGTTTTTATACGAATTAGTTTACCACTGAAGGATATTTGACACCTCTCTTACACATTTGACTTTTCCAGATAAAATTATTGGATGCTTGTCAATTTTCTAACTTAGTATTCCACTTTTTTTTCTTATCATTTCTATTGAAAAGGTTATCAGTAAAATAGTAATTTTTCCTTAAATAAATCAAAGAGAGTTTTCCTCCCTCCGAATTGTATAATATGGTAATGTATTCAGAATAATTTGTTTGGTTTGAGGAGGTTCAGAACAAATAAAATCCGCACATAATCACATGTGACAATAAAGGGATCTTAATCTTCTTATATGTAAATGTGGGTTGATTGCTTTTCAATCAATGTTTTTTTCGAAGCTCATTAAACAGTTTACGTGTACATTTACAATGAAGGTTCATTCGTTTTTCATTGAATAATAGTCTGCTCGTAAAATGGTGAAATCAGGGAAAACAGTGAAGCACATAATTAATGTATGTTAATCTTAGCATTAATGAATAATCTCTCTCTCTCTCTCTCTCTCTCTCTCTCTCTCTCTCTCTCTCTCTCTCTCTCACACACACACACACACACACACACACACACACACACACACACACACACACACACACACACACACACACACACACTCTCCCACCCGATATCAAATTGAACATCAGCATCGTGAACAGGTGTCAGTGCACTATAAGGTTTCCAAGAAGTTAGATCTTGTTTACTTCCAAGGTAAATATCTTCATTTGAGGTCAATAGGTTATGACCGACTTAGGTGTTCATCATAGAAAACAAGTGTTGTCGTTCCAATCTATTTTTGAGACAATATATCTACTATATACTATGAATGCAATATTCCGTTTACGATTAATATTATACTTTAAATTAAAACCTATAGAATTATCTTAACAGAACAGAGGGGGTATAATAGTCTTAAAGTAAAAACAATATAAAATTCATTGATAGGAGTAAACTTTAATAATCTTGATTTATTAGTGATTCTCTACTCGTATTCATAATTCATGAGCATAAATATATCGTAGCTTCACATACATACACGCAAGTTGTTATGACTATATAGGTCAAATGTTATTCTTGTTCAATTTGCTCACGCAATCAATCCACATATTTAATAAAAAAAATGTCTAAGTACGTAAAGCACTCTTTAGAATTGTTCCTCAGGCTAATCGACTTTTCCTTAAGTCAACAAAAATCCGTAGAAGGATTTGAGATGTGGAAATATTATGCATAATCGTATTCCATATATAAAAGTTCGACTTACATAAATGACCTACAAAATAGCTAAATCTAACATTGAAGAGGTAGATTGATGTACGTAATTCTAGATTAGTTCCCAGTTTTGAATTTACTCCTTTTACTTCATGCGCAAACAATGTAAAATCTCCAAATTCGCTATGAAAATTCTGAACAGAGCATTCTTTATGTACATTAATCCGGGAAAACCTCCATTGAAGGTCTATGTTTTCACGGTCATGAAACTAAGACCTCAAATCTTCAAAATAGACTAAAGGGTGAGCGATTTCGAAATAATAATGTTGAAGACCATTTGTGTCCCTTCGCAAAGAAAAGACAAATAATGTTCAGAGTGAAAGCCATTATGGTGACCTATCATAAAGGAAAGGGTCAAACGATCGATATTACATTGTCCGATGGCGTAGATCCACGAAGAAAAGCGCGTATTTTACTTCAAGCTTGGACAAATCGTGTCAAACAATAGCTTTCTAGAGCCTTTTTAAAGAAGCTTAAAAGTTAGCTTTCGAATTCCACAAAATATTCATGGAAAAATAAATCTTGGAAGTTGTCTTACATTCTTATAAACTCTCTGAGTAGGGGGTGGAAAGAAAACTTTTTAATTCAAACAAACATCTCGAGGATTTACTTACCCTATTTCCTTGATATGAAATTGAGAGTAAAACATAAAATAAAAATGCTAAATCACTTCTTTCTAACTTGTACAGGAAAGTACTGGACTTAATAAAATCGAATTTAATTTAGATTTCAAGCACAAATGGTTGAAAAAATGTTGCAAAGGAAATTCTAACCTGCAGACCTTCGTACTCTTTGAATTCTCTTTTATATTTATCAAAAATATTGATCGCTTAATATACATAGCCTCCTAATACAGGCAGTTTCAATCTTATTTGAATATGAAATAAGAAATGGGCGATCCTGACGATGCTGCTCTATTCTAGAAAGAATCCATTAGGGCTCCAGGTGCGAAATGCTAGAAGCATAACTGAATTTTGAAAAACTTCTCAAAGAAATTATTAATTCTTGACAGGTGCACATCCGTTGCTTAAAGGAGTAAATCTTGATTGCAAGTCATAACGGGCTGCTAATAAATATTCCCTTTAATACGAGCTAACTGAAATGGAACTAACCCAGAAGCAATTTATTTGTCTAGCTGCATCTATTTGGGCCTGCATTCCCCTCTGAAACTAGAGTGAATCATTACTCAAGTAAAGAGGGTTTATTGTCTGAGATCTAATAAAAAGGATCTCCTGGGAAGACACGCCAAGCGACTCTAGATGCAAAGTAGATTTGGTCCCTGCCTGCTTCATATTCTCCAGTCTCTAGTACCTACAGGACTTTTGTGCATTTCAAATGTATTTTATATCAAGTTAGTTCTTGAAACAGTGCATAACTCCAGTAGCTCATCCTCAGTTCAGATGAAGATATTTGTAAAAAGAAATATTTGTTACTAATACAAAAGTTAATAAATTATACAGTTCCTATTTTAGGCACCCCATATCCTAATTCGCCCCCGCGCACAGATTACTATAAGAATTGCAACTACAGTTCTATTATGCAACACGTAATCGAAAACTGAAAACTAGCGATTTTACAAGCTATCAACAGGTAACATCGTCAATAAGAACTCTACCACGTTAACGTCAGCGGACATCTGTAATCTATCCTCCTTGCACATCCTTGCCAAAACAGGCCTCGAAAAATATCTTCCTTCCTAATTTATTCATTAACTTGATTAACGCTTCTAAGAAATGTTCTTTTACATCACTCTGATCTGAAAGTAGTTACTTTCGCTACCGTATGTAAGTATGGAAAGTGGGTCTTTTTATAATAACTTGAAACAGCTGTTCTCTTTCCCGGTCTAGGGAGGGAAAAGTTTTTCCCTCCCTCGACCGGAAAACAGAACAGCTGTTTATACTTACTTACATACTATCAGTTGAAGTTACAGTTTCCAACACTAGGTTACGCTAGCGTTTCTATTCGAAAAACGATTTATATTTTAGTTATTTTAAAGCACTAAAGATATTGGTCGATTACTTATCATTAGAAAATATAATTACACTAATTTAACTTAGTTTTATTATAAAATTTGAAAGAGTTATTAAAGTTATGTTACTTGTATCAGGTTAGTGCTCTAAATCAGCTGTTCAGAAATAATCGATACTACAGAATGCAAAACAAATCATTTAATATGATAATACTTAATAATTACGAGTTTAAATTGAGGAGGTAACATTCAAACCGTGCTTTGTCCATTTGTTTCATGCAAAGTGTGCTTGGTCCAATTTATTATACTTATTACGCTAAACTATTTTAACAATGTATCTCATTGATAAAACATTTATTTAAAACATATAGGAGTATTTTTCATTACAAAAAACAAATATATATATATATGTTTTATATTCAATTTCATGGTTTCCTAAAAAGTACATTCATCCGGCCACAGCCCGGTTTGAATGTTACCTCCTCAATTATATTTTGCATTTTTTGCCTCGTAATGTAAAGTATCGTTCATAACTCGGACGGAAAGTGAGTTTCCAATGCTCGATCTAATTTCCAGCCTCGGCTTCGCCTCGGCCGTAAAACACGATCTCGCATAGGAAACAGTCACTTTCCGCCCTTGTAATGAAATATACTATTATTAATCTAGTTTTCAATTTGTAATTTGGTACTAATGTATTTAGATTTAAATATTGGAAAGACCTAAATTATTTTTGTCATAGGAAAGTCACATTAATTATGACTGTACTAAAAGTGATTTAGTATTTGTACATTTACTATGAGTAGTATAAAAAGGCGACTATATATATATATATATATATATATATATATATATATATATATATATATATATATATATATATATAAAATAGGAAGGATAACTTCTCTCATCTTTATATTATTCCATTATCATAGCTTTGAGAACTGTCCATTTTTTAATGCCATTAAAATCTTAAGATTGGGCTCAAGTTAGCCATGTGAGTTAAGGTGTTGGTCTTCAACTCATAAAGTAAACCCAGAATGGCGAGTTGGATTCCCGCCGGGGCAATAGGAATTTATTTAGTGGCAACCTCTTTAAATAAAATACTTAGTCTCGCCATGGCTAGAAAAGGGTGTTAACCTGTAGATAACCCCTTCCAATTAGCCGAGTGCCAAAAAGTGGTCGTTACGAAATAATGACATTTTAAAAGTTTATCTCATGGTTAGAAGATAGGTAATGCTATACTGTTCATAGGTCTTCTTTAGGTGTTTAACATATTAATAATTAAGGTAATGTCACCTTTTTCACTATTTTTTGATACAACTATTAATTAATTTCCTCTTGCTTAATATTGTAGTTTAATCAAGGAACCTACACTTTATTGAAACTTATTCTAGCATTAGCTAACTCTGCTACTAGAATTCATTTACTAAAATAAGTAATTCGAACTACTAAAAGGTAGAACAACAAAAAGAATCCGTAAGTTGTGATGAATTGTTGACTAATGAACTGTAGACGATTTCTAGCAATAAAAAAAAAATGAAAGGCTTTGCACTTAGTTAAGAGTAACAGACAAGCCTATGTAACCCAACTTCGAAATGAAATAATAGAATTTATTTACATATTATGCAATTTTATTTTGGTAACTACTAGTTTTAAAGTAAAAGTAAAACAACATCATTATCTATAGGTCTGTTTTCTGTTATCAGGTGCTTATTATGCATCTGTAAAATATTGTAAACCTTAAGTGGAAGTTGAGTAACTTATTTAAATGAGGACAGCGGGAAACATCAATTTTCTACACGTTATGCAACGTGGTAGACTGACTTTCATGTCTGCAAAGTATAGCGGTTTATCAACAAGTAGGCAACAGATAAGGCCCTCTTCATTTGCATGTTATTAAATATTTTAGGCAGATTCCTGTAATTCATGTAACCATGAAGGTTTATTCGCCCCAGTTGAGGCATATCAAAGGGCTCTTAGAAGTTTCTATTTACTTTAGAGTGCACAAGGGATCAAAATTTCAATTATGGCGAAAATACCAGCAAAACTAGTTTACTATCTTTTTAAGCTATACGTTGAGATTAAATTCATTATAAAAGGTTAGTAAGTATTAATAAAGCTAATAAACAAACTCAATAGACGGCGGGAAAGGCAATGAAGGCCATGTGTATATGAAAAGAAAACGAGAAATCAATGAACAGATGACAATATACTTCATGGCACAATTTCCGATGAAGCCCGATGCTATAAAGACTGTGGCTATGGGAGAGTTGGCCACCTTGTCAGGCCATTCCCAACACTCGTAACCCTCAGCCTATATCCCTCAAATATAGAAAAAAAAAACAACCATATCAATGGTTGACAGATATCAATGACAATTTCTTCAAACTGTTTACCCACGGCTTTATAAATCATAGAAATTTACCCACTATTTATGAATCAAGTAATTAATTAAAGAAATGAAAACTTCCAACTTCCTAGATCATATAAATTTACGTCCATGGGATCTTCCATAAAGCTACTACTAGAAATGTATGTTAGCATCTAGTACAGTCCAAGATTCTCCAGGTTGCAATATACTCTCATCATTCCAGGTTCCAATAATAAAATCTGGTTCTTTTTCTTTTTCTTTTTCTGAATACTTTTCTGGACCTAGTTAAAGGTGCCCCGCCCCATGGTCGTCTATATAGTGTAAATTATTCTTCTAATAATCAACAAAAAAACTGAATGAGGACAGAATTGTAGTAATGATTCTTTAATACGATTATTTAAGCAGGGGCTTCCCACTACTTTTCTATGTCCAGTTTTGAGGTGCTGGATGGTGAAGGAATCTATTGTCGCAGGTAAGAAAAGAAAGGCCTCGTTCCTTCACAGTTGTTTATTCTTTGCGATAGAGCGCTTCTCCATCGCCAGTGCCCTGTTGGCAATCATTTGCCATTAAAAACGTCGTATAAGATGTCGAAAACGTCGAATAGAGCATAAAACTTTAAGAAAAAATGAAAATTAGTGTTCAAGTGAATATTTCCAGTTAATGTATGAAGAAAAATATGTTTACAGATTAAAATTAAAATCTTAACATAATGTGCAAATATTAAATATTTTAGCAAAACTTTGCGTAGGCAACTTGCTAAGAAGCACAATGTTTTTAATAAGATAAAAGCTGTCCCAAATTTCTGTTATGTATTTTTTTACACTCTGACATACGTACAGACCTTAAAATAAAAATCAGATTAGGCCAGATCTTATTCTTGTTGTGGAAAAAGTAGATGAGAATCATAGGTCTATCAGGTCCGGATGATATTGATCTGTGCAGCAGTATTGAAAAAACAAGAAAATGAAGAGACTTTTGCTATTAAAGAGATCTACTTACCCGTATTTCAAAACTCAATCAATAAAAATTGTTTTTGATGTAAATCTGTAACTCAGGTGTGATACTCAAAACCTTATGAGAAGAGTTGGACAACCTCCCCTTATGAAAACAGCTATGTAAGCAAACACATAAATATGTATTTTTAGGGATGCTCAGAATCGAAAGAATGTTTCATAAGAGTAACTGAGAAAATATTATCTCAGTTGTATAAATCTCAGAGTACCCCACCTACCCCTAAATACTCATTTTCCAGACTCCCAGACCGCGATTGTGTATATATATTTTTATGATTATTAAATATAATGTGTTGTGTGTTACATTGTTTTGTTCCGCTTTAGCTTTTGCCTTTCGTGCAATCATTTGTTTTTTTATTCGAGCCATCAGAAAGAAAACAGTGACTTTTGGTTTTTCAGAGATGGAAGGGAGTTACCGTCAACTGATGAAAGAGCTAGGAAGGTGGAGTTGGAGGAAAGAAGGGACATTGGACACAATAGGAGGAGGACATCTACTCAGAGATATCCATGATGATTCTGGACCATTTAATAATAGACTCCATTCCCGTAATTTCTACTCCTTTAATGGGAAGAATTGGCCCATTAATAGAGGAGGTAATCCTTATATAAAAACTATGGATGCTACTGGAAAGAATCATTTGATCAGAGGATCCGACAGTGCTGGAACTCTTGATACACTTGGAGGAAACCACTTGATAAGAAGTACGGGAGATGCAAGGAGCTTAGATACCATTGGTGGAAGTCACTTGATAAGAGATTTAGAGAATGCAAGAAGCCTTGACACTATTGGAGGAAGTCACTTGATAAGAGATTTAGAGAATGCAAGAAGCCTTGACACTATTGGAGGAAGTCACTTGATAAGAGATTTAGAGAACGCAAGAAGCCTTGACACTATTGGAGGAAGTCACTTGATAAGAGATTTAGAGAACGCAAGAAGCCTTGACACTATTGGTGGAAGTCACTTGATAAGAGACTTTGAGAATGCAAGAAGTCTTGACACTATTGGTGGAAGTCACTTGATAAGAGACTCAGAAAATAAAAGGAGCTTAGACTCTATTGGTGGGAGCCATCTAATACGAAACCTTTAAAATAATATCTTAATTCAACTGTCAGAAAGAACAGATTATAGTACTGAAGTAATAATTAAAATTATGTAAATACTATTAATGGATATTTAAAACCCAATAAAGTGAATTGAGCAGATTTCATGATAATTTGTTTTTCTTAATACCAGATAGCTATTCACCGATAAAAGCATACAGATTTATACTATCACTGAACGACTATTTGTATAATAGGTTATAGAAAAGAATTTATTTGGCATTGTACAAGAAAAAAAAATGGGAGGGGGAATTCCGACGATTCTACTTTATTGAAAACTTGAAGAAATATGTGGCTGTTTTAAATGCTTTCTAAATATAAATCCAACCAGTAGGAGTAGCTTACTCAATATAAAATTCTTTGCGGTCTTTCTTCTTCCCAATTCTGTCATTCCATTCATAGATACTTGGTCGATTTCTCCATTCTTCAATAATTCCTGTTCATTCGTCAACGAGGACATTTTTATACAAAGAAAATGTTCTGAATTAGTCAGTATCTACAAAATCCTTTTGAATGACTTGTATTATTCGTTTGTAACTTGGACAACTCAGATTGTGTTTTTTTTTTTGGGCAATGTGTTTAATAGGAATTGCGAGAATTTCTTTTTGACTTGTTTGGTGAGGCCTTGTTCTTTTTCCTAATTTTATTCTCATATTTGGCATCAAATCAGGGGTTCTATTTGGAGCTACTTTATTTGTGCTAAAACCAGTGATGACTTTAAGTGGATGTGCAATGGCAAATAATTTAAAATATAATAGATATAAAAAGTGAAAATGTGGGTAATTGACAATGAAGATGCTTTCATGCCCCTCTATTGCATCATCAGGGCAGTTTTAAATACTTAAAAAGTAACAAATAATTGCTCAACTATCTGTAACTAGCAAAGCCACGAAGAGAATCTCATTATTCTTCAGGATACCTTCCTTTTCTAGCCGAAATGGGGACTTGCATTTTATTTGATGTGCCTTCCACCAAAAAAAAGTCTGATATCTATGTGAAAAACGAATTTTCGGTTCAAATTACTCAAGAGTCTTGATTTACAAAGGATACTTTGATGTCGAATAATCACCCATCCGTCTCTCTGTTAAATACATTCTCATTGGTTTCCTAAAATATAGTTTGCTGAGTAAGGAAAGTATTATCCTCGAAGTATGTATGAAATTTTAGGAAATGATTCACATAAAATGTGTTAGATATATTTCACCCCCTCAAAACAGAATTACTCACGTTTGTATCAAGAAATTTTTTAATCACTCAAAATACAAAAATTGTTAAACAGAACTACACTGGTTTTTATGGACCATTTATTCGGAATTTAGTCGGCAGAGTTCTAACAACCTTAGTAATGGGGAAGAGGAATGAGAAAGCTTCGTCCTTTGACATACGTCTAAGAAATTGGGTCGCAGAACTCAAATGAAGTCAAGGAAGGGATATTTAATCCGATTTAGTTGGCAGTGAACCAGAGCAGTTTGATCTTGGCTGGCGACTTCCCCTTTATAAACAATATTAACCCGGCAGCATATCTTCAAACAGCCATTTTCTTTAAACGGTACGTTCGTCAAGGTAGGGATGACGATTTAGTTTTGTACTTACAATTTGTGTTAAACAATTGTTTGAGTACTTTAAACAGCCTGATTTTTAGGTTACATATTTTCCCAATATTTTCAGTATTTGAACTCTTTCAACTCAATTTAACAGTCACATAATGTCAGACGGGATGCGATACACATGCCCTTCAGTAATATATATATATATATATATATATATATATATATATATATATATATATATATATGTATGTATATGTATTCGTAATTTACTGATCAAACTTCTTTAAATTTCAAAACCAATGGAGGAAAGGCTGGTTTTGTAGGGCATTGGGAGTTATTTAAAAAAGTCCGTCACGCATGGGCTGCCTAAACTAAGCAGACTTCCCACGTGAAGTTTTACAATAGAGAAATCTGCCTAATAATAACAGTAGTAGTAAGGGATCTCTAAACCTATTCACGAGGAACGAACAGTTACCGGGACGTCCGCACTAGCTCTCGGCGGAAAGTCCCGAACATAGCCGACTCTTGGCGAGCCGACACTCAATACAAATGCAAATATCTCGGTTAATATTCAAGATACTGAATAAGCGTACAGATAAACATTTATAGTAAATTTAATTTGCAATAAGATTGATTCTATACTATGATTTTTCGATCCGACGCATAATAACCTAGATATTTCGAATTTTAAAAAAAAAAAACCCTCTAAACCCCCCTCACACTGCTCCAATTTCAGCCCTTAACGAACTTGATCTTTCTTTTTACATAAAACGGTTAAATTTCGAGTTTGGTAACGATCAAACAAAAGTTGCGACCGCTAGAGGGTTAACAGACAAATATATATATATATATATATATATATATAATTTTGTACAGACCTCATTTTCGTCATCTCCTGGGTAGGACAGATGGACATTTGAAGAAATTTTTCGAAAATCACGTGAGAACGACCTCATTAGCTGATTTCCCTGAAGGGAAATCTGCTAAAAAGACTATAATTTTAGTTCCGTAACATTTTTGGATCAGAGGATATAATCTCATGTTGTTTTTGATTTATTATGCATATACATCGTCTCCCTCATACCACACGGCGTGTAATTTATCAGGATCATTGCATCATCATTCATTGCAAGTATAACATTTATATAGAGAATTCGAAATATTTAAATTCAATAGGAAATTCTCCGAGCGCGCAGGTTTTCTGCAAGAAGGTTCATTTTTTAGTTCATTATAAATCACAAGTTAATTTATTTTCGAAGGGGAATGTAAGAACTAAAAAGAAATACAAGAAATACGAGCAAGGCAATTTCCATCAACATCTAGAAGAGCCGATCATATGCTTCCTTAAGATTTACCTTTCGTCATTGGCGGAAATGTCGAATTAAAGTCGATATTAGGTATCAGGTAATGGACAGTAAATGGAGTTTAGTACCTCTTTGTCAAAGGAATTGAATCGGCGAGGGAGGAGTAAGTTAATGCAATTATTAACTCTGGTGGAGTAGAAATTGAAGAAGTTATACTCAAAATGATTTCATCCCATACTATACTGGGCATCATATATTACATTAAACACTCATCTCTGATCAGTGATGCTGAACTATGATAAAAGTCACTATTACATTAGATAACTTATTCAGGTTGTAATTCCTGGTATGTATAATTACTTATTTTATTTTTGACCACACATAAGGTTTATTCTTAAATCGAGCAGAGACGCCCTCATGCAGCTACATGGATAAACATCTAGCTGAATCTATAATAATCAATAGGAATATTTTTTGCAAAATTAAAGAATATATTCTAGGACCAAAATTGAAATCATCCTCAAATGATGCGTATTACTAAATTTCCCTTTGGGGAAATCAGCTACTTTATGATTGGTCTTGTCGGTTTCAAGCTCGGAAGAAGATAAAAAGGCAGTTTTGACGTCGTTTAAGTAGAAGTAATTAACTTGGAATTCGCCTTTTAATATTTCATTTTTTAACAAAGGGAATTAATTTATTGAAACGTTGGCAGACTAGTCAAAAGTAATTGGACTACCCCGCTGTGACTGATTACAACAAAAAGCAAAATCTTATGAAATTAAGTGACAATAAGGCAGAAAATTGAATTGTATTATATTATATTTAATTTGTAGAAGAAAAACTATCCCAAGGAATCTATTGATGGTGGCCTAATTAATCAAACTAGATTATTATATTTTTTTTTCAATGTATATTAATCAAGTCGATCGCGATATTTAGGTAGTACAAAGCAGTCCAGCAAAGCCTCCAAACAACTCCAATCACAATAAAATTGTTGGAATCACAGCGGTGGTGTTATGAACAAGTGTGTCTACTTTTATATACTGCAGTTAACAAAATTTGGTTAACTCATAACATAAACGTCTGAAGACAGTTACAGACTCATATTCCCGCATGGCCCATCAATCCCGATATTTTATTTTCAAAACACCTAAATTTATTAAAAACGATAGCCAATCATATTCTTAAGCAGAGAGAGGAAACAGTAATAAAATATTAATATTACGTATTTTTTTTTATTATTTATTCTTATTGCATTCCTTAATTGTTCATATTTAATGATTTTTTGTGTAAAATTTAATTTTTAAATTCTTATTTACATTTTTTAGTATGTATATTTTTTTATATAAAAATTGTTAAAAGTTTTGACAAAATGCACATATAACGCAAATATGCATGGGATGTACAGAAAAATAAAATCCCTCTTCAAGGGGTACTATGAGGAGGAAATATATGATGAAAAAAAAAATACACAAACGCCTATACATTTCTTATTTTGTTTTAATCATATGAATTACAGCTGTCAAATGTATTTCTCAGTCAGAATAATATTGTAGTACTAATAAAAATCAGTAAAATACTTTGTAATTGATAGTAACAATTAAAATAAACTGTTTGATATTATTCAATCCAAAATATTAAAAAAAAACTAACTATAGAAATTAAAATAATTAAATCTTTAGCAAATTCTTGTAAAAAAAAAATAGAAGAGAGAAAATAGCGCCCTACGACTTTTGGACTGGCAGTAATTTCCTCAACTGGCGTGGGGTAATCAACAGAACGACCTGTATGTTATCTCGGCCATTCAGTAAAAGAGTTTTCTCCATGGAGTGAGAAAATATATGGAATAATTCTCTCAGACTATCTTCAGACAGAGCCTAAATAGACTAGATACGTCACTAAAAGAAAGCACAAGAAAAACAATATAAAAAAGAAACAACAATGAGTTAATCAGTAGAGTCATTTAGGAAGGAGACATGACAACAAATTTGGCACTCCGTTGGAAAAGTAGATTCTAGTAAGCCTGTAACAGCACCATTGACCTTCATGCTCAACTTATAATTTGCTAAAAACCATAACTAATTTATTTTTATGTAGTATTTTTGAAACTGGTTAATATTTGTATTTCAATTTTTTTAGATTTTGTGGTATCGTTCACCTATTGTCTCTCCAAAAAAACATAATGAATAAATAAAAAAAAAGTGACAGATGTAATTATAGTTATTATACTTACAAGTTATGGATTTGAACAATAATTTTATAACATGGTATTTTGTAACCATATTTTCTTGGGCATTTATGAAATTAACAATCGACATGATAACAGTAAAAATTATAGTCTTTGTACATTTATTAAGTGTAATCCACAACAAAGCAGTTAGTTATTTATAAATATGTACGGGAAAAAATTAAATTATTGAAAGGTAAGTACATACAAACAAATTACTCATTACTTATTTTACATTTCCCTTTTAGTTAATAATATCCACAAGCTTAAAGTAATTAATTGGGTAGCGTTTTTTTTTACTATGGAACACCGTCTTACTCGCTGACCGTTGAGCACTTTCTAAGGTAGGACGTCATCTTCAGTGTAAGTAGTAGATAATAAATCTCCAATTTCATAATATAGCTAACTTTGTGTTAGACCCTTCGTGCTAGTCGATTTACACTTCAGCGTGGATAAATTATTTATCGTTGGGTCATTGGAAATTTTACCTTACGTTTTGCATGATTTGGTCAAGGTACATGGAGAAAATTACCTTTGGAATCACTTTTATGAATTAACTCATATTTTAGAGCTTGTTCTTTCTTGATGACTTTTCCAACGTTGGAATCCCCGTATTTTTAGCCTAAAGCGGCGAATGACAAACAACTATTATATCCTCAGCAGATTCAATAGATTTATTTCACCTTGATTATAACTCATCCATAATGTTTTTATCTTGAGTGATATGTTGCTCATATATAAAAACTATAATATCTCAATCGCGTGTTGTAACCGTCCTACAAATTGTTTTCGAAAAAAGGCCATCATAGCTCAAACATGTTTCACGCATGAAGATAAAGTCTATTTATGTCCTCTTCTTCATAATTTGTCATGTCTTTTCAATAGCCTTTTCGATGACTACATTATCAGGCAGGCAGACGAAACAAGAGTAGTATAGGTTCTCTTATTATTTACAAAGTTTTAATGGAATAAAAATATATAATATATAGAAAGGAGATTTTTCTAGCTGCATTGAAGCTGAGATTTTAGCCCGTGACTAAAAATACATTAATTCACCTGCACTAATGTGTAAACGAAAACTCATGCAAGGACAAACAAAAACTTTCTCCAGACTAAACATTATTAACAACCACTAGTTTGTACTTAATAGTAATTTAAGTTCACAAACGAAACTACGTACAACAAATCAAGCTTGTAGATGCTGCTGTCCTATCGAAAGGGCTTGCCAGCACTGATAACTCCACAAATTGATCTCCTTATGGCTTTATTATGGTAGCCTTATAGGTACTGAGAGAATCCTTCCAACTGCTGGAATGTATTTTATATTTATATTTATATATATATATATATATATATATATATATTACAGCAAACATATGTACATAAAAAGTATTACTCTATGATTAACACTCTGTAAAAGAATTATATTTAAGAGTAGCTACAATTTTTATGTTTCCCCTATCACCCAGTGTTTTAATGATTGCCCTCCCAACTGGAGCTCTTTACTAACAACATTTGATTATACATACGTTTATTGTGTTCTTATGATTAAAACATATATTGAATAATAATTAATCTTTTTTGTAAATTAATTTCACAGGTGGTGGAAACTTGCTGAGGGACTTGGAAAATGGGCTCATCAGGTCAAGATACTACGTGCACCCAAGGTCTGAGAACAGGCTCGATACACTCACCGGTGGTACATTTGGAACATCAAAGAGATTCGACCAACTTACGTAAGTCCAAAAGGAGGATTCCAACTCTATTAAACTGGAACAAACATAATTGGCTAAATACCGTAGCCATGATTTATTTATTCTTATATTTATGATAATAGATAAAAGTTATATTTATCTCCACTGTTCATCTTATAATATTATATCATGGATATTAATTATTCTTCGAAACGTGTCATGGGCAACTACATCTTGTATTAAAATATTATATGAATTTCCTAGTGGCTACGGTTAGCCATCGAGTTAAGGGGTTGGTTTTAACCTCACTTAGTAAACTAGAGTCATGAGTTCGATTCTCACCTGGGTAATAAGAATTTATTGAAAAGTGACTTACTTTTCAAATAAACCCTAGGTTCCATCCATGTAGGAAAGGGTGGTTTCTTCTGGATAACCCCTCCCAATCTTCCATAGTAGGACAAATTGGACGTTAATAATTCCTATGAGTTTTTTGTATATATTGCTGTGTTATCCTTACAGCTGTTCTGGGCTTAATTAAACAAACCAGCTTAAAAATAAGTTAATAACGAGTTCATTTTCATTTATACAATGAACTAAGCCCGTTTCCCATTAGCCTTAACGAAATAGAATCTAGTGGATGTTGCCAAAACTCCTTGTATGGTACAAAACCAAAATGTTCTTATTCCTTCTAGCTGATTCTAGTAATACTTCTGACACGAATGTTCCAAGTCGATTTCAACTTTTTAGTACTGAACAATATGTCCTAAACACAGCTGAATATTTATATGATAAAATCAATAGTGCCCAAGAAGTTGGTGAATATATCATTTCATTCTGAATCATGATCCCAACATTTATAGTGCTCATAAAATACAAAATAAGGTTTTGTAGTCAAGGTTTTTCCTTTATATAAATAATAAGAGATATATAATCCCGTAATTTTACAACCCCTTTTTACTCTTACACTCCAGAATTTAATCTATCAAAACAAACTTCTACTTGAATGTCTTATATGTTGTTTACTATAAGTATAATAAACTAATCAAATAAAGGGTTAGAACCGCCAATATAAATAATACTATTGTCATACCTCTCGGCGGAGACCGTCGTCACTGTCTGATGGTTGAGTACCGCTGGCAAGCGCTTTCGTGGACTTTAACAAATAAATTATTTATCAAAAAACAATATACGAGCCTGATTGCCTGAAATAATTTTTTAGCACAAAAAATAAAGTATACAATAATAAATGTTGAGCTAAATTGAGCTATACTAAATGTTCTCAATGAATATGATCATATACAAAGATTAATTGTCCATCACACAGGACTGCATAAACCAAGCAAATTTCACAAGTGCTGGAATGATATCTATTCATCTCATCTCATCTTCTACACTAAATTTCTCTCGGAAGGAGAAAAAGAAGCCTATGCAAACAGAGATTGAAAATCACACTGAATGTGAGATTTTTAGGGAATTTTTGTGCGCATTTGCTCAATATATAAATAAAACGGCTTTAAGTGGGGTTTTACTTCCAGATAAGAAAAAAAAAATGATCCAACAAAAAAAATAAAAAATCGCTACTTCAACAAGAGTGCCCCTCCCCCCCTATTCCAGATCAGATCTCAGATGAATGAATATAATCGTTAGTGTTGAATGAAACGGTTTAATTTCGAGTATAGATGAAATAAAAACTTTCCAGCTAACACCAATTAAATTCTTAATTGCCGTCCACACACAATGCATTTGCATGTATCGCACACATTAAAAACTCTATAGAATCAATAATTTGTATTTAACCTTCAAATAAAGTAGTTCATAATATAACAGCTTATATTCTTAATATGGCATGAGAAGAAGTGGGGGTTTTCTGGAGACTGAAAATTAAATATCACAAATTTCTCAGTTAAAATTCACGGTATAGAAAAAATGTATATGACAAAAATCAATAGGAATTTAAATTAGCAATGAGATCGGTTCTATACAGTTTTTCAATTCGGCGAAAAGGACAAAAATATTCCAAATTTTCCCTCTTCTCTAAACCTCCTCCCTCCCTGTCATTCGATTTCAACTATTAACGAACTTGATCTTTAGTTTTACATAACTAGTATGGTAACCATCAAACACAAATTGCGACTGCTAAAGCGGTAACCAATATATAAATGTATATATTATTTTGAACGAACCTCATCTTCGTTCCTGGGTAGGAATCCTTAAGGGAAATCTGCTAATAGTTATTACTATTCATATAAATTGAGGTATGAGCATATTAATGAGGGTTTTCTATCACAAATTTCCCTTTTAGAAGTCCCTTTTCACTTTTCTTCCTACATACATTATAGCAAATTTGCATAACTGTTTTGTTATCATTCATGGTTCTGAGTAATAATATTAGACAAACTTCAATTTCATTAAATTAAAGGGATTTTTTTGAGATCCGTCAACCATAAATGACACCATATTGCAGAGACCGGTAGAGAGGGAGGCATAATTTATATTATTAGTATCAAAACCATCCATCATCGTAAATAATTGACAAACGGTCGGTCGTAAGGAAATAATGATGGATAAATGTTCCTAACATTAAAAATTTGTAAACTTTCAGAGGGGAAACTTCTGATCATCTCAACAATACGTAACTAAGCATAAAATACTAACTGTTCAATGTTTTAAATTTCTAACGGGAGTGACACTTTCGAATTTAATTATCTAGACATGTATCTTTATATATATACACAAACAAACATTCACTACCGCGCTCGCGCGTGCACACACACACACACACACATACACACGAGCTTCTCCTTCAGAGTTATCTGCATACAGTTTTATTAATTAATATATTTTTCCATTACTTCTTCGTTAGATGGCATATACATTTTTTATCATTTCTTCTGTTTTAATTTTAAAGAAGTAAAGAAAGTATTGTAATCACGAAAAACGTCAGTACCATATTTCAAAGGAATTACCTGTTAATAGATCCGTAGACTAGTTTCGGTGAGACGTAATAAAACATAAAAACGTCTCACCATAGAATGTTGAAATTTTATACTTAGAACTGTTGGTATATCCAGTTATACTCTTCATTTCTTTTCTTATACTAGAATGGGGTTTAGATCTGAGGCATTGGAGTGGTTATAAAATATGCAAGTTTCAAATGAACTACTTTTAATTTAGACGTAGCAAAACATTTGGTTATTTAATTTAATAGGAATATATGCAAATACGTTGTGTGCTGACTTCATCAATTAAGATTTTACGTTCATGAGAAAATGTTTGGTTGGTTGTATTCTATCCTCTATATTTAATAGTCAACACTGCAGTTCAGATTTGTTGTCTGTTGACATCGGACTTGGAATGGGGGGGGCGGGTTTAGAGGGGGATTCGAAAATTCAAAATATCTCCGTCATTTTGAATTGGATCATAACGCGTTATAGAACAAGTCTAGTTAAACTATTGATTGTCTACAAATGTTGTTATATGCATTTTTTTCGCAACTCGAATTTTAAGCAAGTTATTTGTCCTTTCTTGTTTTCAGTCTTCACTAAACTCCCTTTTCTTCCCATCGTTTTTTTTTTCATATAAATAGAGTATATGTGGTGAGATGAGATCAGTAGTGTGAAATCTGCTTCACTAATACATGAGAAATCTGCTTAGTTTACACAGCCCCTGTGTAAAGGACTTTTTTAAAATTAAATCAAATTATTTATTTCGTCCACTTTTTACAACCAAGGCTAATTTGGTCTATCTATAGGTTACCACCCTTTTTTAGCCAGGGTGGGACTAAGGATTTTTTTAATTAATTCCACTACTAAATAAATTCATTTGCTCAGGCGGGAATCGAACTCGCCACTCTAGGTTAGCCATGTGAGATTAAAGGCGACGCTTTAACTCACTTGATCCCCGAAGGACTATTTACATTAACATTCAATATTTGGTTAATATTCTCAACTGAGAGAGTTAGGAGAGAAATAACCCCAAAAATGCATTAACTTCAACGCTCTGGCTGGCTTCATGTTCTCCTTTCCCCTTGGTATTAAGTTCCTGGAAGGACTAGGCAACCGCAGTCCTACTATTTACGTCATAAAATACATTTATTTCCGCGAAGGAGAATTTGACGTATTGATAATGGCACGATTGCTCTTAGTAGGGCTTCGCTGAATGTTGAAGGGAAGAAAGAGAAATCAAGTCCCCATCCTTTCTGTTGTGGTGTCATTAGGAACACGTAAGTAAGCCCTATAGGAGTCATTGATCTCGGAAGGAAGGTGCCCTTTCAACACTAACAGTCAGCAGTTAGGGAATGTTAGCTTTTATTGTATAAAACCCTCTCACCGATACAGGCTCGAGCACGTTCCGTCTCAAATGAGTCGCTTTGTTTATTTCCCATAGAATATTTGAAGAACAAACTCATGCAGTTTAAATTTGCGAGAACAATATGGTATTACTCGAGCGAGTTAGGACTATGAATTAAAAACCACTTAACAATTTGCAGTCCCTTGGAACAAGTCTGGGATAGTTCCTCAAAGACCTACACAGGGCACTAGAAAATTCATGATTCTATGTTTACCAAGATGGTAATTATTATTGTGCACTCATTTTGACGAATAACGACTCCTTCTAACTGGCAGTTGCTAATCTCTTAAAAACTAGTCAGGATTAAGAAAAAGTCCGACAATAGAAGTGGCGGAGTTTTCTGAAGACTGGAAAATACGAATAACTTGCTTAATATTTCAGTTACGAAAAAATATATAGAACAAGCATTGTAGGGCAATGGAGATATTTTGTATTTTCAAATTCCCCCTCCCTATTCAAGGCCTGATTTCAACCATTAACGAACATAATCTCAAGTGTCGAGTGAAACGCTTGAATATCGAGTAACGCTTAATTTAAAAATACATTAATTTAATTTTTTCAGAAAAAGGCAGATAATACATTTGTTATTTAAGTATTTGTTGTCAATTGAAGTAATTAAAAACATGAAAAAGTAATTTTTTAAATACGCTTTTCAATGTGGAATATTAAACTCCTAAAATTGTAATTATAATTTCGAATAGAATTGAAATCTATTTATGAATGATGTCATCTCAATACAAATTTCAGAAGGAAGTTCAAATTTTCGAGAGTCAATTAATGTACGAAGCTAACCTACACCCAACAGGTCGTTTAACGAACAAACTAATAAATTTTTGTTCTAACACTACTTATTACAAAGAGATTAACAATAAATAGATTTATGAATCCCTACTTTACATTAACACCTCACAACATTTTTTAAAAAAAAATCAGGTGAAATTGAAAATTATCTTAGGGGTAAAATTGATCTATTACACCTTTGGTATGTATATTTTCCAGAGTTTTACACATTGTATTTCTAAGGAACCTGTTTAAATATATTCATCGAACATAATTCATTTATGTGGACATTTAATGGTTTGCATTATCATCGTAATATGTATGTTATAAATATTTTATTATTTCATTCCTTCCAATTCAATCTTCGTAGGTTCAATGAGAAGGACTCATTGGATTTTATTAGTTGAACATATTAATAAAATGCTTAGTTCTATCCTGGAAAAGAGTAGCCAACCCTTATAAGTGTTAAGTAGAATGAAGTTATGTGTTAAGTAGAATAAGTTATAACGAAAAAAAAATCGCCAATTATTGTAAAAACTAGATTATTAAAGGATTGGTTTTGTTTATTATTTAGTCACAATACATGCAAGAATAAAACTTAAAATTCGAAAGTAAGCCAAAAACTAGATAAAAAATGTTGTGACCCAACACTATGAAAAATAAAAACCATCATAAATCGGGATCAATATTCTTCCATTACTATTAAGTAACATATTAAACAAAAATAAATCGAATGAAACAATTTTTAAAAAAAAATTAAATATTGTTTTTAAGACTTCAAAACAAAATCAATAAGAAGTTGGAGACTTTTGGAATATTTTAAATGGATTTAATAAATAATAAAATAAGGTCAAAAAAGAAAAATGTAATTGAGCATTCCCATAGTACTGATACCAATACGTTATGACAACAAATTAGTTAAGTTTAGTCTTCTTTATGTAATTCTGAATTAACTTGGAATTGTCGCTGTTCATTAACTACTCAAAGGAAAGGAAGTATTGTAATAGCAAAGAATTTTGGTTTCAGATTTCAACGGAAATATCCGTTTAGGCCCTTTTTGAAACCTAGTTTCGACAAAACTTCTGTTTCGTGTGGCGTCTCGCTCATCTCGCATAACCCAAAACGAATAACCTTAAAATGTTGAAATTTTATTTTTAGGACTGTTTCTGTTCTTTATAGTTAAATTATGAACTTTCTGGTTTGATCAAAGTTAACTATGCAAATTTCTACTTATCACCACTTCTACTCATCGTATTTGTATTTATTTTATTTTTTTTTAGAGAATATATGGTGAAATGAGATGGGTAGTGTTCCATACCATTAATTGATAAATCTGCATAGTTTAGCCTGCGAGACGGACTGTTCTAGCCAGGGTGGGACTAAGGATTTTCTTTAATGAGTTCTTCTTTAAATCAATTCCTATTTTGTCCAGGTGGGAATCGATCCCACGACTCTAGGCTTACCAAGTGAGATAGAGACCAACGCCCTATCTCAAATGGTTAAACTGAGCCCAAAGGCACAATAAAAAAATTTGGAAATAAAGTCTCACGCATTGCTTTCTTTTTTTTCAGTGGCAAAGGATTTGGATCCGAGAAGAGGAACGGCATGGACGAAATTGACAGGAGTGGATTCAACACATTTATTAAGAAGAAGAATTTCGATGAGATCGACAGGAGTGGGTTTGATGGCTTCGTCAAGAGGAACTTCGACGAAATCGACAGAGTTGGATTCAATGGTTTCGTCAAAAGAGGATCAGCTAACAACTAAAGACCCCTTCAAAAGACAATTCTAGATATTAGAATGATATTCATGTGTCCCCCCTCCCCTCAAATGATTGTAAGTTGTCCTCGCTCTCAGAAACATTCCCTCCTCAACCTAAAATAATCATTAAGTTAAAAAAAAATTGTGTAGAATTTTTATGTTGAATCGATCAAATACTCAATGTAAATGATAAACAGTTAAAATAGTTTAGATTTCCCTGAAGCACTTTAAAAGTGGGGTTCAATCATATATACAGTTTTTTGTAATTAACCACAAAGCATTGATAATAAATTGTTTTTTTGTTTCTGATATATGAGTTAATCTTATTTTCCGAACAGCCATCAGTTTATCTTAACAAATATACCACTTTTAAGTTTTCTTTAAATCACATTAACATGACATTTATGTTACCTATTTACTTGAGATGCATTCCAAAAACAGGATAAATCCCCAAAAAAGTGTTTGAATCAAAATTAAGAATAAATATCAATCGTTTATTCAAATTATATTTTAAGGCTTAATATGAGGACATTAATGTATTTATTATGTGTTGATTAAATAGAAATTATATAAATATATGAGTGTACATGCACGATTTCTTGTATTTTTTTTATTTTACTTTTGTACTCATTCAGGTGTGAAGTGTTAAAGGATTATTGATAATAAATGTTGATATATTTCTTCTAAACTTTATTGTACAACCTAAAAAACTTTTATTTTGATGAGAAAATCATAGAATAGTAGACGATTTTTTATATTTATATAATATATATATATATATATATATATATATATATATATATATATATATATATATACCAATAAATCTGACTAAAATAGAGGTTGCCAGACTTTCATTCTTATTTCTGCAGCAATGAACAAAATTCCAAACTCTTGAAACTCACTGAAAACTGACCAGTGTTGGAAGCTGATCCCCCATAATAAAACTAAATTACTAAAACTGTATGATTAATAAATGTTTCGAATGTAAAGAAATTGAGTTAGCGATGGATTCACTAAATAAAATACTTAATCTCACCATAGATAAAAAAGAAATAAAGTGGACTATGAATTGGCAAGGCAATAAATAATGCAAGGTAATAAATAATGCTAAATCGAAAAATAAAAAAAAATAGTTCACAACTCTTTTATCATGAGGCGGATTTTGTTAATCCTTTACGTTAATTATAATTCAGTTTCGACTGAATGTTTTCTATTGTTGTATAACTCATATTATATATCAAAAACGTTTAGAAATTCTTCTCTAAAATTGCTTAGGGTAATAAGAACGGAGTACCGGGTACCATATGACTTTTGGTGGAAGGTCATGGCCATATAACTCTTCATGTGAGTGGCATTAGAAATGAAAGCCCGTTTTATCTACACTTCACGAAAAAGTTAAAACCAGAAGAATGTGGAGAACCCAGCGAATCATACAGCTTGTAATTAAACCAGACTGTGAGCATGGAGCTTCTTCATCCATCGCAGGCTGATATACAATGCTGTAAGGTATGTTTTTATGGGTAGGTGAATGAAATACAAAAATATAAAGTTCTGCCTGTACGCTATAGGATTGTTTTCAATCATATTTAACTTTTTTCTGAGCTTAGTAAATGTGAATGAAGAACGGAAATTAATGACAAGGAAATCTAAAGCCACTTACATTATGTTGATAGAACCTGTCGGAATTCAATTCCAATGTAATTCATGAGAATTTCCATCTGAAAGGAATGTCTCATAAGGCTTTTCGACCAGGCCAGGTTATTCTGATCAACCCTTTCCAGCACAATAACTCATTGTCAGCCAGTTCCGCAAGATTTTTCTTATCAAATGGTACTGGTTAAATGGATTCTTTTCAAGGAGATCCATTAAGGATATCACTCAGAATGTTCTTTGTGAACGTTCGACAGATTCTACCTCTGCTACATTGATATTCAAAATTGAGATCATTGTCTTCATTGGACAAAACAGACCATTTATTGGGTTGAAATATCTTCAAGCACCGCTGTTCAATAATTAAGTTTCAGGAGAGATTTTAGCGGATTATACATATATACGACCTTGTTTGCCGGCATTGACGGGTTGAAGAAATAATCGTTTCCTCTGGTTTTATATGTATATATAAATATATATATATTGGATAAACGTAAGCATAAAGTAAACACTTCATTGTCATTAAATTTATTTATTATTTATTACGTCCCCTTTTATTTATTTATTTTTTTTGCATATTAACCCTGAGCGTGAAAGGCACTAATCAGGGTAGTAAAAGAATTACGAAAAGCTTATGACACTACGTTGATTTCGGAGATCGAATCTCCGTCTTTTGAGCTATTGTGAATCACCAGACATCATTTAATGTATCGGCATATTTCAACAATAATTACGCCATCTTTACAATCACTAGTAAATATGAATATTTTTGAACTAATGTCGGATTAATTATATTTTGAGAGTCTACATTTGAACGGTTTATTATTATTATTATTCTCAATATTAGGTATATCCACTTATAATAATGTGATAGTCTCGAAGCTATAATGAATATTTAATGACGAGGATCGGATGTTGTTTTAATTTTTTTTTTCTTAAGTCACTCAATCTGGTCTCAAATTAAATATCAGGAGTTTTTATTTTATTTTTTAAAAATAGTGTAAAACGGATATATAAGGAAGGATATGGAATAACAACAACAAAAAAAGAGTGCCAAAAAAGGTAATTTCTTCACTTCTGTGCTTATGCACTCGAGTGGCACAATTATAGATGATGATGATGATGTCCAAGATGAAATTTCTTACAAATTGTAAGCCAAAAATAGGGGGCTCACGTTTGCCATTTCAGTTGGTCTTAATCTTACTTGGCAAGCCTAGAGTTGTGGATTCGAATTCCATCTGGGAAAAATAGGAATTTATTTAGTGAATAACTCATTAAATAAAATCCTTAGCCCCGTCCTCGCTAGTATAGGGTGATGACCTGAGATACCACGCCCCAATTAGTCTTATAAGGGAGGTTAGGGAACCCGAAAATTCAAAATATTGAATTCGTCGTTAAAAATGCTACATAAACTATAAAAGAAACTTAAAAACTTTGGTCGGGAGGGGTTTGAAAAATATTACATTTAAAAAAAATATGACTGCACAGTTTTAAGTACATTAAAAACTATAAAACAATCATTTGAAACTTTTTTTTATACCTACTACCGTTTTAGTTTTAACTATATTCGCTCAGAAATATAAAAGTCAATTTTTTTTTCCCAAACGTGATTTTACCCCTTCAAAATGTAGTTCCTCAAAAAAAACATAGTTTTGTAACACACAAAGTTCACACTTTGTTCCACATGAAGTTCACACTTTATTGCACACAAAGTTTCAACATTTTTGAAATTTTCGGGTTCCCTCTTCTCCCTTGTTAGAAATACTAAGTGGACGTTAATAAATAAATAAGAAATAAAAATAAATAAATAGAAAGCAATGTAGTATGAGCAAATTTTACCACGGTAAAATGCTATTCAAAATATTTATTAACTTCATAGAGATGCAATTGTCAGGTAGAATTATTCAAATCACACACAAAGTAACTACAATAATAAGACAATAATCTAAATCTGTCGACAGCATAACTGTATGCCAAAATCTTATTAAACAGTCTCCAACAAAATGGATTTATACATACATATTTATTCATTTAAACAGTCCCTATTTTTATTAGGTGTAATGGTAGATTATTTAAAGAAAGATTTCAAAAATCCTGTTATGGATTGAGACAACGCTAGTACACGATTTTACCTAATAAAAATCTGCTAGAAGTCTGTAGCATATTCATAAACTAAACAGATTTCCCACATCTCACATGTTATAATCTATTTCTTCCTACACAGCAACATCATATAAGCAAGACTGGATATTCAAATTGCATATGAAATTTTTAGACATGTTATGGCTCTATAACCGGCTAGTAGGGGCTTACTAGCGGCTAAAACGTTCAATGGGAAGGCCCTGAAAGTGAAATGCATTTCCCCAATTCTTCTTCAGAATAGCTCAACTAAGGAGTTCTAGTATTTCCTGAAAAACCCTTGAGTTATCACTGTAAACAAAAGTCTTCTAAACAAATTCAATTATTACAGTTAATATTAGAGTTAGAGATGAAGAAAATGCACAGAACAATAAGTTTAGGAAATTAAATTTTCAGCAAGGTTGGTTATATCAAATTTTTCCTACTCATCATAGGTCTATTTTAAATTTTCAAATTTTGCCCACTTTACACCTTTCTTTCATGGTCCGATTTCAGCCATTAATGGGCACCACCATGTGTTTTTCTATAATGAGTTTTTTTTACAAGAAATTCTTAAATATGGACTTTGTTAATGACAAAGAAACATTACAACCACTAGACAAATATATATGTATAAATTTGAACGCAAGAAGATGTGAACGGAAAACTCACAAATAATTTTTTTTTTCTTTTTTTTTTTTTTTTATAAAACCTTCCAATAATTTAGCATTATATTAGCAGATTTCCCTTAAGGGAAATCAGCTATTGAGGTTGTACTCACGACGCGATTTTCGAAATTTTTCTTCAAATGTCCATCGATCCTACCCAGGAGATGACGAAAATGAGGTCCGTTCAAAACTGTATATATATATATATATATATATATATATATATATATATATATATATATATATATATATATATATATTTGTCTGTTACCGCTCTAGCGGTCGCAATTAATGTTTAATCGTTACCAAACTCGATATTTTGTCGTTTTATGTAAAAAGAAAGATCAAGTTCGTTAACGGCTGAAATCGGGCCAGGGTGAGGGGGGGTTTAGAGGGGAGGATTTTCGAAAATTTGAAATATCTCCGTTACCATAGGTCGGATCGAAAAACTGTATAGAATCAATCTTATTGCAAATTAAATTTACTATAAATATTGTTATATACGTTTATTCAATATCTTGAATATTAACCGAGATATTTGCATTTTTTGTTTTCAGCCACCAGCAAACCGCCACTTCTACTCATGTTACATAAACAATACTCTGCTACATAATAAATTACATTATTCGACGTTTAAATACCAAAAATTGTATTGAAGAGACCTTTATTATACGAGATACATGCAAATATTTTCTGGTGACCCCCCCCGTCTTAAGTTTTTGGACTACTACAATTTAATTTATTGAGATAACAATGATTCTGACTCATTATTAAGATCTCCAGTATAGTACTAGATATAGTAAATAGTTCTCAATAAAATTAATATGTTATATTCTGATATATTTCAGTAATTGTTTTGCTTTCCGGTGTGAGGCGGGCAGACCTGTTTGTTTACATTTCTAACCTAACGCTCCCTGTCGGCAGTTTATTGAAATTGGATGAAACATTTCTTATTTCCGTTTGTACTTATTCATGGTGGTGTTGTGTTGCCAGTATGTATATTTATCTATTACTAAACTTCACGTGGGAAATCTGCTTAGTTTACGCAGCCCCTGCGTGACGGACTTTTTTTTAACTAGATGTGTTACCAGTTGTTGACGCTTTGAAATAGAAATGTTCACTCTTGGAAATATAAAGTTTTGATTAATCTATGCACAAACTCCCGCCATATTCATCACAACACGAAAATTCTATCACATGTTCAGTAAAATAGTCGAATTTATATTGTTACGTTTATGACAAAATCAGTAATAATTGTTGTTTATTAGAGTTCTTTTGGATTGCAAAATTAAACACACAAGCTTCAGAGTTTTTATCACTGCACAATTTATTTAACAATGCACTACACAGTTGGTTAATTATTCTACTACTCACAGTATACTGATAGCTTCACTGTTCTTGTTATTACATAGTCCAATAACTCACTCACGATCACTGAAGTTCACACGGCACTGCACTGACCTTGTGAAGTTAACGCACTGCACTATCTTAAACACGGCACTATACTGTTCTTTACAGAGTCACGGCACGACACTTCTTCACATAAAACACTTTACCGCAATACAACTAAGTCGCACAGTAGCACTGATGATCACATGAAGACAGCTGAAAAACTAACTGACTCGGTTTTTTTTTTGTTTATCTAAAGCCCTAGTGTTTATTATACAATGGTCGGTCTCCTAGGCCTGTCAGGCCTACGGGGGTGATGATAGTTTCCCTTTTTCTGAACCTATCGCTCTATTATAAGGGAGTAAAGGTGAAATGTTAATGATAGCTTGTCAGAAAACATCAAACAGAATGCCCAGAAGGGACTAGACACGTTGCCTAGAATAGTTCGGCACTAGTAGACACTTCGGGCGCCAATAGTCAGTCCTTCATAGGTCGGCTCCTTTCATCTCCTTCGTATTTCCCAAATACGTGACTATCTCTGTTCAATCTTTCATGTGCGTAGTTTTCGTAGCAATATGTGTTTGTACTATTAAATTCTTTGGAATTCTGTTGCAACGGCATATAAGCATGAAGTTGTAAAAGGAAGACGGAAGTAATTAATTGGCTAAATTGCAGCAATGTTTTAGGAGTGAAAAATACATTTTAAACTCGATTTGTTGTTTGGATTCTTTCCATAAACCTAATGTTAACAAAGATATTGACGAACAGAATATCTTAAAAGTAGGCACCCATTCCATTCGGTCACGGCCCCCGCTACAATATGTGCAAAGTGTGCCATCCTTTAGGGGCGCCAAAACCAAGGGCCCAAAAAAAAATTTAATTTTATTCTGTTTATTTCATTTTGACAATCATTTCAGTCTACAAATAAATATGGCTTTTAAAGTTGAGTTCTTTGCTTTATTTCAAGCACCTACCTCTCCATAAAAGAAAAAAGATAATTCAAAATGCCTTAAGGGCGCCTTTTTTCCACACAGGCACCAGTAGCCCTTACCGGGTCCCTGCATTCAGTGGTTGTATTGTTACGTTTATTACGAAAATAATAAACGTTGTTATTAGGGTTCTTTCGGAAATTAAACACAAACTATAGTGTTTTTATCACTTGACAATTTATTACATGATGCATTACACACTTCTTCACACTTGGAAACTAACTTTTCACTACTAATCACAATATGCACTGATAACTTCAGTTCTTTTTGCACAGTACAATAACTCAGGATGACGATAATCATATTCACAAAACACGGCAAAGTACTGATCTTCACAAGAACACGGGACTGCACTGATCTTCACAAAAACATTGCACTGCACTGCAATTAAAAAGTACTGTTCACTAAAGCTGCACTGAACGCACTGGTGCTCACTAGTAAGAAAACTGAGAACTGTCGGGCGATCTGAGCGGCTTTATAGACGGGCGGAAAATTCAAGAAGGGCGGGCCCAGGCCCGCTGATTCTCATCGTCTAGACTGGCCTAGGTCCCAGATTGGCCGTCGCCTACAACATACCTCGCGCCATCGCTCTTACAGGGTTGCCTTAATTTACATCTACTTCTAAACACGTGAGCGCGACCCTAAGTTCAAATTTCATGCTAATGGCGCAAAAAAAAAAATGTTTTTGTTTTCTTCATATTTTATTTCATTGAGAGATTTCATTTATCGGAAAAATAGAAAAAATAAAAATCTGGCTATTATTTTCCGAGAAAAAAAATTTAAAGTGAATTAATTTAAAATACTTACGTGAAATCTAAGAAATCCAAAGCACGAACTTTTTTGTATTGAAAAAATTGTAAGCTCAAGGCGCAACTCTGTAATGAATTCCATGAAGAAACGAAGTAGAAGCTAAGTGGTGGGGGCTAGTAAAAGGGCTCCAAGATGAGTAAAAGTGCGTAGGAAGGTTGCCTGCCGGCGGGCAATGCGCCTGGGGGGAAAGTACTATTTGCCCGCCGGCGGGCACCTTAGCACTCCACGTGTTCAATACGTGATTAACTCTGAGTTATTTTTCAAATAACCCACGATGGCAATATGCTTAGATTTTATAATTTCTACAATTCTATATAGACAGAATTTTACCCCCCCCCCCCTCTAGATACAATGAAAATTTGAAGTCTCGTGCAACCTATTTTGAATTATTGACTTTCTGTATGTGAAAAAATTACCATTTTTTAGACCAAGGCAATACATCATGAACGAATTTAATATGAAAACCAGACAAACCTTAGAGATTTAATTATATAGATTATTATAGCTCAATTTTAAATGCTCCAAGAGCAACTGTATAATAGTTAACATCATTTTTTAATTACTATATTCTAATAAGAAAAAGATTACAATAAAAGCCATAGTTATTTTCATTACAAGTACGGAAACTGAGTGTTTCGATACGAGGTCTATTTTTACGAGCGAGGCGAAGCAGAGCTTGGAAAACAGACCGAGTACCGAAAAGACAGTTTCCGTAAGAATAATGAAAATTACTTTTCATTACACTGTACTACAACCTCAAGAAATTACTGAAATTAATTAAGCCAAGCAGGTTTATTTTTATGGTAGTTATGAAACATATGTCAGAACAACAAGGTTACAAATTACATCTTTATATTGATATTAATTGTGCAATTATTATTGCCGTGAATGTTAAACCCTTTAGGGGGTATGTAGGGCTTGTTGATTACCAAATTATTGGTTGATGTCGATTTAACAGCATCGATTTCGATTTTAGTAACTCAGGTTACGAAGAGTTAAATGAAAAAATTATTATTATTATTATTTATTAACGTCCACTTTTTTGCTACTGAGGCTAATCGGGACGGGTTATCTACAGGTTACCACCCTTTTCTAGCCAGGGTGGGATTTTAGGACGTTATTTTAATGAATTTCGTCACTAAATAATTTCCTTTGCCCAGGCAAGAATCGAACTCGCCACTCTAGGTTTACCATGTGAGAAATTCCCGCCAAAATTTCTTCCAAAACGTAGATCATGCATAGAAAACACATGTTTTCTAGTCAGTGTAATGAAAATGTTCATTTTCACGAATTCATTTATTTGAGTAGATATTGCAACATTACAAATGAAAGCCACAACCCTTTTATAAATGTTATAATTTTGAGTATGTTAAAAATAATGGATATTTTAGGCAAAATTCTTAATTCCTCGTGAAATTCTGATCATTACAGAAATTGATTCAAACAAGCCTTCACTTAAACTAATTTGACACATTTCATCAAATGTCTTTCAATACTTCATAGATAATGACAAAAATGAAATCCGTTCAAACTTAAGATATGTGTGTAAGCTGTGTCCATGTGCACACAAGCTGTGTCCTGCGATCCTTTAAAGGCTGGTTTAGAGTCATTGATAAGCACAAGGGTGCTGACAGATCAATGATGCTTACATTTTACTATGCACTTACTAGGTCTATTCTGGATAAGCAAATAATTTGTTTTACTGGCAAAAGCCTTGAACACACCCTGAGTGTTGAGCTGTTTAAATAACCCTCTTTTTAACAGCTACATCCAAAAAAGTTACAAAAGTAAACCACTTTTTATTCATACTTTAGAAAGTCCAAGGTTTTAAAAAGAGAAATGAATTTTAACATCCAACCACCATTTCTTCCTTGGACAATGAGAAACCTAAAAGTAAGCTTAATTTGAATCAAATATTAAAAAAAAAAAAAAAAAAAAAAGCCATTTATTTTCAAACACTTGTTATCAAAACACTTTTAAATACATTATTGTGAACCACACACATAATACACTACACGCATATAGAGACGGTTCTAAAACTGACAGTGGTTCAGGTGCAGCAGTAGTCATTGACAATCATATTCACAGTGCTAAACTACCTGATGACATAAGCATATACACAGCACAGCAACATGCAATATTGACCTTGTAATATAGAAACAAATGTTCAGAAAAATGTCCTGCTTTGCACGGATTCAATAAGCTCATTACTCTCACTACAAAACATTTACAATTCACATCCAGTAATTACACAAATTTTCTTTCATATTTACAGACTTAAACATATAAACATAACTATGCTATGGATTCTCGGACACGAGGACATTAAACAAAATGCTAAAGTAAACAAGCATTCAAAAGTAGTTTTTTGTTTAGAGCAATATCACCCTTGTTGCAAAGCTCCAAAATATATAAATAATTAAGTTTACACAGCCACTATATGAAAAAGTTTAGCAGATTTGCCTTAAAGGAAGTCAGCTATTGAGGTTGTACTCCTGACACGATTTTTAGAAATTTTGTTCTTAAATGTCCATCAATTCTACCTAGGAAATGATGAAAATGAAATCCATTCAAAAAAAAAAAATATATATATATATATATATATATATATATATATATATATATATATATACATATTGATCATTACTAAACTCGATATATAAGCATTTTATGTAAAAATAAAGATCAATTTTGTTAATGGCTGATGTCAGACCTGTGAGGGACGGGGTTGGGAAGGGGGAATTTCGAACATTTTAAATATCTCCGTTATAATAAATCTGATAGGAAAAAAATTGTACAGGACCGATCTTATTGAAATTTAAATATCTATAAATGTTGTTGTTATATAAATAATTTCTTTATTATGAATATTAACCATAATATTTGGATTTTTAATTTTAGCCTTTGGGTCATTCCATCTCAAATCATCCAGCAAAATGTAAAAATGTCACCCATGGTTTCAGATTTCAATGAAAATTTTTTTAACAACACTTTTTACCTTCCTTATGAAGAATATAGAATTTTACTTTGATATCTCCAGTAGTTTTTGTGAAAAAAAAATGCTGAAATATTGAGAAAGTTTGTGTACCTGACATTTTTAAGGTTACTTATTTGGACACATTGTATTAGAAAAAAAATCATAACTTTAGTGATTTTCAACATATCAAGATAAAATTTTCACTAAAGTGTTCACAAAAGCATGGAGATACAGGAAAAAAATAAATTGATGATCATATTAAAATATAAGCCCCCCCCCCCAAAATTTCACTAACTGCATCCTTATTAAATTTTTTTTTTAAGAAACCCCAATTTTTCAAATATGCTTTTGCACATGAGGCAGAATACTTAAGCAAGCAAACTTTTTTTTTAAATTATGCGTTAATGTGCAAACTAAAAGACTATGAAAAAAAACAATGGCTTTTTGAGTGCTTATGCATTTTTTTGGAGATAAACCAAAATAATTTGGCATGACATTAAATTGTAATAATGAAAAATTTTACTTTTCATTTTTTAGTAAATCTAAATCCCTGTAATTTTATATTCATGGGAAAAAAAGGAGTCATTTTTTAATCTGCTTTTG